>JAVKLF010000100.1:11455080-11470284 GCA_034783495.1 Millerichthys robustus
ACACACACACACACACACACACACACACACACACACACACACACACACACACACACACACACACACACACACGAGTTCTGTTACAGATAAGCATCTCTCTTCAGTGGTGATTGAATTGTATTCTGAAGAGGTGTGTGCAGCTGTGTGCTGAGTCTATCACATTATGTTGTGTCTGCTGCAGAAAGGAGTCTGATTGAACTTGCACAAAGAAGCTGAACCTGCCTAAAAACTGTTAAAAGCATGTTACTCCAAGGCTTAGAGAATATCTACTGTTTAGTTTTTCTTTAGACATGCTGTCAGCTGAGGTATTCCACTTTTATTACCAGTAAATGCTTTATGGGATGTCAGGAGAAGTTAAACGTCTGTATTTATAATGTCACTAGCCATAAAATTATAATAAGATGTGTTTTGATTTAGAAAAACCCCCACCTCTGTCTGTATTTAAGGGGAAGTTAAGAATTAGAAGCTCTCTGTTTCTTTGTTTGATTGCAACCCACTGTATTCTGAACTGCTGACTGGTTAGCTTTACTTTCATTAGTAGTACTCTACTTGCAGCACACTTATTCAGCTAAATCGGACAATGTAGCAAACAGATGTATAAACACACAAATACAAAACTAAATGACTTGCTTGTTGATGTCCTGGGTTTGATGATGGTTCTCTCGCCCAGATACCAGTACGCTGTGTGGTAACAGGTGAGATTTGTAATCAGCGTTAAAAATAGTGTGTGTGCACACAGCAGAGTGGAAGGACAATGATACAATAATACGGTACACTGTTGACAATGGTTGCCACACCCAAAGTTACTGCTAAATGTTTAAAGCTGCTGTAATAGTTAGGGAGATGTAAAACCTCCAAAATGCATGTGAATCACAGCAACTTACCTGTTTTAAAGTGGGAGATTTGTAGAAATATTATGAACAAAAAATATCCTACCTGCTGTAGACAGCTTGTTGAATAGCCTTCATTTGCAGGAGCGGAAGGTAATTATGATTGCTTGACGAGTTAATGGTTAGTCTGAATTTAGCCAAGATCAGAGTGGATTGCTGCTGTCTACAGCTGACACTATTTTCTATTGCTAAATCACAGAAATCCAAAACGGTCAGAAACTGAGAAATGTACCTCGGACAGAAATCTGCTTTGCTTGTTAAAATCATATCTGCATTTGTTAAATAAATGAATGAATTTGATTAACTTTGTATAATGTATGTTGTCGTATAGTGAATATTATAAACTGTTTTACAGGAAGGTCAAATGTTGTGGCAAAAGAAGCCGTTTCCAGGTGGACAGGTAGGTTATCTTTTTAGTTTTATTTACAGTGCCCATAAAAAGTATTCACCACCTTGGATGTTTTATGCTTTTGTTGCTGTCATAAATCAATCATGGTCAAAATAAATCAACCTTTTCTACAAAAAAATGAAGTAACTTTAAATATGTGATACTATTTTTCTCTTAAGGTTTTAGGGCATTAAATAGTTCTCTGAATTTAGCTATACAATTCTAGGAAAAGATAGCAGAAGAAAAAAATATTAAAACCAGTCACTCTAGGAGTCAGTGTTCTGTATTTCTGTTGACCTCAGCAGTAACCTCAGACTCAGCTGACCTTTGGTGATTAAGGAAATCAGTAAAAACTGTTTCCTGTTTGTTGATGTTGACTGCCTGTAGCAGCTTAAGATAAATTGCTTAGTTGACACATTTTTGATCTAAAAATTCATTAAGTCATTTAAACACGTGGAGATTCACACCTGGCTCTTCTGTTGCCCCCACTCATAATAATCATATACTTATCCAAATAACTGGATTGTTTTTGTTTCCACTTGAATCAGCCTAGAAAAGCAGAATCTTAAGAGGTGTGTTGGAAGAGGCAGTTGCATCTTTACATGTTTTTATTGCGCCACTGTTTCTGCTGGCTTTGCACACCAATCAGCATGGTGAAATATCTGTAGCTGCTGATCGTTTCTAAAACGTCCTGACCCCAGTTTGAACTACAGAAACCTTTTATCGGTCAGTTGTCCCTTCAAGAGTAAAAAGAAGTGGAAGGGATTAGTAATTGTGGGATTCCTTTTAGTCTGTTTTATTTAGTAACTTTTGTTCTTCTCAGTTTTGACTATTACCTATTTGTGCACCATTAGTGGTAAAAGCATGATTTTGATACCAAAAAGGCCGACTTGTTTGCATTTTTTCTCATCTGAATACCTACAGAATCAAAAAGGGACTGTAAATTCAGAGCAAGAGTTTGAGATTCAACAAAGTTGGGAAAATCTGATTTAGTAAATTAGTACCTTTTTTATTAACCTACACTCACAGCTTTGAACTGTTGTTGTCTCTTAAACAGACATTTTTACACTTTTTTTTTCAGTTTTTCATTAAACTGAAGAAAAAAAGTAAATCTTTCTAGTCTAGTCAAGTCTCCACATGAGAAACTGTTCATCTAAAAAAGTACAAAACTAGAGCAGAATTTGAACAAAAAAAACCCAAACTGTCTATTTGTGACTCACTATGATGTCACATTTTTCAAATTAAATACAGAAATGTCTCACTGATGGAGAAAAGCTTTGCGGTGCTGACCAAACCGTGTCAGTAAGTGTTGTGTTCATATTCTTAAACAGCTGGTGTGTTAAACTCACCATGGGCCTTTTAAAATTTTCCTTGAACTTGTTAAAAAGGAATTTTAGAAAACATACAAACAAATAAGGTCAGTGAAAACATTTTATGGTTAATTCTTTGCATGTTTCTGTGCCTGTTGTTTCAAAAGTTCAAAAGTTTCATTTGCACTGAAACTAAAGAAGATAATCTAAATCAGTAAAAATGTAAACTATGGTCTTGTGTCCTAGGTGTTCTTTTAATCTGAGTTTATTTATTTAAAAAAACATACTGTCTGATTAATTTGTCAAATTAGAAGTTTTATTTGCCAAGTGTTGTTGCTGCTGTTTCTGTCTTAAAGCACATTCTGTTCTGTATGGTTATTATTAAGATTAGTCTGTTTCCCCCCCAATTATCCAAACTATTTGCAAGTGCTTTTGATCCAAAATGGTGGTAAATGTTTGTTTTTCCTCAGGAAGTAATCAGATATTTAGCCAAAAACTCAATGTTCACTAAAATGGAATGATTAGCTTGAGCAAAACAGAACAGATGGTTTAGTCCAGGAGGCCCAGCTGGCACTCCTAAGTTTGCCAAGTGACTCTGCTGGAAAGTTAGGATTTATCATCGCTTCTTGTCTGATTAAAACCTTTAATTTAATTTCTGTTTTCAGACAACATTTTTGCCATCAAATCCTGGACAAAAAAGAAGTTCTCCTTTGATGACAGCCGCATCAATAAAGCGTTTGGCATACCTGAGGACTTTGACTACATGGACTAATGGGAAAATTTTCACAGAAACCTTTGTGTTAAAGCTTCTGTTTGAAAAATCAGTTTTATGATCTCTGCAGTTTTTGTCTCTTGTTCTTTGCATTAAATTGAGAAGAAATGTTCTGTCATTTGCTTGTTTACCCCAGAGTGGGACACTGGTGATTTCGATGCAACAGATGGACTTTATCAGTGGAGATGTTGCCTGGGTGCAATCGGAGAACGGGCCGGGCCGACCATTAGTGACTGTGGGGGGTTGATGAGTTCTGGGATAAACACCAGTGAGCAGCCTGACATCTTGGACACCTGTTTGCATGAAAACTGAGAGGTCCAAGCTGATGATGGAAAGGAACCAACACTCTGCATCTGTACTTCCAGCGGCTGCTTTTATACGTCTTCAACAGGTGTTTTCAGATCAAATACTTGCAGCACTTTTTTAAATATCTAATTTTTTTTTCAGAAAATGAGACAAATAAAGTAAAAAAGTGAAGTTTTCATTGTTATATTAACCTTTCAAGCACATTTAATTAGTACAAATAAAAGGAGACAGGTTTGTTAAAGGTATTTGTTAGTGAAGTTGGTTTGCACGTTCGCCATATTTTACATCAAGCATCCTGATTTTTATGTTTCACTTGACATGTTTCCCCTACCCCCCTTCAGGTTGTTGCAAAATCTGTATTTACTGTATTTCCTCAGGGCTGCTGCAGACTTACTCTGCGTACCAAAAAAGGAAGTCTAGTGCCCCATTTTTTTTCTCTCCTTTTCAGCTAAAATAAATGCAAAACGTGCTTTTGGATGTTTTGTATTTACTCATTTGACCTAGTTGATGAAGTGTTGTGGTTGGCTGATTTAAATTTCAAATGTTCTCTGTGTAAGCGGCACGTCGGTGTGATGGTTAACGCCGTGTCTTTACAGCAGTACGATTTGATTGTCTGCATTACAGGACGTTCTGTGAGGAGATTGTACTTTTTATCACTACCCTGTATGCTTTTTAAAGTACTTTGGGTTTCTCCCACTGTCAAAAAAACATGCAAGTCAGGTTCAGTTTGTGACCATAAATTAAACTTTGTATCTCTGTGGGGGTCTTGTGATATCCTGGGTGTAACCTGGCCCTCGCCTGATAACAGACCCTCCCTATGACCCACTTATCTTTATTTGAAAGTAAATGATATACAGGCATTATTTTGTGACCTTGTATTGTAACTTTGTTTTTCTGGTGCAGTTTGTAAGCGCAAAAAAAACCTTTGTAGCAGGTCATTCTCGCTAATGTCGACTACAGAAACCCAAAATTAAAATTTTAAGAAGCCCAACTACAACTGCAAAGTGAGCTGACACACCCACTTGAGGTGTTACTTCATGAGTGTATACCTGCCCAACCTGTCCTGTGATTCATTCAGCTGACATGTATGTTGACACCTTCGTAGAAGAGGGTGCCTGTTTCACCAAATTATCATACCATTACCTGCAACAGTACTTTAAGACTTTAACTCAACCTAAGTTATTGATGCACAAACAAAAGTACCAGTTCCTCCCTGAGATGTCCTGCAGTTGCTACCGTATATAAGACATTATGGAATTGTTTAGCCACATAAAGAGGTTATCATGGAGAAAAAAAGTGATGGAAATCTAGCTGCAATTAAGTTAACTGATATGTTTGGTGAAATTTTCTTTAAAAACTAGTATTGCTTAAACCTGAAACCAGTCAACATTGGTTAAAAAGCCTATCTGTCATTGTTTCGTGTCACAAGCCAGTAAACCTGACAAGTAACTTATTTCACCCAAAATGTCTGAGTAACTAATGAAAGATAAAATAGATTTCAGTGAAATTCTGCAGACATTAAGTACTTGAACCTTTTGAAAATACACATTATATATCTTAGGTTGATGCATTTTGCCAGTGTGCAAAGTCTCATAATAATAACTGAAGTAAACAGGGGCAGTGTTAAAACATCGTGTAGCAAACCATGAAACAGCTAATCATAATCATGCACTTTGGTGCATCATACTATTACATAATTCTGCATTAACAGACTGATTTGACAATAAGTAATAAAATGCATAGACAAGTTTTAAAAATAAGTGTCAATTCCTCTGAAAAACTGATGAATTCAAACTTTGAGTATATCCAAATTAATGACACTTTCAATCTAAAGGATGACTAATTCAGAAGGAGGAAGTCTTTTAAGTATTTACATATGTGGTGCACCTAGAAAAGACACCACAGTGTTTAGTTTTAAAAAATATATATTTTGAAATAGATTTATTTATTTTATTTTCTACAAAGAAAAAAACAGATTAACAAATTACATTTTGTTTACAGTTAAGTATGTCTATCTGTCTACGTTTATAATACTGTCCTGAGGTGGGGGACGTGAGTGGTAGTGACGAAGCGGAACCGTTGTTTGGGGTGCGTTGCCTCCAGGTTGGGTTTTGGGATGGACTTCCGGTCTGCCCCAGAGGCAATCTGGATGCTGAAGGTAGCTATAGGTTCTACCGCTGACTCCCGTGTGTTTGTCCCCCAGGTCAGTATACAGTGAAAAAGACCCACCAAAATAACCCTGTAAGATGTTCACATGATGATTTACATGATGTGACGTTGAGTCGCGAGTTCTGTGTTCCGTTTTGTCATTTTTGTCGGACATTAGTGACATTTATAATTTACTGGCTCGCGCTGAGGACCGTTATATTTGAACATCTCCTGTTGGGACCATAATATTTCAATGTTTTTATGTTTGATGAGTTTTTTTTCTATTTGTTTATTTTAAAGGAAAATGCAGGAAAATCGCAGTAGGTTGCAGTCATGTGACATTGGGAGTCTAATCGCACAAATGCGGGAGGCCAATGCTCGGATAGTACTGCACCCCGGTGTGGGACATGTGCGAGCTCCTCCCCCACCAGCAGCACGTGATCGGGACGAAGGAGAGAGAAGACTCAAAAGGCGCAGCAGATAATAGCGTCATTTTCGGAGCTCTTATTGGAGGGAGAGGAGTCCTTCCATGTATTTTCCAAAATTTACACGTGATACCGTTCACCGCGGAGCTGATGAGGGGTGAGGGGTTCCAGCTGCAACACCTGGCCCTGATTGGCGTGATCTCGGCTCTCTGTATGGAACGCGGACAAGAGTCCATGGCACATCAACAGATCATAGCTGAGGCCCTAGCACCCAACTTCCCCATGCAGCAGTGCCTGGACCATGCCGCAGCTGTTGTCGAGCTCAACCGTGTGCTGGATAATACAGCACGACTAAGAAGCCGGCTGGTTCATTGATGTTGTAAACCGAATGACAGCTGATGACAATGTTGTGCTTGATGCATATAATCGCAACACCGCTGCTTGGGTAGATGGGGTGGATCTGGAGAGGAAGCTAGCCTTCCTGTTAGCGATCATCCAGCACAGTGACTGTAGGGAGAGAGAAAGAAGTCTGTATGGAGTATTCATCCTCCTCATTGCCTTTGCAACACGTGGGAATCTGAGTCAGCAAAAGGCCGACAGAATTATGAACGAGGTCCGCCCTCTGATACCTGTGCCTGTGCAGACGTTTTGTCGGGAGGATATTGCAGTCACCTATCAGAACTTCGGCCACTATATCAATGACGAAAACGCTCACACTGTCATGCAGCGTTGGCTACGTCAGGTCCCCCAAGGGGCTATCCGGCTCAGAGTACTACTTGCCCAAGCAATGGGTTCCGGTGTTACTTCATTGGACCTAGTTGCCAGAGCATTGCACGAACACCCTCATTTTCCCTGGCACATCATAGCTCGAATGTTCCCACAGGAGTGGGAGAATGTGAAGGAAGCCCTGCGGGCAGTGGACGGCCGTATTCATTATGGGTTTCGACAAGACCTAGTTCCAGTGAGAGCAACCAGGTTCCATTCAATCACATGGGTGTCTCACAAACTCTTGATGAAGATGGGGGACAAGGATTTGGCCAACTATAGAAGGGTGGTAGCAAGTGCTGGATTGGAGAAGGTTGTGGATGACCTGATACAAGAGTATTTCTCACAGCAGGGTCCTGAGGAAGGATTGCTGTGTTGGGCATTGTCCGAGGTGGAGATCAGGGAACGTCAGGATGCCATACTTGAGGCTTGTCGTCACCCGAGTGTGGTTATGGATTTGGCGAACGTACAAGGTCACGCTGGTCCCGAGGTGCCAAGGGAAGAAGCAAATCCAAACGATGACGGTGCCAATGAAGAAAGGGTGTAAAACATGGAGAAGATCCATTAACAAACTCCTACCATTCTTTAAAAAAAAAACTAAACACTGTGGTGTCTTTTCTAGGTGCACCACACAGTAGTGCAGTACTGGAAATAAAAATAAATGCAGCTTAAAAACAATGGTTTCTAGTAAAATGAAAAGGTATTGGTGTTTATATAACTTGATTGTGTACTGCAACATTCCTGGTTGTATTTAAAACAGTAGTTTATATATTTTGAAGCAAGGCTCTGTGGAAAGAACACAAATAATTATCTTACCTGTTACAGATTTCTCTCTGAACATGCTCAGACTGGAGTAATAACATTGAATTCTGATAAACTTGATGACCTAATGGCTAGTCTGAGTTGGGCCAAGACCTAAATGGATTGCTGTCATCTTCAAATGTCTCCAAACTGAAAAGCCTTAGTGGTTAATGTACACACAACTTTCCAAACTTTTCTACTGCTGTCAGTATTGCATCACACGGTTATTTACATAAAATTTTGTTTTTTACAAGTGCAAACAGCAGCAGCAGTGGCGTTTTTACTTTTAAAGAGCTGAACTATTACTTTAAACGTTCTGCTTGGCGTAAATGATGGCAGTTTTACTGATAAAATCAATCCGAGTGCACAATGTGCAGCAGTATTTTGTCATTAGGTATGTATTTTAACATGACAGGAAAGTGTGTGTCAAAACATTAAACGAGCCTTAGTTCGAATCCTTTAAAAACAATGTAGCGTTTTATACTTTTGCATTGGTCGCATTTGTTAGCGGTACTTTCTGTAAGGCATCGGCACCAGCGAGGGAGGCTACACCCCCTCCCACGGAACGCTGCGTGTCAGCGGGGCGGTGCGGGAAGCTGCTACCGCCAGGCTGCTGCTGCTGCTGCCTGAGAGAGAGAAAGAAAGAGCGACGCCGCGAAACACAAGGCTGAGAGGGCAGCATGGCGGGGCTACATGACTTCCACCAGGGCAGCCACTGTCACAGGAAAACGTGGATAAATATACTAATAGGAGTACTACAGTTACTTTTACCCAACGTCCAACACGGAGGGGCTCAGCTGCAAGGTTTGTGAAGCTCAGCTTTTTAGTCACTCTCAGGGTGGAACATGAACGCGACCGCTGATGGGGGGGGGATAAAGAAGTTAGCTACCTGACAGAAAGCGTTCCACTACAGAGAACGGAGCTAAAACTGCTAAAACATTTACACCCCTTTGTTTATAAGTAGAGTACCTTGTAAGCTTGTGTGATGTAGTATATTTTGATTCATATCAACTTGTAAGAAGATTGTAGCTGCCGTTTACCAGAGTACACAAATGATAGGTTATTTATTTTTTTGCTAGCTCCAGCACTTCCCTTTGCCGATTGGTTATTACGATGCTGCAACTGGCTCCTGCAGGAATTTCTCTGCCTTAAGTTGAAAATTTAAAGAGCTTTTTATTGGTTGTAGATGTAATAAATCCGCAGACTATTTTAAGGTAATTCCACACCTTTACAGCATCAGCGTTTGTATATGTTTTCCAAGTTCGTTAGCCACCAGGCTAACTAGCTAAACAAGCAGCTAGCATGAAATGGTCAACCTGCCCGAGTTGAAGTCGTCTCCCTTTAAATATTTGTTTAATATCCCATCCACTCCCCTGTTGCTAACTCGTTTGTAATTACACATAATAAATATTAAAGACGCTTGCTGGCTGACTGTATTAATTATTAGCTACTTTAAGCAGGCGCAGTTTTAGTTAAGTCTCGCTGCAGCGCAACTTTCAGCAGTTAATTTTGTTTTAATTGTTTTGTTCTTGCAAAGGTCTGAGTCAGATGTCCACCAGTGTGGTTGAGGTCTGGCAGCCAGAAGAGGCAGATCCATTTGTCCCCCTTCAGGTAAAATCACTTTTTTTTCCTATGGGGTGTGTTAGTATGAAGTAGGAACTAAATGCACAACACTGAGAACACTGAAAACTTCCAAATATAGACACTCATTTGAATCAGTGAAGAGTTTAAAACACTGATGTTATGCGGATTGTCAAACTTGTGCACAAATCTCACAAATATCCAGCAATTACATGCAACACACTCAAATTAAACCAGGGTGGATCATCATAGATTCACTTTGTCTTTATTTTTGTCTGCACCTAATGCAATGAGTTCAGTTACGGTAGTAATGCACCCTAAGAGACTAGTGACAGCCTAAAGACCTCTTTCACATTACTTTGTAGTTATTTTCTGCATGCATGATTCAGTTAATGACTCTTATGCAGACTTTTTTTTTTCTAGTATGGGCAAACGGTTGCCTGATCTTTTTTTAGTAGACATTTGTTATGATTATGTAACTGTAGAGTGTACACACTGAAGCAATTGAATGTTTATACATAAGCTGTCATGAGATCACTAGCTGACTCCTCATGTCACCTAAGCAGTGTGAGGCATTGTTTGCAGGACTCTCTAGAAAGATACATTGCAGGTTGTTTGGTCATAATCATGTAAAAACAACAATAAACTTTTATTTAGGTGAACATCAGCTTTTTTAATTCAAAAATGTAAATACAGTTTATTAATAAAACCAGGTTCTGCTCCCCTCAAAACTACTTGCTCAAAGTTTTTTGTTTTCGCTGCATTTATTCATTTTCACACATCTCTGCCTTTTTGTTCAATTAGCAGAATCAGTGGTGTTGGTGAGTGTCATATTTAACAATGAATGAAGTGACAGTCTCAGTTACATGGGCTGTGTGAAACAGAGCATGACATGGGTGTCTTGATACAGTCATGCTGCTGGTTGTTAGCTGGGCATGCGTGCTCATTAAAGTCCATATAGTGTCATATCAGCTAGGAATTAGAATAATCCACCTAACATTTTGTAGATTTTTTTGTATTGATGCATCAATTTGTATATTCTATAGTCAGCCTTTGGCGATTCTTAAAGTATTCTGGTTATTTTTTCTCCCAAGTTGATTCATTTTCATTTCAAATGCAGTCTTACGAATGTTTTGTTTGTTTTTGTTATCCTTTTAATAGCATAATCCTCAGTACCTAAAACTAGAAATTGACTATTTACACAACAAAAACAGTCTAGGCTGGTTGGTGTTGTTATTAAGTGTTAACCTTGGTTGTGTTGTTGAAATAAAGGCAGTAAGGTGTTAGTAAGGCAGCCTGAGTTGGTTGACAAGTTGTGTCCTGTTGCTGGAGCTGCACCTTCATCTACAAGCTCAGGCTGGTGAAAGAGATAAGTCTACTTTTCTAGTTAGGCTGGGTTGTGTGGTAGATTGTTTTCATTTTCTTTTCCAAAGAGCAGACTAGTATTAAAAAATAACTGTAAATCACTGGAAGGAAAAAAACAATACAATTTTCTAAAATTAGAGGACTTTTGTCTCAGGACACAAGATTCAATTTTTACAACAAATGAATAAAAAAAGAAGAAGCTAGAATTAGAAACCAAATAGTTTGGTGACATGATATTATTTGACTGATTGAGGCCTCTATTAATAAATATCAGCAATCAGCCAGGCGTATACATACTTAATTGCCAAGTAGTAAAATGGAAATGCAGTAGCAGCTAGCTGAAGCCAACAATGTAGTTTTCTTAGTGCACAAGTTATTCAAAGTGATGTTAAATCTACATATATTTAAATTAAGTAATTATTGTAACATTTATAAATGAAAAATACATATTACCAAAAACAATCTTTTTATATCAGCCATCAGCTGCCTTTATTTGCTAAGATCTGCATCAGCAATAAAAAGCTCATATTGAAAAATATAATATATACAAATGACTATAATTTATTCAAGTTTAGAGCAATTGAGTTAAAGATTGATGTGGTAGTGTCAGAGAGTCAATAACAACACGAAGTCTGAGTACTGATACATGTCAAGATAATGGGTGTCATTTTCATAGTATAACCAAAGCGGCTATAACTCCATTGTCTCACATCACAAGATGATCTTAGTTCGAAACTCTGGCATGAAAAGTAGAGGGCGACATGTATTCCATGTCTTTAATTTTAGAAAATACATTTGATTCACTTGTGATAGTGTCTCTTTCAGAGAACAAACTTGCCCTATCTCAGTGTGTTGTGTAATCTGAGCATCTCTGCAGCAGCCGGTCAAGCGGCACATGTTGCAGTAGATTAATTTTGACTAAAAAACCTCTCATAAAACAGCGATAAGACTACTGTCAACATATCTGTGGTCTTCTTCAGTAGATGAATCTAAGACCTGCTAAAGAACTGCAAGATAGGTTTCTGTTGTTTGTTATGAGGTTAAAAAAAACACTATTGTTCATATTAATAGTTTGTATAAATTTGATCTATTTGAAGAATGGTTGTCAGTGAAGACATTAACATATCAAGTCATCTGTGCGTCTGAAGGGGCCCTGCAATTTATTTATTTATTTGTTTATCAAATTGTAATGTAATAGGTTGTTGTTTGACTAGCTATGATCTTTTATTGTTTTTTGTGAATTTTTTTTGCAAAAGCAAGCGTTAAAAAAAAAAATTCTGTTCAATTGTTTTTCTTTTTTTCACCACTTCAGTAGTAGAGTTGAATATAAGTTTCTTCATCATCAGTGACTTTTTTTAATATAGAGAAGAGAAAGAAAAAAAGAGAAGAAAAAGGAGAAATGTAATGGTGAAAAATCAAAAGAGAGATTGGAAGACATGTATACAAACCAAGAAAACATAAGACAACACACCTGACATTTGTCTGCACACCTGCAAAAAATGAACAAACTAGAAACACATCAACAAAATGCATAAGTATATAATAATTATAGTTATAACCTTGCTAAAAATTTTTTTACATAGGCTATAATATAATTTTACCCACTCCTACACATAGATATACATAGATATACATATATATACACCCGTTCAGTGACCTTCCGAAACTCCAGGATCTGAATATCTGTGTGCAGTTGTGAGCATGCATGTATACCCAAGATTTTTCCAATGGTATATTTAATAGTGTCTGTGGAGCGCCACAGACCCGACCCCAAGGCCCAAGACAGACATAGGGAAGACCAGAGCCAAGGACCCCGAGAGGGACCCCAAGCACCGGGCCCCAAAGGGCGCCCGCACCGGAAGAACCACCCACCCGCCCCTGAGAGCCCCCCCCAAAATTTCAGTTCTAAATTAAAACTATACTATCTCAGTTTGTATCAGTGTCCATTAAACCTTGCAGTCTAAATGATCTGATGGCAGCCAGAACACTATGCATATAGATCCTTCAGAATCTGAGGTGGTCGTCTCATACCAACAGTGTTATGTGAAATAATTTATTTTTTCTTTTGACATTGCTGATTAAAGTGTTTTATTTTTTTCCAGGTGGAGAAGGAGCAAAGAAAAGATGGTCTTACACTAGAAGACAGGTACAGTTTTTGTTTTTAATATCAAACCCTTCTCTGTGTATTTTATTCCTACCCTGACTTTATACAGGCCTCATGATTTTGAAATCATCTAAGCTAAACATAGAGATTAATATCATATCATATACAAAAGGTGGAATGGAAAGTCTTATCTGTACATTGTACGAAAAAAAACAAGCATTGATCAAAAATTGTGTTATTACATTAACATGAAACCATATAAACCTAAAAAGATTAAATGTTACCAGTTTCAGTTTATTAGACCAGTGTAAAAGTCCCTTTAAAAGTCTTCCTGCATACAGTATGCAAGTTGGGTTGTTTATGTTAGTGAGTGAGGGGTGTGTAATGAAGAGAGTTTAGAGGGGTATGTGTTACAGAGGCACACAACCAAATTCCAAGTTAATTTTAGAACTCCTTGGAAAAAAAGCAGAGGTCTGTCTTTTCCTGGTGTGTTTGTTCAATCAAAAAATCCTTGAATAATTACATTTTTCTGAGAATTCTTGAAATGATTTGATATTATTTAGTAAAGATTAACATTTATTTAACTCTCTTTGTTGGTACTGGGTAGTTTTTTGAAGTCAAAGGTATTTTTTATTCAGCAACCTATTTGCATTAGGCATTTTTTGCCATCTATAATAGTCACATATAAAATGACTTTTACAAGATATACCACTACAGAAAGTGCACAATTTTCTTTGAGAAAACCGATTGTAATGGTATTAGTGGCTACAAATTGTGTGGTAATATGTCCATTTGAAATCCCGAAAGGTATGAAGGAAACAAGTTTTTCTTCAAAACCTTAAAAATTCTGAACTGTGGGCTGTAAGGCCTTCTGTGTCTGGGTTATCAGGCTCTTACCACCTCTGCCATCACCTTCTTCCATTTTGAAGAGCTAATCAGGCAGCAGATGCAGAGGTTAATGATATTTCCATCTGTCTTGGGTCTTGTGTCAAAATGTCTTGGCTCATTTCCTTTTGCTTTTGGCTCTTTCTCCAGCTCATTTACCTTCATTTGTGGTGGTTTCATTTACAAAATGTTCTAATATAAACTTGTTTCTCATTAAAACATGCCTCTTTCACGGCTGTTGCAGGCACTTTTAATTTCACATTATCTCAGTTTTGTTGCTTTTCTTGTACAAACATGTCTGGGAACAACAGCTGACCTAAACTCATGTTTTTTCTTGTCCTCTCTCTTGTAGCATTGCTAAGGTCACAGCTAACACTAACTTCATGTGAGTTGCGTCCCAGGGATCAAATAACTCCAAACATAACATGTTATTTTTGTACTGTGCTGCGGTCAGAGCTCTTGAGCTAGAGTTTAGTGGTACAGTTGTTGGAAGGATGTTTTTTACCTTCGCTTTTCAAAGAAATTTACAACTTTACGCAATTATATAGCACAACAAACTAGATACCCTAATCTGCTTTTAAAAGCCTAACTTGACTAATAAAAAGTGCAGCATGTTTTTGCACAACAAAGTAGCAGTAAGTCTTAGTTTGCATTAAACAAAGTATGTTTAGTAATGTCATATTTTGAGTTTTAGTCTTAATCTTTAAACATTTGCATTTAACCCTCCCGCTGCCCTTGGGTCAAATGACCCACCAGGCTTCAGTATCAAAACTAATACCCCTCTCATCACTCAGAGTGTCTTTACAGAGGCAGACAATACATTTGTCACATATGACCTATCTTATGTTTACCCACATACTTTTTTCCTTTCAGAGTAACATTGTTTGAAGTTGTACTGCTGGCAGGTTATGAATTAATAAGCAGAAACATAGAGTCTCACTGAGAGCATTTGTTTCATCATGTTGTGCTCATGTGGTTATTTATTTAAGATGTATTTTTATACTTAGTCTGTAACACTGAGACAAAGTGGGGCACTGTAACATTTTGCCATTCATTTCAACTACACATTGGAGCTATAGTGACTTAATGGTTGGAACTGGTTCAAAGAGAAGGTTGGGTTTGGAGAGTCCATGCATTTCTTTCCTGTTTATTATTTAAATCTCATTTCACTATTAAACACCAACAGATGTCACATTTGCAGTCCTTCAGGGAGAGAGATTGAGTTTGTGCTGCAAGTCTTTTGAAGAATGTTGAAAAACTTGGGGATTTTTTGGATTTTGGTTTGGGTTTTAGTTAACCATCTTTGTGCCTAGGCGGCATGGTGGCTCAGTTGGTAGAGCTGATGCCTCCCAGCAAGAAGGTCACTGGATCGAATCCCGGCTGGGGACATTTCTGGGTTGAGTTTGCATGTTCTCTCCGTGCTTGCGTGGGTTTTCCCCAGGTACTCCGGTTTCCTCCCACCAT
>JAVKLF010000100.1:11477283-11494034 GCA_034783495.1 Millerichthys robustus
CACATCCAAGCTTTTGCCTCAGCAACAGTCAAGGCTTCGGCCCACTTGGCCTGCCGATACTCCCCAGCTGCCTCTGGAGTTCTACCCACCAAAAATGCCCGATCCGATGGGCCTCCTCCTTTAGCTTGACAGCCCCCCTAACCCAGTTTAAGTATGGCCTCTGTGAAAAGCACAGTTCAAGGTCACTGCCTCAACAATTGAGGAACAGAACATGGCCCACTCTGACTCAAAAGTCTCCAGCCTTAGCTGGGATGCGGTTAAACTTCTCTTGTTGGTGTGAGACTCCAGAGTAGAATAAGGTCCAGACCCTTTTGAGGAGCTAGTTCTGGAGTCAATGCTGTGCGTTGAAGTGAACCCAACTATAGCTAGTCAGTACCTCTCAACCTCACGTACAAGCTCAGGCTTTTTGCCCACCAGAGAGATGACATTCTCAAGAGCCAGCTTTGGTAAGCCAGGGTCAGAGCACCAAGGTCCCAGCCTTTGGCTACCGCCCATGACTTTATGCACCCAACTGATATGGCCCCTCCTGCAGGTTGTGGATCCACTTAAGACACTTTTTAATAATTACAAGAAATTCTGGCTATTTGGGCTGAAAATAACAATACACTGAGAGTAATCTAGTCATATATTTACATTTGGAAATGTTAGCTGAAAATTCTTTGTCCAGTGCAAATATATTGTAATGTATATCAAATGTCATAGGATAATGGTTTTGTCAGATAAAACAAATGCTCACATAAAAATAAGAATGCGTAGCAAAAGAGAATCCAGCATTTAGTTAAATTTTAAGCTTTCATGTCCCACTCTAATGCATGTTAAACAAATATTTTTCTTACAACAATTAAGCTATTGCAATCATTAGAAAACCTTGTAACGAGTTCAGTAGGTATTTGGATAAGATTTCATAACCGCGCATTACTCTGACATTTTAAATAATTATGCTTTTTATCTGTGTTTCCTCAAATCAAGTTCTATTTTTGTAACCCTTCCCCACTTTAGCTTATGACACAATTGGAAAACAAAGAAATTAGCGTAAACATTTAAGTTATTTCCTCATATGTGTTGTATTGTTGTGTCACAACACATCAAGTACTATTGTTTCATCTTTGGTCAGAAAAAAATGTTAATTATTTCAGATCTTTTACTATTTTGTGCTTTTCAGCATAAAAGTATAAAAGTGACTATTAACACTATTTAACATTAATAAGACCTTTTGTCTGTCCTACACAAGAGAGACATATGTGTTTACCCGGAAAGCCAATCACATTTTGAATTTATTCTGCTTGGAGGGTTTGAGGAAATGGCAGAGCTTGAAGTATTTATTGGTAGCCTAAGCTCTAATTTTGTTTAGTGAGTGGGAGCATGTCATTGTATTAACAAAAATAGCCCTCCAAAACAGAGAATCTTTGTACTGATGTTATGCAATATGTTTTTATTTATTTTTATTCATTTTGTTCATTCATATATGTGGTTTTAGCCCAGAGACGAGTGGCTTTTTCAAATTAAAAGTACACAGTTCGTATTTATTAATTATTTAGTGAATGCAAATGGCTTACACAGCTTCAGCGTGTGAAGTACTAGTTAGTCATTGCTTTGTGTTGTTGCAGTGTCAGAAAATGACTTGACTAATGCCTTATATTTAATGATTAGAAAACAATAACGTGACATGATATTTTTAGTTTTAAATGCAAACAAATAAGTTAATGGGACTGATATTTTAAAAATAAATTGTTATCATACAGCAAAGAGGAAGTCATAAATAAACAAACTGGCAGATGGGTGTTGAGGAAACCATTTGTTGCTGGTGAATTTAAGCATTTGCTTCTAGTAATTCAGCTATCTCTGCTTTTCTTTAAGTGGAAGTTCTGTGCAAAGATCAGTTATATGTGACATTCTCTTCTCCACAGGCCGCTGGGATTACCAGGAGCTGAAACCATAAATATACACAACCCCAGTCAGGAAGTTCCTGTGACCCTGCTGTCAATGTTTACGTCCAGCAGGCATTTTTACATACCTTCCTTTTATAGGAGAGTAAGTGAATGAAGTAATGATGTTTAGAAATAACTGTGTTCCTGATGTCCATGTATCATGTTAAAATATCATGCCTTAAACTTTATTCTTTCTGTTTTAGGTTATCCCACCAAAAGGGAAGGCATCTTTTAAGCTAATTTTCCTCCCATCTGAGGAGGGCAATGTAGAAAACACATTATTTATAAACACATCAGCCCATGGGCTGCTCTCATACCAGGTCAGTGCGTATTAAAAACATCTCCTGCAATGCTTTTTAAAACATTGTTATCAGGCTATTTTGCTTTTGGTTAGTTTTATGTCTTGTTAGTAGAGCAAATAGCTTTATCAGATTGATCAAATTTAGATTGTTTTCTTGTAATTTGTAGATTACAATCATACCTAACTTGACTGCTAATTTGTTGTCGCTTTGGCTTTTATTGTTTCATCCAACATGCTGAAATTAGGTTTTTTATTTTTGCGTTTTGCATTTAAAAAATGTTATTCAAATTGATGATTTTCTTAATTGACTACTTTCTCTAATAGCCTTTATACAAAGAGCAAATTAGTGAATTAGTTGAATCTGAATTGGACTGTTTTGCTTTTAACTGCCTTGTGTTTAATTAGGCTTAAATTTGTTTGCTTTTTGCTATGTTAAGAATTAAACCAGTAATAAGAACAATTTAAAAATTGCATTGCATTGCATAGCCTAACTGGCTGTATATTCATATCACAATACAAATCCTCAGACTCTTACAAAGCTGCAGCTTTCTTCACACCATTCAAAGACATGTATAAAGTCAAACATTTGGCTACAGTGTAAGCTGTAACCTGTCTTACTGTTGCAAAAGATCTGCTCAAGGCAACTAAATGATACATTTTTTTGTTCTTTTCATAAACATAATGCATTATATGACATTACAGGTTTTTGGTGTGGGAAGTTACCAAGCATCATTAAAATCTTCTCATAGAAAGGAAAGTCTTCTAATATTCCCTCAAATCCAGAGCATTAAGCTGACCCAAACTCAGGTAAGTTTGTTTGTATACTAGTTTGGGATGGCTGTGCACAATAGTGAATAGCAGCTCATCATTGCAAACAGCCGATTTCCTTTTTCCTGCATGCCCAGATAAACAAAGCTCACACACACGCTTTTCACTGTCATTGAATTGCTGGATGTCTGTGGAGTCAGCTTAATTTAGAAATGTTGTTGTTTTTTTTGTTGTTTCTGCAACCACCAATGGTCCTTATTCACTACTAGAAATGGTTTACTTTTCATCTGCAAACATTTCACAGTAATTTGAAACAAAATCCTATCAAAAACCCTGCCTAGTTTTAGAGACAAATGCAGTGAAATTGTGTGTGGAGAAGCATCTGGGAGGAGTTCTCGCCTCCACAACAGGAAGTGTGGTGGGAGTTGCAAAATGTCAGCTTGGTTGTGAGACATAAGCTGTCAGAATTACTTTGACTATTACTTGCTGATATTTATTTTTATCTCAGCAGCACTGTTTCAAAATATAGTTTACATATACCTGCTTTGTTTGCCTCAGATCTGTGTGTTTGTTGTTTTGCAGTTGTTTCAGTTTTTTTCTGAACAATTCTTATCAATGTCATATAGATTTTCACACAACGGAACAAATACCTAGTGAATGCTAATGTTTCTCTTCTCTTAGAGTTCAGAATAATTTCATGATGTTGCACACAAAAATAAGCCTTTTGGTATTTTCAATTTTTCTGTATCCTTTTTATACTACTTTAAATATATAAAATGGTTAGAAATAAAGTTTAAAAAATATTTTGAGGTTATTATTTTGGCAAAGTACATAAGATGAAATTAGACTAAAGGAAGTAGTGATGTAGTAATAGCATGCAGCATGACTTGTATTGGGGCTGTAATTGTCTTTTGTCACAACAGGTTTTAGTCTCATTCCTTCACAGTGCAATACAAAGTGCAAAAACCTCAGTGATTACTTGTGACTTTCACTTTCATTCTCTAAAGAGACCAAGTAGGTCGGCTGAAATGTGTTAAGTTGTGTTACGTGTTATAAATGTGTTATGGTTTGAAATCTATAATCTTGGTGTTTACATTCTGTCAAGTCTAAGCAAAATGTATCACAGGGTGTGGGAGGTAATAACAGGAGATATATATATTTGGCTTAACATAGAAACTTCTGCCCAGTGTTTTAAGATGAGTTGTTGTTGCAGATCATAAATGGTGTAGTTTCGTATGTAGTCAAAAACAGGTACTAAAGTTAAGAGCTTCTTTTTCTTGTTGGAAATACTTCTATTTAACAAATAATGAGAACAGCTAGAAAGACAGATGAGAAAATGTGTCTAAACACCATATTTTTCTTGCTCCCGCAGGAAGATGCCTCCAACATCACTATTCTGGGTCTCCTCCTGGAATGCAGCTTACCCAAGAGTTTGCAGAGCAGTCCTCAGGTACTACTTTGTCCTCTGTTTTCCTTACTTAGTCAACTAGTGTTATTTTTTATATAATTTTATTTTTTACATCATTGCATTCTTAAAGCAACTTAAAGTAATATTAGTACAGTTTGTTATTTATTCTTATTTTTTTAGATAATAAAATATATATACTTGTAACATAAAGCAAAGACGAATGTTTAATACTAGAAACAGCTGGAAAACCTTGTATGTTGATCAGGGTAAATGTAGTCAACTATTTGAATACACCACCTTTTGTAATATTAACTACCGTAGATAAATTGCATTTCCTCCGAAAATGCTGTGTGAATGGTTATTACTGAAATATTTTGTTGAAAGCTGCTAAAGTGGAGCTAAAATGATTTAATAGCAAATGTTAATGTTAGTAACAGCTGATTTATGCTGAAAGTAGGAAAACAAAAGTTCAAAATCTGTTGACAAATTGCAAAAATGTGTCAAAAAAGGTGAACTGAGCAGAATTTTAGCTGAAATTAGTAGAGAATTTGTAAATGTAAGCTAAAAAAGCAGAAAAATTTGGAACTACCAGTAAGAAGTTGCAAGAACCAAAAAGAAAGGAGAAACAAACAAATTATGGAAAAAAGTAAGAAAGAAAAAGTTTCTTACCTTAATACATAAATAAGTTTGCTGAGTTAAATCCATTTGAATCTAGCTTTGGTGGCCATCTTGAATTTATTTTATTCAGCATGTGACATTAGCCAAAATTGCAGAAAACAGCTGAAATTAGTAGAAAGCAACTAAAAAAGTATAAAAAGCTTGAATTAGCAGAAAGAAGCACAAAAAAGTAGAAATTAGCAAAAGAATAGCAGAAAAGAGCAGAATGTTAGCTGAAATAGTAAGAAAAAAACCCCCAAAAGAAGCTGAAATTATCACATGGAAGTTAAAAGAACCAGAACCAGAACAAACTGTGTAAAGTGCAGTAGAGATTTATAAAGATTTTGAAGGATTTTCTTTCTTTCTTTTTTTCTTTTTATTTATTTAGACAGGTAATCTCATTGAGACATGTAGTCTCATTTACAAGAGAGTAAAAACATAAGAATGTTTAAAATAGCTCTATTCATTTTCAGTGAGAGCCAAACTAGCCGACAGTGAAATAGCAAAAAAAGACAAAAAGTATAAATAACTGAAATACCATGAGACATAGCAGTAGTTGTTATTGTATTTGTATTTTTTGGCTTCAGTATGATAGACTTCTCTCTCTGTTCTTGCTTGTTTTTGGCTAACTTCAGATGCTGAGAACTAAAGAGTTCTCTGTAATTGGACTTTCTATTTGTTTTTGTTATTTTCAGTCAGTCTTTATTTGTTTGAGTTTCCACTTTAAGGCTTGTTGCTCTTCCTTCTGCACCTCTGGCTGGAAAATTGTCTCTGGTCATTTCTCTTTGTGAACCAGCAATACTCTCCTAACCATAGCAAACAGAAACATGTCTGAACTGGCACTTCTGTTCTGCAGGCTTTTTCAAAATCAAGTTAGAATTTGAAAATGTCAACTAGGCTTCAGTCTCTGCTACATTAAGCTGTGATTCTTGAGTTTTAATCCTTACTCATTCTTCTCATGCCCTTCTTTCCCTTTGTTTGGTGTATGACTGATATGCCTTTCCTGTCTCGTCCCAGGGGTCCTGCCTCCAGAACGAGGAGCGCCTCAGTCTGCAGATTAATCTGTCGGCTCGTGGTGACCGGCCTACTGACCTGGACAAGCTCAAGCCCTACATCATTGAGCACATCTTGTTTGTGCTGGTCGCTCCTACAGTTGGATCAGCAGCATTTGGTTGGTTTCTAAGACCCCTCCGGTCCAATTTCTGATAATAAATTAACACAGAGCCACAGATGTAAAGCAAACAGTCTATTTGACTGATAAATTTTGTATATTCCTAAAGTCACAAACAACATTTTAACATGTATCAGTCATAGTTGGTGCTCTGTTAGCATTTTTCCTCAATTGGGCAGAAAAAAATCAGTATTTACAAATAAATAAATGTAACATAAATCCACGGTACACAAACATTTATTGTTTTATCTTTTGAATGGGTTTGTTTTCTAAGTAATCTATTTTTATTTGACAGGGGGTGCAAAAATGGATATATTTATGTTAAACTCTGGAGGGAAGAAGCTCTATGTTAAGGTGAGAACACTTCTTGTCCTGTTTAATCATCCCCTCACCATAAAGTTATTCTTGCTTTTTACAAAATGCCATTTGTCTTCAGGAGATGCAGGTGTTGTCGAAAGTGGAGGCCAGCCTAAACTTTAATCAGGTTCTTCTGAGACCAGAGGCAAAAAACTTCACTCAAGTGGCCACCTTAGCATGCAAAAGTGACTACTGTTTTTTAACTGCTTTATTTCCTTCCTTAAAGTAAAATTACTTTTTTAAGTTAATCGTCTCAAAGCTGATTGTTTTTGTTATTATCAGGTTCATTGCCAGGCCTTGAACAAAAATGCACAAGTCATATTAGTTTAAAAATAATGGCAAACAGGACAACATACAGCTTCCTTGGACTACATATCAAAAACAGGTAACATAACGTTTATATACACTCCCTAATCAAGACACTTGGATTAATTAAATTAAATAGTTTACCAGAAAATTTGTATTTAAACTTCTTTTTTGTCTTATCAAAGTCTCACATAAATCATAAAGATTATATTTATTTCCTCCGTATGAAAAAAGTATGACAGTGCTGTTCTCATGTAGATTGCGTTTGTGCTTTATTGCAGATGGACTCTGGGGGATGTGTTCAGTCTGTTTCAGGTGAAACAAAACAACACCAACCAGGTGGACTTGTGGTTCTTCAACCCTTTCCCTGTGCCTCTCACTGTGATGAATGTCAGCCTCTCAGAGAGGCTACAGGCAGTAGTGAAGGTAGGTCGTCAGCATATTTTGTGCTGAAAGAAAAACCTGATGTGATTGCATACTCATTTTTAAGTTTTAATTTGTAAACATCTTGTGACAAAATTTGCCCAGGAACACTTGGCTCGTTTTTCAAACAGATAAGTCTCTGCTGTCCTCTGTCTGTCAGGTTATGAACTTCAGCAGTCCACTGAGGGTTCGTCAAGGCTGCTGGCATATCTTATCCCTCCAGTTGCTCAGCAAGGTTCTGCCCATGAACCAGATGTTGACCCTCAGTCTGGAAACCAACTTGGGCACCTCACTGCACATTCCTCTATACTTCCATCCTTCCTCTTCATCTTCCAAGGTGAAATATTGTCTATTTTAACCAGTGTAGAGGTTAGAACTATAAAGTAAATCAAAGGTTGACAATTCATTTTGGGTTTGCCATCAGGGTAATGTGGTGTTTGAGGCGCAACATGAGTGTGGGCATCATTGTCCTCTTAGGTTATCTGAAACAGGTAAAACTTTGACCTTGATACTTACTTTTTTTATTAAGACAAGAGTTTGTATTCTGAAGATTTTTTTTTCCTTTTTCTATATTTGCCAGGTCGTTCAGAGTGGCAACGCTCACTTCTTCCCGATTTTTTCACCTCGTCTTGGGCTGTAGACAGCAAACTGGCTGCAGAGCTCTGCTCTCGATGGCAGACTGACAAAGATAAATTGCCTTGCAGGTCAGATGCAAAAACAAACCAATATCTTTGCATTCATGGTTCATTATTCAGTGTTATTCACAGAAATATTTGTCTTCCCAGGTGGCCCAGGCTTCCTGTGGATACCTCCTCTACTTTAGACTTTGGTGCTACTCCTGTCAATGAGAGCAAAGTGAGCAGCATGTGATTGTATTGTAAATGATATGTTTTTAAATTGACATATTTTAAGATACATGAAATTTGTTGAAAACAATTAATTATTGTCTCGTCTAGGTGAAGACATTCATGCTGAAAAATCCTACACCATCCGTGGTTTCTGTAGAGATTCGAATTCTCTCACTTTACCCCTCTCCTCTTGAGGCTCTAGACCTTCTAACAAAATGGTAAGGCTATCAACCGTTTGTATAATAATCACAGCAAATCTATAAAAAAGGGTTGTTTAGTACTCATAGTGAAATATGAGTTTCCTAAGTGTTTTCTTTTGATGTTGTTTCATCCGGCAGGTTTAATATCAGCTTTTTTTCCGTCAACATCAGCACAACAGAGTTTTCTCTGTTGGCTTCTCCTCACAAGGTAAACATTAGAATGGCCTATAAAATCATGTGTTATTATGAATCTCTTTGTCGTTCTTTAGTCTTTTTCTGTTTCCACTTCCAACTTTATTTTATTATTATTATAATTTTTTTCAATTTTCTGGTTCACAGACAGAAAG
Source organism: Millerichthys robustus (assembly GCA_034783495.1). Lineage (NCBI taxonomy): Eukaryota > Metazoa > Chordata > Actinopteri > Cyprinodontiformes > Rivulidae > Millerichthys > Millerichthys robustus. Next base: position 11,485,998 of record JAVKLF010000100.1, read on the forward strand.
TGTAGCAGCATTAACAGGAGAAGGTGTCCTGCGTCTGCTGCTCCAACCCTGGGAGAGCAGGGAGGTTGCCGTGGCATTCACCCCCTCGGAACACAAACCGGTCACAACCATTCTGATAATCAGGTTATTCATTTAAATTACTTGCAGGAGTTTTTTATTATTTGTACATTGTCATAAAGTCTATTTTTATGGGGTGGGGGCCCACCTCAAACACAAAAAAATCATTTAGAATATTTTAAATGTGTCTTTAATTCTGATTGACACTGTGTGTATGGAAATGTTTGTTTTTCAGGAACAATCTGACAGTGTTTGACATGGTGACCCTCCAAGGCCACGGTGCCAAAGAGCTGCTGAAAGTCGGAGGGAAACTTCCCGGACTTGGAGCATCTCTGCGCTTCAATGTTCCTCAATCGACTCTAATGGAATGTCGCGATGGTGAGAGTGCTGCTTCAATTGAATAATTATGTACATATTATTAATGATTGTTCATAATTTCTGTAACTATGACCATAAACTAGAAATGTTACACATAAGTAATATTACTGTTTCACTGACAGGTCTGCGCACCAGCAAGCCTTTGTTTGCTATCAGAAAAAGTTTTAAGGTAGAGAATGCAGGAGAGCTTCCTCTGACTGTCATGTCCATGAATATAAATGGCTACAAATGTCAGGGGTTTGGCTTTGAGGTGCTGCAGTGTCATTCCTTCAGACTTGAACAGAACACTTCCTCTGAGATCACCATCGCGTAAGAAGAATATTAATTAATAACTAATATTAGTTTGTTTTTGTTCTCTCTGTTTATGGTCATTTTTTCATTCTTGTCTGTTTTCAGGTTTACCCCAGACTTCACCTCGTCCTGGGTGATTCGGGACCTGACACTGGTGACATCACGTGGCACCGCTTTCCCCTTTACTCTGAACGTGACTCTGCCCCACCACATGTTACCCCTCTGTGCTCAGGTGGTTCCCGGCCCCAGCTGGGAGGAATCGTTTTGGGTCATCACCCTCATTTTCACATGGTTAGTGTGAATATCATGAATATTATTACTTACAATGGTTTTTTTTTCCCTTTAAGCAGAAAGCAAATTTCACAGCTTGTATTTTTTCTTTTTGTTAAACTTTCATCTAAAGAGTCTTTTAAGATCGTTTTTCATTTGTTGTTGTTTTAGTTACCGTATTTTTTGGACCATTAGGCGCACCGGATGACAAGGCGCAGTATGAATGAACGATCTATTTTCATAGATAAAGCACACAAAGCGCCTCCTATTATAAAGGCACATTAAGTGAAACAAATCAGTCAGATAAATCAAACTTAATTTAACTACCGTAAGTCACAATAACTCTCAACATTGTTCAGTTGTAACACATAAAATACAAAACAATACACTCACATTTTCAGTTCAGTTCCGAGGTAAACAGCTGGGCAATTTTAACATCAAGTGTGCCCAGATCCTTCCCATCATCATCCGAGTCGGTCTCGTTGCTGTTATTTAACTGTTCTGTGATTATTCCAGTCTTTGTGAAAGTTCGGACGACACTTGAGACCGGTACCTGAGCCCAGACATCAACGATCTGTTGGCAGATAGTGGCGTAACACCGGCGTGGCTTTCCTGTCTTGGTGAATGTGTCTCTCAGCTGCTCTTTTCCCATGTTCTATTGCGTGACTGATAGCCTTGAGTTTGAAATCTGCTTCGTAAGCATGTCTTTTAACGGGCGCCTTTTTAGGGTCTTAATACACACACAATAATAATACCAGAACATTGAAGCACATATTACTCCGCGAGGCTCCTGACTTTGATAGCCGTAATGCTACAAAAATCAATGAAGCTGTGGTGCGACTGCGTAGTTTTCAAAACTCATACAAAAACATTTTGACTGATTTTGAACGCCTTGTACCACATACAATCTGTTCGAGGTCAGTGAGCACAACCAGAATTGATATATAAGGCGCACTGCCGATTTTGGAGAAAATTTAAAGACTTTTACGTGCGCCTTATAGTCTGAAAAATCTGGTATTTATTCATTTTTTTGCAGCTTCTCCTTGGTGGGTGTGTGCCTAATGGCCTTCCATCAAGCGCAGTATATCCTCACAGAATTTTCATCGCCCAGCATCAGAAGCAACCACAACGCTGTCTTGTCCCGGGACAATAGCTCAGTCAATAATATCACACCCAATGGAGTGAGGTATGTTTTAGGTTTCAAACATAACACATTGTTTGATGTAAAAATGTTGGTGTTAAAATGTTCAAAAGTATCATTTTTTATCTGTTTAATGCCTGCAGTAAAACAAAGGGTAGCTGTAAGACATATATGGACACCTGTCATACGTCTGATAAAGGAAAGGGGCGTGGCTCTTCATCTTTGACCAGCCCAGCCCCTCGCTCTCAATTCTCAAAGAAAGGATCCTCAACACCCCCTTCCCAACAACAGCAAAAGAAACACAAAGTTTCACTCTATTACACCAAATACAAGCCCAGCTCATCCACAGCTGCAGCTGTGGACGAAGAGCAAGAGACTCTGACTCCTGAAAGCCCCATCACCCCAGACCCTTGCAGCAACAACAACCAACCAGCTTTTCTCAACGAGCTGGAGAAACACACATCCATGGACTTTAAAGAAGATCTCCAGGCCACGATTGAAGATGGGATATCAGCAGCAGTTATGTTTCCCATGGAAACCCCTGCTGGTTTCCCTGGTGATGTCACACTGGTTCCAGGACCCCGCCCAGGCTTGTTAATCTGCAGTCCTGTGGAGAGGAGTTGCTCTGAGCTCTATGCAGACAAGACAGTTTTGGAGAAAAGGGACAGTTCAGAGCTGGAGGTATGAAATAAAAAATGCTAGAAGCTATCCTGTGACTTTGGTCGGTTCAGTTATTAAAAAACAAAAAAAAGTAAAAATCCTTTATAAAATATCTGAGTCGCTGTTTTATTTTTACAGGTCCAATTTGGAAAAGATGACAAAGATCAGAAAAAGAAAGCACTGAACACAGAGAGTGGCACTGCAGCAGGAAGTAATAAGGGAAAAAGGAATCGCAGGAAGGCAGAAAATGTGTCTAGGTAAAACATTCTAGACTATAATACTTGTTCATATGTATTCTGAAAGAAGGATAACTTAAAGTAACTTTGTTGTGTTAGTTTAAAAGAACAAAATGACTTTTTATTTGACCAATTAATAAACCCATAACATATATGGAGTCAAAGCTCCGAACAAAAGAAATAAACCTCTTTTTTTTGTAGTGCTCCTGAACACACTGTTCCAGAGAGGGAGAAAGAGCCTGATTGGAAAAAAGGGGACCGTAGTGTCAATGGAAACCGCAGCAGGAACCATTGCTGCAACGGCTTTCAGGCAGATGTGCTAAAACCTGGACCTGCTGCAGAGAACCCCCTTAAACAGAATGGTGGGCTTTAATCTGACACAATGAACCACTGTGTGTGTATCTGATGATTTAAAGGGATTGGTGACCAAAGGTGCTTTTGATTTTAATGTCACTGACCTTTTCTGATTTTCCAGCAGGTGTGTGTCTGACTCGCAGTCGCAGAAAAGTTGCAGCAGAGCGGCGCACAGCGGGTGTGTGTGAGTCCAGTTCAGACTCGGGCAGCTCTTCAGGTAGCGTGAGGGCGAGCAGAGGCAGCTGGGGTAGCTGGAGCAGTGCGAGCAGCGTGGAGGGAGACAAGGAGCACAGCGCTCGAACACACACCAGCTCTTCCTCAGCTAGAAAAAGTATAAAGCTCAAACACACTACCTGTACTCTGAAAACATGTTTATGTTAAATGCAGTCACTCTCAATCGTTTCTCAGTCATTGTTAACTTGAAATAGATCATTTTTATTTGTGGTTCTTTGACTTTTTTCCCCCCAGGAGACTCTTTGCAGTTCAGTGTGTACCCTGCAGAAAGAGAATGCTACCAAACCATGAATAATAATAATTACAAGGCTTCAAGGTATTTAAACACCTGTTTTCATGAAATGTTGGCAAGAGTTAGGGTTACAGAAAACATCATTTCTGGTATCATTAGAGGTGTTTGGGTATAAAAGTTAAATTTTTCAAAGGATTTTTTCTTTCAAAGAAAGCAAGGTAGAAACGCAACAATTTTTTTTGTACAAAGGTGTTTCAGGTTTTAAAGATCTCTCTACAAATATGCTAAATATTAAGTCATTCATTCAGAAACCTGCCTTTAAAATGTTTTACACTGAGAAAAAGGCTTTGTTTCAACTCTGTACAGACATACAACCATATAACTTGTCAAGTGCACAAAATTATTATATTTACATATTGATTTCATTTAAATTGTAAATAATTAACAGAAAGGTGATGCAACATAGTCAGCATGCCTTTCTTACACAAAATGTGCTTTCATTTATTTAAGGACACTTAGCTGCTTTTTTAAATGTAGAACACTGCTGAGAATTCTTCTCGTTTTTAGCACCAACAACTTGTATAATGAAGAGTCGTGCCAAAGCTCAAACCACACACCTTCCAGTGCTGTCCCAAGTTTTGCTGATGTTGCTGCAGGAATGGACAAGAATATGGGTAAAAATAGGAGCAGACACATGATAAAAACCTTGTTTCATCCTGCAGATTTTTCTGATTTCTAATGGGAGTTGTTCTTTCAGATCTGGCATGCCAGTATGTGCCTGAGGACACGTGGTCAGCACCGTCCATCCCCCTCACCAATGAGTTTAGATACAACACGACCGAAGCTCTGCCCTACATACCTCAACCAGCGGCCAGTGGCTCCTATAACGGGTGGGTGTATGAGAACGTTTAGTTAGACTACTTTTTTTTCTGCACCTAATACTGTGATTTCAACTGAAAAAAAATATCAAGTCCCCCAGCAGAATAAAGGAGTCCCCAGTTGGAGCACTTTCCAGCACCCCAGCATGTCTTGAAAAAGTTCTTTTAAAAGTATTTTTTTAAAGACTGTGTAAAGTATAAAAAACTGTGTGTTTTGAGTTTGGCACAACACAGAAATATGTTATTAATCACCCATCCGAATTTGAATGATTAAAAACACAGCTAAGTGTATAAAATTAGGTCTCAAAAGTAATTAAAAAATGCCAGCTTTTTCTGTCCTGAGACTCTGGGGGGGCGTGTCCACTGGAGCCGTTGAAACCACACCCACGTGCAGAAATGCCTTCTGAGATGCCAGCTGCTGCGGCGATGTCAGGAGGATGAGAGTCTGGGAAGGAAATTGTCGGCTCAGCCTCACGGACCAGCACCAATCGACTGTCCATAAATCCCAGCTGTATCTCCTGGTAGTTAGTGAGACTCTCAGGAGTAAAGTGGGAGCTGCAAAGGCGAGTGTTGGGGGTGATTCTGACGTCTCCTCGGTGGCTCCTCTTCACAAAATCCATCCTCAGTTTGTTAAGGAACGACGTGCAGGAGGCATAAGTGGTTAACTAGCTAGCATCAAACTATCGTTAGCGCCATCTGTGGAAAACCACAGAAGTCGCTGTGCTGTTGGTTTTTATACTGCTGGAGCAGCAGGGGGCGGGGTTATGCTGAAGGAAGCTGCATGACGACTTGAGGCGACACTTTTAGACACACCCAAAAAACACAGAAATCTTGAAACCTAAATTTAATTCTAAATCTGCAGTGCAATCATAAATGGTTGGAAGACTTTTTACACGTTTACAATGATACATTTATGATGTGTTTGGAAGAAAATTGGAGAATTCTCTTTACACGGCCATTAAGTATTTATTCCTGTATAATTTCGTTGTGATGTATAGTGATAAAAAATTTTTTGTTTGTTTTGCAACTTTGTTGAAAGTGTTTATTTGCTTGTTCTTTGCAGGTTCACTTGGAGCAGTGCCAACAATCTTTGCAACAGTCCATGCTGCTACATAGGTACAACTTCAAAATATGGTATTTCCAAGATGTCATCTTGAATAAAAAAAAAGAAAAGAAACATTTCAGTCCGTTTTTACCTCTGTTGAAAGCGTCCTTGAGATTTCTTGTGGCTCTGTTTTTAGCATGTTTGTTGTTTCCAGGTAATGGATCATTTCCTAGTGGTTTTCCTAAACAAGAGGGTCACATCGGACATGTCAGTCAAAGCAGCTGGACTGAGGAGCAGCCTCAGGAATCTCCCACAACCTGGAACACTGCAGCCTGTGTGGGCAGCAAGGTGATGCTTCGATAAACTCGTACATATCCAAGAATATCATAATTAAGTTTAGTATTTTCCAGTGTTTCTACAAGTTGCTTAAATGAGCAGACTATTGTTCAACATCAGCGCTTTATTAAAGATCGTTTGTTATAAGAGATCGTGGTTACAAACTGCCTTCAGTGTGTTCTGACCTAGTGACTTCTCTGCCTCATCCTGCAGCCATACTTCTCTGGTACTCGCAGCCTGTCCCCCATGTCCAGTCTGTTCGGCTCCATCTGGACACCCCAGAGCCACTTCTCACCTGAGCGATCGGCCCGCGTGTCCCCCATGTCCCCCATCCCACCGCTTCACTCTCCCTTCATCCGGGAGCCTGAGGGGACCTACAGGCCCATCCAGTACTCCAGCTTCAACCCGTTTGGGCCCCACATGAACCTGGACATATGGAACTCTTCGTCCAACCGCAGCTCCAATTCGCAGCTGTCCAATGACTCCGGCTACTGTGGAGATGTTTAAAAAGGGGGAAGATGGGATAAAAAACAACAAATTGACAAACCTTGAAAAACACAATAAAAGTGAATGTTTTATGAATATTGGGGGGAAATGTGAATTTTTCTCTTCTTTTAGGTTCCAATTTTCAGACATTAAATGTTGTGAGAGGTTAAGCATTTGTTCTATATTTTTCTAGATGTTTTGCAGTTTTGATCATAAAAAAGAATAAAAAAAATATTTTGTACTAAAAGTTGTTTTCTTGAAAATTACATTAGATAATCCTTTTTCCACCTCAACAGCAGTTTTTTTTTTTTTTTTACATCTATTAGAAATGTGAGTATTTGAAGCATGTGTGGCTGCACTAAAATTAATTTTGGAAACTTAACTTATTCAAACTTCAACACATCACTTGCTGTTATAATTTATCTCCCTGCAAACTAATTTTAGGATTGAAGAGCATATTGAAATATACAACAGAAAACCTGTTGGGCAGTTTGGCAAAGAAGGTTCAGATTAGACCAAGACTAGGATTTCATCTAGAACAGTTAATCTTAGACACTTTCACGTCTCAGATTTAGGTTAGTCTAAATTTGTACTAGTCTGGATTAGCAGGACTCAGATTGCCTAAAACATGAAATGGATTCCTCTTTTTCAAACTATTTTATGTTTCTGTATAATTTGTTGTGAAAGCATTCTATCATGTGATGATAGTTACTCTAAAAAAAGACCACCTCCTTAGTTGACAACATTGACAACACTAAAAAAACGACATCTGTTCCAGATAACATCCCCAAAAACTAAACTTGTTTCATTTAAATTCAGTGACGTCAGCTGGTAAACAGATTTAGTTGTTTTTAAATGCTAATACCTTTTTCTGTTGTGACTGAGGAAGTCAGGTGTGTGATCAAGCATTTGTTAACTTGTTGGGCCCAAGCACAGAGAGAACATGCAAACAATACCCAGAAATGTTCCCGGCCGGGATTCGAGCCGGTAACCTTCTTGCTGGGAGTCATCAGCTCTACCAACTGAAACACCGTACCGCCCAAAATAACTTTATTAGATATTTATTTTGAGATTATTTCTGATTCAATGGACACAGAAATGGAAACTTAAAAGAGAAAGGAAGGGAGGAAGGAAGATATAAAGATAAAGCAAAACAATAAAAGACAAAAATAGAGAGGTGGAAAAATAAACTGACATCCTTGTAGTCTGCTTCTGCACCTGCAGAGAGAGATACGTATAAAAAAAACCCCCAGCAAAACCAACCAAACAGTATCATGGATATAAACAAGCACTTACTAAAAAAATAAACAGTATTATTTAACACAAGATGTATTTATTGGCGTTTAAAGTTACCTATAGTGTTAAACTGTACAGAAATGTATCTATTAGCACCTGGATCCGAGCACCTGTGGGTGTTTGAAAGTGTGTTTGTGTAAAAG
>JAVKLF010000100.1:11535102-11548720 GCA_034783495.1 Millerichthys robustus
CACACACACACACACACACACACACACACACACACACACACACACACACACACACACACACACACACACACCTTGACTGCATGTTGATGTGATGAAGTGCAGATCAACACAGATTGCTCTATCTCGCCTTAAGGAGGCGACACAGGGGTGGTGGTGGAGGGGAACATGGAGAACGACAAGGTACCTTCTTTTTGTTCACTCGTCCTAATCTATCTGACCAGTTTGCCTTAGCGACACGAGGCAACTTATCAGCTGAAACTTAGTCAGCTTGACCCACAGATTGTGAACTTGCAGAAGGCAGGAACATGAAGGCAGTACTGCTTAAAGCATTCTAGTGTTTCATTGTAAAATATTCATGTAATTAAATAATTTATTGTGATATGCTGAATTAGTAAAAAAAAAGAAAGAAAAGAAAAGAAAAGAAGGAAGAAATAAAATCCACCCATCACCAACATGATCGGGCTCTGATTCTGCCTTTGTCCACATAATCTTCCAATAATTACATTTTGCTTGCTTTAATCTCATAAAGTTTTTTCACAAGTGAGATCCAAGGATGTGTTCGGCACATTAATCAACAGCTGCTGGAAGCCCACAATTAGATAAAGTAGTGTTGAATTCATTAACAGTGGCAGGCAGCTGCTGATTGTTGGCTTTATTTTTAGATAGTGAGGCACTGTAACTCCTCCTAATTTGTTTTAGTTTATCTCGCTCTGTTGTGAGGAAAAGATCGAACCAAGACTCAAATGAAAGTCAGACAGGAAGTGCTTTTATTTCAGCTCTGTCCAATCATGTACAGGCCATCGCTTCTATTAACCTCCAGGAACATCAGACAGCTTTTTATAAATACTTGCATCATCATTACAGTCAACACCCTGAACAGCTGACATTCAAAAAGGTAGAAATTTAGCTTTCTCATGTCATACTTGCTGTTTTAATAAAATATAATCTTTGCCTTTTCTACAAAGTTTTAACATCTGCATAAGCCCTTCTGTACCTCAGTCATCACCCTGTTCCCATACAGTAGTATCTCTTTAGACAATGAGGAGAGACAGTGGAGGGGAGGGGGTCCGGCTCTGATCTCAGTCAGCAGGGGGCCCCCTTACTCCGCAGAGCTCTGGTCACATGCTTCACACTCAACTGTGTCTGAACTACTTCTACCCTGAGAATATGAAGACACAGAGTAGAGGGGAGGGACAAAACTCAGCAGACTGAACTAACAAATTATGGGAGCAAGGAAAAATAAATAAAGAGAAAAATAAAGCAAGGTAGAGACTACTGAAGCCCAGGTCACACTACATGGTATTAACTGAAAGGCTGAAAGAGAAAAACATTGATTTTTTTTTTCCAGATTGGGTGTATCCAGCCGTGGAGGTTCTCCACAAAAAAAATCAACAATATATCAAGGAGCTGCAGATTGCAATCTGTGAGCTACCCAGCAGCACCCAGTGGCACTGTTGGTCCCAAGATAAGCCAAAACAAACAGTAAACATGCAGCATCATTTCTACCATAAATATGATACTGGGGAAAGAAGCTTTAAATAAATATCTAACTAAATTCTGTAATACCTTTGAGTATTGCAAGATTTTTTTAATAAAACTTATTTGTAATGATTGACAATGATTTTATAAAACAGTAATTAGTGAACAACAGAACAAAGCATTATAAATATGATTTAAAAAGAGGGATGCACAATATGTCAGAGGTTTATCATTAATGCAATATCAGCGTATGCAAGCAGAGTTCCTACACATTTCCTACTTTTGCACATCTAGATTTTTGTTTTTATCCTCTTGAGTCACTTATTGCAGTTTTAATTTTTGTATGCTCATGAAAAATTATTGGAAGTGGAAAGATTTTTTTCTCAATGAAAATTTTTTACTATTAAACACATTTTGAGAATAAGCAATGACCCTCTAATGAAGGGTATTTATAATATTTTCGTTGTTTTGTTTTTATTAAATTTTTCTTTTAGAAGAAATGTATATTAGGGTTTTGCTTAGGCAAACCACAAATGCCAATCTGATTTTCTTTTGTTAAATTAAGTCTATAAATATGTGCCTGCAGATCCTTGTCTGCTAAAAAGGTTAAAGTCATGACATTTTCCTAATAACGTTACAAATAGTATGGTATAGAACAAAGAATTGTCTTTGTTTCTTACTTCACTTTCCACTGGTTAGCAATCCCAGCGATTATATAATCATTATGGTTAAAGTACAGTCAATGTGGAAAAATAAGCTAATTTTAACAACTTTTAAAAACTTTGACTTTTATTTTGTTGTAAAGTCAGTAGGCAGTAGTTTAGAAACACTAACATTTTTCCATACTCTGTGTTCTGGTTTCCAATACTTATCCAGACCTGGACAATACTGAAATCAAATTCTATACTTTTCCAGACTGTGTAGGAACACTGTATAAGGAACTGCAATAAATCAAAAAGTGAACCTGCATGCAAAATGTATTTGGCAATCAGACGAACCCCCACTGCCCTAAACACAGCTAATTTCACTGATAGTGGCTGACTGCCGTGAGCCTTGGGGGGGAAAAATAGATGGAAACGTGGATTTAATCGCAAATCACCCTATCTCAATATTCTGTAAAAAATATTGTAACTGTGTTTTTTTCCCCTAATGTTGCGCAGCCCTAGCAATAACAATCAACTGATAAATTTCCAACTACAGTTGATTTAAAAAAAAAATACAAGCTTCTCAAATTTATACACTTCAGACAAAAACTTGAATGTCTTGACTTGATGCCATAAAAACAACCCTTGGGTTCTAGATGCTTTTTAAATTAAAACCATTACTGTTTGACAAAAGATGATAGACAAACAGAATAATATCAAATTATAAAAGTGTAACAGATGGTTTAGTATTTCTCAACATGTATGCATGAGGAGATTAACCACAAAACAAATCTACTCCTGCAGAGGTGTGTCTTGTATTCTGACCTAGGCTTGAGATGCAAGAAAAGGAATGAGAGGGAAGTAAGAGGAGAGCAAGCAGGAGGAAGGTTAACGTTTGAGTAAATAGAGCTGGGAGTATGCTACAGTGCCTGAACTAAAGCTAGGTCTATGGTAGAAGAAAGGGAAACTTCTTTTTCTTGTGTGCATCAGGTGCGCAAGCAATATAAAGAAGTTAGTCTTTAAAAGGTTTACCCACTCTGGTACAAACCATAAGTAATCTTCACACCCCCTCTGATAATCTGGAGAGTGAACAGGGTGATATGCAGGACAGGAAACCAGTATCCTTCCTGTTTTCAATTGGGCTCCTGTCCCTCCGGTACTGGTTCCAGCAGTATATTTGTCTCATCGTTTGTTAGTCATCCACAGAACCTCCCTCCTCTTGATAAGGAGAAAGACTCGTGGCATCAAACGATAGAGTCCGCCTCCTCAGCTCAACGCTGCTGTCTATGAATTGGGTCGCCACTGTAACTGGTTCATCCCCTGGAGGTGGGCTCATTCGCTGCTTCCTGTTCTTGCCAGAAACGGGGGACGCCGAGTGGCTGAGGCGGCTCCTGTTCTCCGCAGGACTCGGGGAAAGGTGTTCGCTTTTGTGTAAAGAGCTGGAAGGAGGCTGTGTTTGAGAGCGCACCAAACTGTTTATACGACTGACTTCCTCGTCAGCATCGTCTGACTGAGGAGCGGGGTCCGATCCGGCGCCGGCGCCAGGGAAGCCCGCTCTGGAGCCAGGGAGCGGGGTTAAAAGTGTGTGTTCGGTGCTGGTGACCTTCAAACTGGACACTCCCTGTGGGCTGACAGGCCTTTTTTCTACATCTGTTTCTGGCTGTGAGCCGCAGATGGCCTGCTCAGGTACATGTTCATGTGCTGGGGCTTCACTGTGGCTCCGGCTGTGGCTCCGGCATGAGATCACCCTCTGGGGGTGTGCGTATTTTAGTGTGTGCACGCTGGACGATCTCTGACGGGTGGGAGTGGGCACAGTGAGGCAGGGCTCTGCCAGGTCGTCAGCTGAACCGTTCTGATCCAGAGAGTCGCAGCGCACAGCCTCCTAATAAACACATAACACAAATAATACAATGCAGCGGTAAAGAAAAGTACATTTAATTACAATTGTAATGTTACATTTGCTCTAGAAAACACCTGCTACTCTTTCTTTTCTTTTTATATTTAGTTTCTCTTTCTTTTCTTTTAAATAAAATTACAAATATTAACCATCACTTTCCTCTAATACAACAGATAAGGGTACCATATTTCCAATTGTCCCCTAATGTTCCCTCGTCCTTATTATCCACTTGTTCACTTTCAACTATCACAGAAATATATGACCTTAAATCCAAATCACTCGTCAGCTCCATCCTCTTCCTACTCATTTGGTTAATTCCCTTTTGCCTTCTTTTCTCTCTTCATAACTACAATGATCCACTCTTCACCAGTAACCGTTATGTTTCATTTTCGCTCAAAGCCACATATAACTCCCGTTCTTAGGAAACTTGTTGCAAATGCCCATGATCTAAAAAGCCTCAGATTAATTTCTAATCTGCAATTTATTTCTAAAAAAATATATAGTAGCTTCACAGATGCATATGAACAACTTTCAATTTTTGTCCTTTTCATAGCAGTGAAAGTGAAACAGCTCAGGTTAAGTTTACAAATCTGCTGATGGCTACTGACTTTGGTCTTCTGTTTGTACACATCCCCCTCGTGCTGATTGCTGACTCCATCTCACAACATCTTTCTCACCCATTTAGTTTTAAACTCGTATCACCAACAATTTACTCACTTGATCAAAAAAAAAAAAAATCCAGTCACAATCTTTTGTTATCTGTGGCGTTCCCCGTGGCTCAGCTTTGGAGCCACTTCTTTTATAATTTGTCTAAACATAGCAACAAAAGTAAGGACATTTGTAATTGGTGAATTATTTCTTTGTTGTAACAACGCTTCCTGGGAGTAATTCTTATACTGCTGGAAAGCTTGTTTGTTTCAAATTTGTAAGGAAAATGCATTTGTGGGATGTGCAGCAGAGTTGCGTAAATGAGTTGTGGCCACGAAAAACATACAAAATCCACTCTGCCAATGCCAGATTATTCAGCTATCGGGTCTTGTTTTGAGCTTCTGGTACCCAAGGTGCTAAAAATCAGTGCCTGATTGTCAGCATCAGTGAGCAACCAGTAGTAATCTTATATTTTCACTGTTTGGGAATTAACTCTGTCCCTGTGTTGGACTTGTGACCGGTCCAGGGTGTACCCCACCCCAGGAAGAAGCAGGTTAAGATAATGGATAGATGGATGGATGGATAGATGAAATCCCCATTGAACAATAAAAAAATGTAATTTCTTCATTATTCTAACATCACGCAGCAGTCCCTGTCTGCTTAACTCTCAACATTTCTTCATCTGATTGTTAAGAAAAGATTAGCTGGTTTACTAAAGATATTTGGTCCAACTCAGTAATGAAAACAGAATGATATATTATATATATTGGTTTGCTACAAATCCACCCATTCTAAATGTCCCCAGTTGTCAATCAAATGTTTTAAGAGCCTAGGTGTAACTCTTGAAAGCATACCGTAATCTCTTTTGAAAAACAGTATTTATGCTAATTCAGATTACTTTCAATGATCAATATGATCAATCAACAGTTTTTGAGTGGCTTACAGGCAACAGCACTGCTGCTGCTCTTATCTATGTCCTTGTTACTACTTTTATTGATTCTCTTTTCTCTGGTCTACCACACAAATCCATAAACTTCAAACGGTCCAGGACATTCCGGTTGCATCGTCACCAGAACACCATCTGCTGAACTCAACATTCTCAAACATCTCCGCGGGCTTTAATTTTTTCTCCTGACTTTCAGAGTTCTTCATAATTATGTGCCTCTATAGCACTTGAAATGCTCCACCACAGTCTCTTAACACCTTCTGCCTGCGCTGTGTTTCAACAACAACAAAAAAAGAAGCGAATTCTGCTTTATTAGGATTTTTGTTCCATCACATCACATTAAAATACCATGTTCTGGTTGCTTGTATGGAAATGGAAAACATTTGTAGTGCATTACTCAACACAAGTGAGAGATTATTTTGTTGAAGGGGAAGATGATAGAAAGAAAACAACGCACCTGTCTCCGTAACTGCCTGCTTGCAGTGTGGAAAGAGGCTGGTCTCTTCAGTACTGAACTCTCTGGAACGTAGGAAGGACTGAGCTTGTTTCTGTCTAAACTGTCCTCGGGACTGAGCCATGAAGAAGAACGCCTGCTGCTGCTGTGTGTCGGACTCAGTCTGACTGACGGACATCTGTCTATGCTGTGGCTGGACAGCAGCTTCGGCCTGTCTGTGTTCAGATCTGGATTCAGTCTGTAACCGTCCATACTGTGAGCAGAGCTGAGTCTGTGTCTATTTATTCGGCGAGCCGGGCTAAATCTATACCCGTCTATACTGTGAGCCGAGTTCAGTCTGTGTCTGTTTGTTCGGTGAGATGGGCTGAATCTGGATCCCTCCACGCTGTCAGCTGGACTCAGCCTGTGTGTGGAGTGTCTGTCGAAGCTCTGAGAGGCGCTGAGGCAGATCATTGGCCTGAAGCTGCGTCCGGACCCCAGTGAAGCGTGGCTGATAGCGGGCAGAGCTCCTGGAACCTGCAGCAGAGAGCTTCCTCCGCTGGAGCCCAGAGATGACACGGAGCCTGCAGGTAATATTCCACATTATAAAAGACACATAAAAATGGGTTAGCATCAATAGTTTCTTACAAATGGAAACACAACTGTGGACAAAAAAAAATAAGAGACTACAGAGCAATAATAATATTATATATATATTATGAGATCAACGTTTTTAGGTTCCAGCTTTATAATTCAATATATAGTTAAAGATCAAATCAATAATTCATTCTGTTTACTTTCATTTGATCATCAAGATCCAACTTCAAAAAAAATATTTTCTATAAAAGTAAAACTTTGTAAGCGCATTGTCTTTTAATTTATTTAACGTCAGCTGAATATAACATGACAGGCAGGAAATACGGCTTACTTTGTTTGTGTGTGTATTTGTTCATTTACTTATTTGTCACAACTACAAGCCTTCAAAACAAATCTAATAAATCATTATGTACAAACTTTTAAAATATGTTTCTGTAGTTGAAGTAGATTTGCATAAATCTGAGAAAGCCTCCACCCCCTCCATTAAAAATAAGCTCCTTTTAATTTGAAAGCAAAAAAATATAAACAAGTACTTTCCCTAAAAGCAAAATGGAAATATTCAAATTTAGCCCATATTTTAAAGGGACGTGCATCTTAAAAATAAAAAGCAACTTGGAAACAAATCATCCTATTGATTACTACACTTAACCTTCTGAGCCCTGGAGACAACTTATCTTATTTAAAAACATCACAGAGTAAAGTGAATGTTCTGCCTCTGAAATACTCAAGGTTGAACGTTCTCAGCACTCGTGTGTGCACCTTACAGCTGCAAGCTCAGTTTGATATTTTATATTAACACATGCTACCATTTATCACAGTGTCCTTGAGGCTGTCCACTGGCAGCACAGAGTCTGTAGCTTTCCTGTCTGTAGGGTTAAGACATTAGGTATAAATCTTTAAATAAATGGTAAATGGCTGTACTTGTATAGTGCTTAATAAGAAAAAAATAAATACACTAAAACTACATGTTGGTACATATATTTTCCCTACCAGTGCACGTTGATTTTTTATGTTATTACTTGTTTTGTGTGTATGTGTGTGTGTGTATGTATATATATATATATATATATATATATATATATATATGTGTGTGTGTGTATAAAATACTGTACTTACTTAATTTTGGTCCTACCTTCAAAATAAGGCTGGAACCACATCCAATTTTAGCTCAGGTTTTATGAAATTCACAAAAGGTATAAACATTTTTGTGTTGACAAATGCTGATTAGCTGTGGCAGCCATCTTGAATTGGTTTGACTCCAAAACTGAAATCAGCTGTAGGTATATTTTTTTAAAATTCATTTTACATTTACTATACAAGCATTATTTAAATGTTTTATAATTTAATCTCTGATTATTTTCATTATTATTAATAATGTGTCAATTAGATTTTCCAGTGCAAAACCAAGGACTAAAACTGAAGATTGGAAAGTACCAGGAGTGGAGAAAAATAAATAAATCCCTGCTCTGCTCTGATGGCAAATCCTGCTTTGATGAATTTGTCATGACGCTTAAAAATAAACTCTTTAAGGCTGCAGTAACAGTACCTCTTGATGTAGCACTTCACATCTCAACTGCTGTCTAAGCTTTTTTATGGCAATAATAATCTTTACAGCAGTCATTTAGTGGTTACTGGGTCCTAAAAGCTCTGTTTCAATTTAATCTGCCATAAGCAACCAAATTACCAGAGTAGCTGTAGCCGCAGCCAGCCTCGTGGCCAATCGGAGCGTAAGAAGAGCCTCTGAGCGGTGGGACGTAGTTGTCACTGGGGAGAGACAGCATGCGTCCCATCCTTGCACGGTTTCCATGGGAACACTCCTCATCTTCTACTTGCACCTGCCACGTGAGATGAGCCACCTCTGTCACCTCCACTTTCTTCAACAGCACACAGATGTGTGATCAACCACGGTTTGTTACCTGGACAGGTGTGTCCGCAGTTCCCACAGGGTCTCCACCCAGTGCTGAGGAGCTGAGGAGCCGGGCGGCGGCCTCTTCCCTCTCCTTCCTCTCCTCCATCTCCTCCAACTGCGCCTCCTTGTTGCTCTCCTCCAGGTGCTTCATCAGGACGGCGACGACAACATTGACGAGCACAAACTGAGCCGTGAGGACGAAGGTCACGAAGTAAACTGGCGAGATCAGGGGCAGGTAGCTGAGGCATTGGCGGTCGTGAGGGCGGCACTCACGCAGCGTGTCCTGCACAAAGGTGGCCGCCAAAGAGGATTTAGATAATGAAGCAATTATAATAGGTATCCGAATTGCGATCATCAATCCCTGAATGATAAACTGTGCGTCCTCTCCTCTCCAACAGGAGGATGTGTTGAACCTAAGGTCAGCTGAGACCCTGAGCCTATCACAGAAAAGTTAAACACTCACGTCCGTCGTTCAAAACAGTCCAGTCTCAAACAGACACAAACATTCACTTTGCAGTTTATCCATCTCTCTAAAGGTTCTCAGTTGATAGAATGAGCGCTAACCTTCATAATCCCATTCCAGTTGTCCCCTGTGGAAACCCTGAAAAGTGTGAGGAAAGCCATGCCAAAGTTGTCAAAGGTGGCGTGGCGACTAAGACCCTCACATGGGTTCTCATCTGAACACTCTGAAAAAAGAAAGAAAAGAAATACACATTAGAGGCGGTAGGGGAGAGAAAGGATGGCAAGGAGGGAGAGAAAAGTGAGCTGTTTGTGGATTAGACTGACATAATTAACGCATGCAAGTCAACAAAAATTTATTCTTGTTATGCAATTCACAGATAGGGGCAGACATTCAGCATTGGTTTTATATGCATGCACACAGTCGCCAGCACACGCACGCCTGTGCACCTCGCGCACACACTAACCCAGTTTTCCAAAGAGCTCAACTCCCAGTGCTGCATAGATGAAGAACAGCAACATGAAGAGCAGACCCAGATTCCCCACCTAGACAGAGACACAGTACACGCACACACACAGATATATGTACAGGGTATAATACAGAGAAAAGGATTGACGTGAACAGCAAAACATCAAGAGAAACACAAACATGCCAACAGATAGAGAGAGCCCATAACACAGAGACTACTAAGCCTTACTGCGCTGATGTTTAGTACGTCTTATCAACTAACAGTAGCCATCGTACTGAACCTGGAGTAAAATAAGATATTAGTTCAAATAAAATAAAACATTGCTAGTGGCCTGGATCCAGTCCTGATGAGTTTTAAGCCGGCTTGTTCGTACTAATTTGAACACTGCTCCATTTGCTGTAGCTTTAGATATTTGTTGACAAAGTGCAGGGGGAAAGGCTCCTGGACATCACAGTGAAGGACTGGGTTTGATTGCTTGCAGCAACAAGACACTTCAAAGGGACGTTTGTGCGTGGGCAGGCAGGGATGGATCAGAGATAAATGACACTGTCTGGTGTGCTGGAACACCTGCACAGACGAACACAGAGCCCTGGGAGGATGGAGCTCCACCAGTTTGGAAACATTTTTTCCAAAATTTAGGAAATATTTAATTTATAACTAAATTACAACTCAATATGCTTAACCTGTAGACAACAGATATAGAGTACTGTCTGCAAAAGATTTAAACCTCCTATTTGTTTAAAGTGGTCTTAGTTGATAGTTCTTTCTGAAATTGATTTAAATGTTTGTCTTTGGATGCTTTTTCACCCATTTTTTCATCTGTATGCAATGCTGTATGGGCACCTGATTATGTTAAATAAAATGGGGAAGTCAACACAGAGTCTGTGTGACAGGTTGGTGTCACTGTGTCGCCTGTAGGAGGCGGAGTTTGGAATCCCCTAAAGGATGTCATTTGTTTAAAACAAACCACAGCCACATTCTTTTTAGGCCATATCCAGTATAAGTTTTCACTAGACTTCTGCTCTGCTTAAAAATGCTCACATGGGGTTTCACACACTTGCATTTATCAGTTCTAGCCCAAGTAGATGTCAAAACAAGAACAGCTAAAATACAAAAAATGTATTTTTATGAACTCATAAAACTTGCACTTTTAATTAGAACAATATCACTATTTTTTTATTATATTCAATCTGATTTGTAGTCAGAAAAAGATGTAGTAGGTATAACACCTCAAAAAAGCAATTTTAACTTTCTTTTACATTTCCACAACTGAATGCAATTAGTGAACTAGCTGCTACCTGTGTAACTGAATTGGGCTGAAGATTGCTGTTTTTTTAAATTATAACAAATTAATTAAAAAAAATAGAATCAATAAACACTACCTTCTTTCATTCTGTTGCTGGTAAGGATAACTTGTTTTAAGTAAAAAATGGAGGAACAAAGATACAAGTTTGCACCACCCTTTTACTTAGAAAATTGGCATCTTATGAAGGCATCCATCTGTGAACCAAATCTAAAAATGTTATAGGAGAAAAATACACAAACTAAACAAAATTGTTTACCAAAGTCCAGCTAAGAATGAAGAAAATCAATGCTTCAGGTGTGTCAAATCCTGGTTCTTGAGGACCACTATCCTAGATGTTTTGTTGTTTCCCTACCCCACCATGCTTCATTCAATACTTGACTTTTTCCTTCAGCTTATTTTTAAGTTCTGCAGGAGGTAATCACGCATTCATTCAAATCAGGTGTGTTGAACCAGAGAAATGCCTAAAATATGAAGGATAATGACTCTGGAGAACTGGGATTGGACACTACTACTTTAAACGAAGACCAAGTAAAAGATTTAACCCTAACAAAAATTATGTTAACTGACCTGAATTTAGACAATTATGAGTAAAACACCACAAATACCAGAAACTTTAAGCATTTATGGTCAGACAAACAATCAAAAAGTTCTCAAAGTACATATGCAACACTTTTCAGCAAAGAAGGTCAAAGCAGATATTGAAAGTAAAGGTTCACAGTATTTTACTACTATTACTCACAGATATAAAATATTGGATCATTTCCATCAGTAAATAAATGACCAAGTGTAATTATGTTTTCCTTTGTGATTTCATTTGGCTTCTCTGTCCACTTTTAGGTCTTAACTATCTAATGACGTTTTGATCACCCACAGCCAAAAGGCAAAAGGACAAACTTTAATGAAACTTTCAGGAAAAATAATCTTTGGATACAACACTACCACTGATTATTTTTGGAGCCAACACAAAAAAGGTAGCTGCCACAACAAAAGGATCACATTATAAAACACAAAAATTCCATTAAGTCCGTCTTGAGCTCAAATTTGACGTGGTAGTAGCTGCGAGTCATTTAAAACACAGATTTTAACATAAGATCATGCATAATTTTGTCATTTCTCAAAATAAAATAATCCTAGTCAAAAACATTTTAACGACAGGTGGCAGGGGACATGTGTTCCTTCAAGAAATGTATTTAATATTAAGTTATTTATGAACAAATACTGAAATTCCTGCAGGATTTACCAATTTTGAAGCACCACCATTTATCATATTCCAGCAAACTTCATTTACTTCTTGTGGAAGAACTTTAATTCAAACTATAAAAGATTTCCCAGAGGCAATTACTCTTGTTTTTTATTTTGATAATTTAATCAAATCTTGTTACTTTCCCAGTCAGAATGACATGAGAACATCATTAGGGGCTTAAATACAAAAAAGGTATAAACTAAAAAAAAAGACAAAAAATGTGCCTTTCAGAACTCAGTCCAATTAATTTGCATGCCATCCAGAAAAAAGCTGCTCAAGCTTATCAAAACATTAAAAGGATACACACAACCCAATTATCCAGCAGGTACTTGAACCGATGTGTGAACTTGACAACATTTTGATTTAAAGGGGAACAAAAGTGATTTGTTTGTGGATGAGGTTTCAGACTGACTCATGTATTATCTTTTCACAGATACCTGCTACCCAAACAATCACAACAGAGTGAATCTGAGTGCGAAAAATAGCATAATCAAAGCTGGAGTTTTAGCAGCCACATGGATCAAGGATCAGCAATCAGCTAAATTGCTATAGCCTAATTGCTGTTCTCATGTATTTCAGGTTTAACAGCAGCCGCTTGTAGAGACGAGGGCTGTTCGTAAATCGTGCGGAAGGTAGCCGACTAAACTCCTAAATAAACAAGCAGCATTTCATCAGATCTGGACACCAGGAGAGCAGTTAAAAAAACACACACTCTTTTGTTTTGCCAGCATCACGACTGCTTCTTACCTGAGGCAGAGCCTGCATCACTGTGTCCAGCAGAGCTCTCATCCCCGTGGCCATCTTCAGTAGCTTCAGCACTAAAACAACACAGTACGTCAGCTCTCATCAGCCACTCTTTATGCCTGTGTGTATTGTGTGTGTGTGCCAGGAGTGAGCACCTCGTGTTATCCTCAGGACTCTCATGATGCGTATGATTGTGGGGTTGATGGGAAGGGAAGCGTTCAGGTCTATTTCCTCCAGCGTGATTCCCATAATAGACAACAACACAATGGCTAGGTCCAGCTGGTTCCATCTGAACAAACATTAAGACAATTTTTATTTACGCCAAAGATTAAAGTGTATGTTTGTGCAAGTCTTTTGTGTTCATGCAAGAACATAATCACCTCTCTTTGAAAAAGCGGCGCAGCCCGAAGGCGATGAGCTTCAGGATGGCCTCGATGACAAAAACTAGAGTGAAAACGTAATTGCAGTACTTCAGTATTTCCTCCAGGTACTGCAGGACACAAAGAAAAAAGAAAACTAAACCCCACTGTGGCTGTACTTCATCACTATGGTTCTGGGACAGGTGGGAGCAGGAGTTGCCATGGCTACCTGAGGCTGGTTGTAGTGCTCCATGCTCATAGTGAGGAGGTTTGTGAAGATGATGATGGTGATGAAGAGATCCAGGTAGTGGCTGGTGCACAAAGTGTGTATGGATCGGCGCAGTGGGGAGTAGTCAGCGTAATATGGTTTCTCCAGGGCTCCTGCATCGCACATGCACGCACGCACGCACACACACACACACACACACACACACACACACACACACACACACACAGAGAGAGGCAGTCATTGAAACTCTTCTGG
>JAVKLF010000100.1:11548820-11559740 GCA_034783495.1 Millerichthys robustus
CACACACACACACACACACACACACACACACACACACACACACACACAGAGAGAGGCAGTCATTGAAACTCTTCTGGAAAAAAAGATATGGCCTATGAAGTCACTGATGAAGTGTGTGCCAAGTGGCACTCTTCTGCATGTGTGAATGTGTACGTGCAGACTAAAAGTGCCACCTCAGGATTTTCCTCCTATCCATCATGCATACACACACTCTATGGCACCTCAAGGTGTCTTTGGGCAAAATCCCTCGGTGTCTGCCGCCAGGCCCTTCACTGACTAACGTGAAAGCACTACTAGAAATTACACTGCAGAAAGTCTGGGCACAGTGAGTCACAAATGTGGCATTGCAAAAGTTAGATAGAAAGCAGCGTAAGTGTGTTTATATACATCATATGGCCAAAGCTCTATGGTTGTACCTATCTGATTTGGCATTTATAGGCCAGATTGGGTACATTATTAAAGGTGCAGTGTGAAAAATTTAATATCAAGCACCAAACAAATTGAACCATCTGGATGAAGGTTTCATCCTAAATAACAGAAAGTCCTGTTTTGTCTACCAGAAACGAGCCCCCATCACTCTTTTTAAGGTAACACTGTTTTTAAACAGACTATGAGAGTTACCTTTACAACAGAAAAATCGACCATGTGCTTACTGGGACTCAACTAATTGTCTGACATCATTCTCTCGGTGTTGCAACATTACGGTATTTTATAAAAAGCAAAATGACAACAAATAAGTTCATTTTGAACAGTAGGCTTGTTTTACATTAGAACAACAACTAAATGTAGTTTTTAATATCTATTCTACATTTCCATTGGGATCTTACAACTTTATATGGATCGGTAAAAACAACAATGGCAGTTCCGTTCTTTTTGCACCTCATTCACTGGCAAACAGTGTTTTTGATGAGGAAAAACTGATTTCTACAAACACCTTTTAAAGTTAAGAACAGTCCAGACTCAAAATTCTGTTTGAATTGTTCCTTCAGGGTTATTGTAATGAGCTGGGGAACCTCCAGACAGAGTGGAGTGGTACCAAACTAAGATATACTGTAAATCACTTAATCTTCTAATTCTAATTGCAATAATTCAAGTTTAATGCAGTGTTAGTGTGATACCAACATATAGTTACTGAAACTAATTGAAACTTTAATTTGCTGCTACATTAAAAGAATAAAATAAAAAGACATTGGTGTCCGTTATCTTTAGAGCACAAATTTCACCATAACTGTACTCCCATGCATGAAGTCAGGTTCATAAAGAAAGAGACTTTCTGAAAGGGATTAAAAGAAGTTTACTTGATTACCTAGGGCTACAATTCCAAGTCTTATTAACAACCATGGAATGAAAATCTCCCACTGAGAGTTTGCTTTCTTTCCTTTTCAGTCTTTCTGACAGCAGCTGTGTTTCTAAGGTTGTTAAAAGCAGTTTTCATTTCTTTTGGCACATTGTCTTCTTTTATTCTGTATCTCTCCTTCATGAATACTTCATATCAGAGAGGAAAAAAACTGTCCATTTTAATGTGTGTTTCAGACTTCAAAGCAGACCAAATGTGCACAGACTAAGAAATAAGTTTGCTAATAAAGCTCTCAAACACATATGAACCTGAGTCAAAGAACAGAGCTGAGAAAAGAGACTACAAACCTCAAAAAGGATGACTTAGAACTCCATATACTGACATAAACTAGAGCTAAAAGGAAGCAAATATCTTCAGTTGTGATCTGATGACTGGTGAAACTCTTTCCCAAGAAGGGTGTCTGTGGCTCTAACTGCATCTTAATGTGAACAGTTTTGGCACAACATTTTCTTCAAGTGCCAGCTATGATTTTACTTTTGGCCTCATAATGTAAGTGCCCATCCCCACACACGACCGTCATTTTCTCACTTCTCCTCTTTTTCTCCAATCGCTTTTGTCGTTTCTCCTCCCTCAGCCGGGCCTCCTCCTCCTCCTGCTGCTGGCGACACTTGTGAAAGTTCTCCACCACCACACCCACGAACATGTTGAGCACAAAAAAGCTGACAATGAGGAGGAAAGAAATGAAGAATAGCAGCATCCAAGGGTTGTTGTTTCTTATTGGCTGCAGAAACAAGACAGAGGATGAGGAGTTGAGGATGAATAAGGTGGAACAGGAGCACCAAAGAGGGAATAAAGGGAGGCGGGTGGGGACAAGGAGAAGGGGAGAGCATAAACAAAAAGACAATGTAAGTTCTGAGTCAGCAGTGAAACTGCCAGCCCTGTCACATCTATTTATCCATCTGCAGTTTTTTTTTTCTTCCTTTCCACACACCTCCTCACATCTCAACTAAAATATTTTGCCTTTCTTCTTCAAGCAAACCACATCAAACATGCCTGAGACTGACATAAAACACAGTAAAATATGACATTCTCTGTCTGGACAATTTGTATTCTTTTCGCCTCTGACATCTTCTTTTCCTCCATTTTCCTCACCTGCTGGTCCACTCCAACAGCATCCAGACCATCGTACATGATGCTCACCCAGCCATCTTTACAGGACAGGACAAAGAGGGACATCAGTGCCTGGATGAGGGAGACGCATACAAATCAAAGCTGTCAATCAGTCTGTGAGATCGGGTGTCAAAAAAAGCAGGACGTGTGGGTGGCAAGGCAAACCTGTCCCAGGTTGTCAAAGTTGTATTTTCGCCGAACCCAGCGATAACCCGCCTGCAGACACTCCGTTTTATTGGTGATGTTTCTGATGCTTAGCCCTTCACAGTGGAAGAATTTCCCTTTGAACAGCTGCAAAAAAGCCAGGTGCAGATAAATACATGCAACTGGAACCTCAAGATAACAAAAAACACAAAGCACGGAGAAGAGTGTACAGTAAAATACTCAGCGACAGCCTGCGGGCCGTCATCTTACAGTTAGGATTCCCCAAATACCATCTGGTTCTGTCTGCACGAATACAGCTACACTGCAGCGTGGTGTGCTCTCATTAAAGGATAATTAAGTCAGTGTGTGTTATTGAGAAATGTGTGTATCTCCTGCAGCCTTCTGTTTGAAAATTAAATCAGAGTATTTGTTGAGTGATTTGCAGAAATGAAAACCAGATTAAATTTACAGCAAAAAAAAATAAAATTGCTTTAATTTAAAAACTGATACATCTTTAAAATATACATTTAAAATAATTCTTTATTTAGTTGTTCCCAAACATTTTGAACAGTAGGACCTTAAAGGGACAGTTGATATTTTTTTGATGTGTTGTTTTCTTGAAATGGTGTGACCAATCAATATCTTAACAGTTGTAGATACTGTGGGTTGTAAACAACCTCAGTTTGGAGAAATAGAGTTTACTTCTGACAGGATTAACAAGCTAAGAGTTAGTCTGAGCTGAGTCAAGACCAAATGGATCACTGCTGTCTTAAAACAACTCCAAAATTCAGAAATCTTACAAAGATTTATGTAAACAATGTTTTACAAACCTTTACATTGTTGTCAGACTCTAATTAGGTGGGCATTTATACCAAAATTTATGGCTATTTATTCCCATATTACGGTAGCAGTTAGCCAGCTTCCAAGTGCAGCCTGAGACATTTCTAGAATAATGATGTAATGATTACTTCACTAAAGTTTAAAGGTTTATAAAACTGTGGCAGCATAAAGTACTTTAAAAGTTTTGAGTCTGTAATTTTTTAGTCGACTCTGATCCGAGCTGCTAGCTCAAATGGTACAGTCATAAATAAAAATAATTTAAAATATAATAAGTGCTTTAAATCATCCATCAGAACTGCACTGCAAAGGATCTGAACAATCCCTTTAACAAGATCAATAAAGGAGTAAGAGCGAATTTACACTCCCCAATATTTCACTTTAAAGATGTTTAAAGACTTTCACGGTTTAAGTTATCAATTTCTGTAACTAGTTCTAACAAGAAAAGATGATTTTATGTGAGAAATTATCATTTCATGGTTTGATGTTAGACATTATGGCCAGACGCTAGTTTTCAAGACACATATCTGAATTTGCTCTATAGTTTTTTGTTTGTTTTTTACAAGTAAAACCTAACAGCAAAGATTCCCTGACATTAATAACTAATAAATAGATTTAATTATTTAAACTAATCATATAAATATCCTTGTTAAAAACCTGATTTAAAGAACACATTCTCAGCAGAATTCCTCCGTGGAGCCATTGTATTTTTAATTAGTTCAAGGGACTCACTTGCATAATCAGCAGCTCATTTGCATTTCCTTCCAATTTTTCTCCTCACTTTTTATTACCTGAAGCTTTTCTGATCCATGCCTCGTTTATTTTAAACCACTGGGATCAGTGGCTTTCCCTCAGCAGAAAGCATGACATCCTTTGAATAAAAATAGTTAACTGTGTGTTTTAGATGAGAACTGAGGAAAAAAAGAGGGATTTTATCTTCAACCAACATAGGTTAAAGAAGAATTAAATATTTACCTGCACACCCAGAATTCCAAACACAATGAAAAAAGCACAGCAGATGAGAACAATGTTTCCGATCGGCCTGAGAGATGTGATCAACGTCTCGACCACCAGTTTTAAACCTGGAGCCCGACTTATCACCCTGCAACACACACAACACGCACTAATTAAAAAAGAAAATAAATCAAATAGGAGCAAATTCCAGCTAACATTTCTTAAAGGAATGCGTACTGCCTTGCAAGCCAAAGTTTTAAACAGACTTTGCACTTCCGTTAGCACCCAGAGTATATGATGGAGAGGACTCTCAGTGACCAACACATCTAATTTCAGCTCATTATCTGTAAAACTGACTGACTTATAGCAATTTTTCTGTTTTGCTTAAGCCATCTTGAATTGGGATAACTCCAATAGGTAATCAGTTGTAGGTGTGCATCCAATGATTCCTTCCTGAAGGTTTCATTAAAGTTCCACTGGTTCATGAGATATCTTGTCAACAGACTCCAATATTTACTGCCAAAGGTTTCAACAAAAATCTTCAGCAATCTGTAAATGGTAGGATTCTGTGTTGGGGATTAGACTCAGCTTCTAACACAACAAATTATAGCTTAATATCTGTAAAATTAACTGAGTTTTAGCCATTTTTGTGTTGGCCAAGGTCGATTAGCTGTGTCGGGCATCTTGAATTGGGGTGTCTCCAAAAGGCAACTACTGGTAGATGTGCATCCAGTGAATGCTTCATGTGAGTTCCATTACAATCTATCTACTGGTTCAAGGGATATTTTGCTAACAAAAAGATGCATGCATGCAAACAGGCAAATACGCTTCTTTCATGGCAACCGGTGAAAAACTACCCCGTCCTCCTACCTGAGAGGTCGCAGGGTGCGAAGCAGCCGAAGGACTCGCAGCATTCCCAGGATTCGGTTCCCACCCGCTGATGCGATGGAGACCAGGATGTCCACCAGTGACACAAACACCAACAGGCCGTCTAAGATGTTCCAGCTGCTCTGCAGGTAAACACCTTCTCCAAAGTACAGGCCTGTCGCTACAACCTTACCACACACACAAATCCATCAACATGACTTTGTCGTATTTGATTCCCCACCAAAGCAAGAACAGTACTCCTTGTTAGTGAGGTCAGAAAATGCTTGTACTGTTAATGTTACCTTGATCATCATCTCGCCTACAAAGATGACAGTGAAGATGTAATTGGACACACTGAGGAACACTCGCTCCTGTTCCAAACAAATAAGTGCATGTGTGAGATCAGAGATACAAAGGCACATTTTGTCATTTCAAAGATTGTGTCTCCCAGTAGCTTCAGCTCTAATTCTGGACAGCAACATGTTACATAATGAGCTAAAACAAAAAGCACAGCAACAACAAAAATATCCTACAAACAAACAACACACGCTTGGACTGCAGCGCTCAGATGTATTTTACATCAGCTGCAAGCAAGCATGCGACCTTCTGCATTATTTCCATTTTTATCAAACCCAGCTCTCCTCACATCAAAGAGCTCTTTAAAGTGGACATTTATTTAGTTATTCCATTACCTCCAATGAGTCATAGAGCTTCTTCTGTATGAAAAGCCCTGCCAAGTCCACTCCAAACGGATTCATTCTCTCCTGCAGAAAAGGCTGCAGCTTAACTGTTTAAAACACCTGATTTTTCCTCCCAGTTTCATTTACTTTACAATAAAACACACTTTCAATTAAAGGAGGCATTTCTGTAGCCAAAAAAAATTACCTTCTCTGTATTTTTTCTTAAAAGCTTTCCTTGAATTGAAAAAAATACAAGAAAAAAAAAAGCCAAGCAAAAGTGAAGGAGAATCCACAAGAATGTATCTTGTGTTGGACAGGTGGCCTGTTCAAAGTGTTCCCTGCTCAGTGCTGCTTGTTTAGACTGTTTTAGAAATCTTTTCACCACTGCCAATACAGTATTGGTTGTTTTTTTTCTATAGAATCCCATTTGAAAATGACAGCGGCAGCAGCTCGCTATAGCACTTAATGTGTAGCCTGGGCCAGATGTGAAATGTTGTCTTAATGTGGCAGCAATCCATGTTGGTCAGACTAGCCATTAGCTTGTCAGTCTGATCAAAACTAATGTCTATTTTCTCAGAAGTGAGATCATTCAAAGGGCTACCTACAACAAGTTTTGTTTTATTTTGGCCTGAAACAAATATTTTTTCTCCCCACAGAACCCTACTTCTAAAGATCCAAACTACACCTTTAAGGAAAGAGTCCAACTGTGTTACATTAGGCAGTTATGTGGGTCTGTTATTGTAAAACTACATCAAAGATGTAGATCAGAAGGTAAAGTGTATCATTTTTTCATGTGTTCTCAAAGTGCTGCTTCATGAGAAGGAAGGAAGTGAAACAAATAAAGACATTCCGGTTTTTATATTTCGGATGCGGTTCAGACTCTTTTTTTTGGTCTTTATATTTGTCTATGTGACTGTTAAAACTGCTGAAGCTGAATTCAAATGTCGCTGCCTGTCTCACAGCACTGTGGGCATTATCTCTTTTCTTTTTGACAAGGATGGTGAAGCGTGTCCAACACTAAAGGATGTTTGAAAAGGAACAATAGAGCTCCTGTCATTAGTTTGTAGAGAATTGGACCTGTTCTTCGTATGGCTGTCATCCAAGCTTCTTCCCAAAAACTAAAACCTTTGTCAGTTTTTCATAAGTTTCGAGCAGCTTTTCAGCAAATAAAAAATTTTATGGCTATAATAAATTGCATTTTTTTGTAATTATGTCATGTGCGCAAAAGGGTATTTTTTGTATTTAGGTTTGAATTTGTTTTGTCCACTTTTTATGTCAGGTTTTGTTTAGATCTTCTTGTGTTCATCTTGGTTTTAGTTTTAAATATTGGGTCTAAAGTCTGCCCTAATTGTCACAATATATCTAATGCTAGCTGGACAGATTTTAATAAAAAAATAAAAAAAAGTCAGAAAATGACCAACAGAAAATGCCCCCACAGTTAAATAGACTTAGAAAACACTAAAATATCTCTAACCTCATCAGTTTTACTGATACAGAGTAAACACTTTGTGTGGTAGTATGAAACACATCCCTAACACAGACTCCGCACCAAGCTTTGAGCAGCATCTATGTTAAAAACTTTGGCATTAACAATTGCTGTCAATCATTTTTGTCTGTTAGCGAAATATCTCAAGAAGCACTGGATGGATTAATGAAACCCACATATCAGTCTTCGGATGTATGTCAACAGCTGATTAACTTCTGGAACAACCTAATTCAAGATGAACACTCCAACTAACCCACCTTGGCCGACACAGAAATGGATATAACTCAATTTTACAGCAATCAAGCTAAAATTGAGTGTTTTAGTAGCTATAACATAATCTTGTCTGTTACCCTGAGAGCTAACATCGTAGCGACATTTAAAAGGTTTGATCAAAACTGGTATAGTTCCGTTTCTTCTCAGCACAAGATGGTTTTGGTGGTGGGAGGTTGAGTTCTTGTAGGCCATGCTAGGCCTTTAATTAATACTGTTTGATTTCTTAACACCTCATCTTGTTTTATTATTATTAAAGTTTTTTTTTTTTACTTCTGGCCAGATGTTGGTTTGCTGATTGTTCGGATCAGAGTTTCATCCTGTTGGGTTATCCGTGTCCATTTATAAGCTCTGCTGTTCTCACTGCTGGATCAAAACATTTTACCTTTTGCTCTACTACCTGCTCCTCTTGTCTGCCTGCTTCTTTAGTTCTGTTTGTCTTATTGATTCCTGGGCTGAAGCACACAAAGTTATTAAAGCTTGATGTTTGTTTTCTCTTTAAAACCTGCTCACCTCTTGTCTAATAAACCCCACTTTTTGGGTTCCCCATGTTTGCCCCATCTTGTAACACAAACAATTGTTTCAAATTTATTTGATTAAAAACAGCAACAATTAACTAGATTTTTAATTTTCTGAAGGTGTTAAAATAGTAGTAACATTTTCTTAAGCAGGAGGTGATGAATGCAACAGAATATAAACCAACAGTATTGTAACATGTTCAATTTATCTATAATTAAGCTATTTATTAAAAACAACTTGTGTCTCTGCTGGGGATCTGAGTGTGTCTGGGAGGAGAAGGTTCTATTTTCCTCTCTCTGCTTCATTGGCAGCTGAAGTTCTTTTTTTATGGTTTGTTTTGCATGTTTATATAAATTGGTGGTGTTGCTACAGTAGCAAATAGGCTGCTTATGCATATGGCAGTTTGCAAGGTTTTTATTAAAGGAGGTGAAACGTCTCCACATGACTCCTTTTTCTCTGTACCATCCTGTCATTGCTCTCTACAAGCCAGCATGTGTTTTTGTGTTCTCAGCACCACTGAGGTACGTGACGGCACACAACAGAGTCCAGCAGGAGCTGTGGAGGAGTAAAGTGTGCAGGCGAGATGCGGAAGGAACCGTGTTTGCACAGACATGTCTACTTTTAATGAAACAGGAGCAACACGCCAAGTGACAAGGAGAGAAACAGAAGCTGGATTATCAGCCCCATCACACTATTGATCGATACTGATATCAGTGTTGGTATTAGTGCAATCGATGTATGAATCGATCAGCCCACTACTAAGAGTGAAGGTTTTTACCACACAAACTGTTTTATGAAAGAGTGTATGAAGAAAACAGGGAGTCTGAAAACAGTTTACCGGAGCGCCACTTTGAAGCATGAGGCTTTGAAGAGTCATGATGATTCCTGGATGAGTTCTGGTACATCATATAATTGTGTGGGCAATAAGAGCTGATTAATATATAAAACCACACCATCAAAGAGTTGTGAGTTACATAACCTCAGAGAGAAGTGGAGTAATTGGTGCCTCCATGTGCTCAATGACACATGTCTTAATAGCACCAAATCTCTTTTCCTGTGTTTACAGGTGTTTTACACCTAAAACAAGCTCAGAAAGAAAGTATAGCAACTGGATTAGATAATAAGCTATAAGAAATATGGAATTTTTTTATTGTTTCACAGTAGTCATGGTAAAAGGCACAAATAAATACACCCACACAGCCTGAAGAAAGGTGTCACAATGCTGATTTTTGCTGCTGCAGCTGTGTGGTCACCTCTCGGTCTGAGATTTTAATACATCCACAAACAAGCTTGAGGTGGTGATGAAAGATGGTTTTCAAAACTCAGCTGAATGTGTCTTGTAGTCCCACCCGAACTTTAGACCTCAAAATTAAAAGACACTACGTGAGTCTGATAATGTTTTACTTTAAGATCGTATAAAAAATATCCTATTTTAATATGCAACTTTTGTACCCTCCTAAGCAAAAACAATGATTCAATTTCACCCAAAAAACACTCATATACACTAGATAGGCGTCGAAACATTTTCAAACAAGAATTGCTCAAAGTCCGGTTGCCTCCGATTTAGGCCTGTTTGCTGTTCATTATATCAGCTGATTCCTCTTAATCAATCCCCTTGCTGGTGCAGAAATACTAGTTTGTGTCAAACTGTCTTATCTTTGGCATTTTTATATATATTATATACAATAAATTTTTATAAATATACAAAAAATTGTTGTGACAAGTGCCTAAAAATTCAATTTAAAATTGGTTAATTGCCAAATTATCTGTTGTCAGAAATCCGGTTCATGCCTGCAGTTTAGGAGCTTTTAATGTCTGAATGATTCATAGATTAAAGTTTAGCGGCCTAATAAACACATACAAAATAAGCATTAATTTCAAATTGATCAGGTGCTGGACTAAAATGAGTGAAAAACAGGTTAAGTTGTAAAAAACAAATCTAAAAGTCTAAAGACATATTGCTGAAAGTCACTTTGTAAAAAGTTACAACAAGCTCTGACACCTTGGAAGAAAATGAGGGATGACTCGAGACTTTTGCACATTGGTGTATGCTAGTAGATGCCTAAAATAAACCCCATGAACCTGTATTTAAGAATTACTGTAGATACAACAGTTGAAATTAGAAAAAAAAACATAACTTTACAGAATTTGACAAACAAACAGTATTTTGAGTCTAAATTATACAATCAGAAAATGTAGATCAAATGGTTGAGGTGAAGTATATTGTTTGTCAGACAAGTACACATCACAAACAAATGACTGTGTGTGTTTGTTACCATGCTTTTAGGATGGATATCTGGTCTCTCCAATGCTATGGTGATGCAGTTGAGAAAAATGAAGAGCAGGACGACGTAATCGAACAGCTTGTGACTTATAACCTTCTGACACCACAGCCTGAACCTAAACAGACACACAACAACAAAGACACAGCAATCAGCAGCTATATCTCTCATCTATTTTTAACACAAAACACATCATTCCCGTCACTGCACTTCTCCATGTAATGTTTAAACTTCACCACCTTTAATTGATAAATGTGAAAATTGCATTACTAAAGCTGAACCATAAGCTTCACACTTTGACTGTGAGCTTTCACACGTGACAGGGTTTGAAACACCCAGACCACTCAGGAGACTATCAGGTGTGTGTGTGTGTGTGTGTGTGTGTGTGTGTGTGTGTGTGTGTGTGTGTGTGTG
>JAVKLF010000100.1:11599019-11609894 GCA_034783495.1 Millerichthys robustus
TGTGTGTGTGTGTGTGTGTGTGTGTGTGTGTGTGTGTGTGTGTGTGTGTGTGTGTGTGTGTGTGTGTGTAAATACATACTTTCCACCAAGCATCAAGATAAAGTTTTGTATGGCAAGCCAATTTATCAGAAAGTAAAATTATCGTCAAAGCAGACATTAAATCCAATCCTCCAGACTCACAAAGAACAATTAAAACTCTCAGAATCTCATTCTTTCTATTCACAGTCAACACTGCTGATATCTCTAAAGTCATTCTTTGTAAAACAATGATCCATATATATAAAATCTGGATATCTGGAAACCACAAAAGTTAAAGACAGTCTCATTGTGACCCATCCTAATTTTTATTTTTTTAAAAGTAAACTACACATGTCCAATACAAATTAGAATTTTTAAAAGTTCCAAAATTACTACCATATTAATTTGTATAAATAAATAAACTAACTTATTAATTTAAAAAATGGAAAAAATTGTTAAGTGTATCAGAAATGCATATTTTAACCAGTTCAAAACAATTTCAGACATCAGTATTAGGAATCAAGACCTAAAAATACAATTAAAATGTTTCCAAAAACTTATTGATCTAGTTTTTAGGAACTTAATGAGATGCCATTTTTAACATGAAACAAATTAGATGAAACATGTCTACTAATAATGGCACTGATATTTGAAATATAAGTATATTCTACATCAGCCTAAAATAAGAATGATGTTTGAAGTGTTGATTATGGATGAAAAGAAAACTTATCTCTATGTCTGAAAGTTCATTTGGACTTCAAATAATTAAATAATGTATATCTGAAATACTGTACACATCTATTTGGATACATATCCACATATCCACTTTTAGATATCTTACCTAGTTAATGAGTGATGGCAGGATGGCGCAGAGATGGATTAACTGAACTGGACTTCGTTTTGTCGTCATGGTGAAGAAGGAGTTGAGCCGAAATGCAAAGCTTTCAATTTCCTGATCCATTTATGTGCCAACTCTCATTTATGATCATGAGATATGAATCATGACTTAAAACACAATACTAGCTGAAATGGGCTTCCTTTGTAAGGTGGCCGGGCTCAGTCTTAGCAATAAGATGAGCATTTTTGTTATCTGGGAGGGTTTCGAAGTCCAGACTCTTCCCCTTCCTGTATGTTTCCTACCGAAGGTCTTCCATATATGATCCACTGGGACGAGACCCAGAAATCAAAGACCAGATTAGCTTGGATATGCTTTACCTAAATTACCTAAGTTCAGAACAGTAAGAATGTCATTTTGATTGGAAAGAATGCTGTTATTGGCATCCAGAAAAGAAGTGCTAAAAATGTGAGTTGATTTTATGTTACAATGACCTGCCATACTGTGTGTTTATGTCATGCATTACATTTACTAATTACATTTACTAGGAAAGGTCAGTAATTAACAAAGAAGGGACCTAGCTTTACACTCTAAAATATCTTCCCCAAAAAGAGGATATGATAAAAGATGATGAGCCTTGAAGGCACACTAGAAAATGTTTTGTAATAGCAAAAGTCAGGCCTGTCATATTATGTAGTTAAATAAGGGCTGAGAAATTCCACAACATGTTGTAAACAAGGTGCGAAAGAACATAGCTGCTCTCATCTTAGATCTTAGGGAGGAAAAATAAAGCGAGGAGGCAGGTGATTAATTTGTAATGTGTAATGGAAGAAAAAAGCAGAACAGAAGGAGGGGTTACCTCAGGAAAAATGGGACTACCCACCCACCCACTGCAACCCTGCCACGCTCATATCATCATCTCTGTTGAACAAAACCCAGCCACATTACTTCCTCTTCAGATCACTCAACACGAAACGTCTGCACACACAGGCACAAAGTGCAGAGGAGAAAAGTGCACTCAGCACACGTGAACACAAAACAGGACACCTGCCAGCAACTGAGCTGTACGAACGTGTAAACAAGACGAAAAGAGAGAAGCACAGAGTCTCGTGAAAAACACAACCGCGAGCGGAAGTAACCAGATTGTAGGGGCAGAGCGATGCTGTTGCCATGCAACCAGGTGATTCCTCTAAAGAGCCTCTCCTGGGGAGATTCCCTTGTTTAAGTGAGGGCATTTACTCGCCTGTGAGTCCGCAAGTAGCCTTGTGTGTGTAATTGTGTGATCGTGACTGTGTGTAACACTGAGCGTACAGTGATCTGGGGTGCATCCATGGTAACCACCCAGCAGGCTACTGAAGAGTTCATGGTGACTATTTTCCAGTTGTTGTACATTTTATTTATTCAGCAATTACGTATTTATATTTTATGGAGTACACAGAGTGCTGACAGTGGTAATTACCTGCAAACTTGCCATGACAAGCTGAGGAACACACACACACACAGTCATAAGCTGTGGAAAATATTCAATTTGGAGAGCCTCGATAAATCCCTGAGGTGTTGCTGACGTTTATGCATGCTTCAGAGTATTCATTGCAGCTCACACACCGATATCCGCACCTACACACACACACCTTAGCGTTTCTAGCAGAATTGGATGGAGGCTCAGACAGAGAGGGGAACGGGAGATAAGAAAAGGAAGACAGAATCAGTTTTGGGAGGTGACGCCAGGCTTCACCGTTTGTAACTCCTGTCATATAAATAGAGGCCGGTAACAATGCTACTGACAGGCAGATGTAACCCAGGAGATTCATTAGGGCTTGTCACTATGGAAACCTGCAATCAGGAAGAAATGCTAACCTTGTTTTTCTACAAGTAATGGATGTAAGGAAATACCTGAGCTCTCCCGAACCCACATTTAGAGGCAATCCCACGCTCACGTGTGGATGTGCGGAATGCTGACCTTCTACGTACGAACATTTATTGTAAAATAAACATCCAGGCTCTGCTTGCCTTCTATATACACAACAGTTTTGATAAAGTCCAGAGCAGAAACACAGACAATGTGCCTTTCACGTTACAACCAAAGAAGAACTTTGCGTCAGTTAATAACAGTGGCGAAGGATATGGGTGGCAGACAGCTCGAAGGCACCAGGAGCGGGGAGGACTGGTTTGAGTCAGAGCTAACAGAACCACCGGAGCTAGGGAGGGGTACGGCAACTCTTCCCTTTCTTTCTCCTCCTCCTCCTCTTCTTCCTCCTCCTCTTTGTGCTCCAACTGTTCTCCCTCAACGGACACATGTACCGTCTCCCCCTCCTCTTCCTCATCCTCAGCCTCCTGTGTTGGTCCATGGTGCTGCTCACGCAGGTCCGGCTCCTGGATGCCTGTCATGGCCGTGCTGGGAACAGCCCGAACCTAGAAAACGAAACCTGGAAGAGTTCTCACCAACATATCTGGTTTTGTTTGCTTTGAAAAAATAGCAAACTGGAATTGCACAGATTGTCAGAAGGCACAGAAACAAACCTCTTTCTTCTTTCTTTCTTATTTTTTGTTCTTTCACAGATCATCCTGGGCAGGAAACGTAAATCTACACAAATCTAAACAGAGAGAACTAATAGGTATGCGCTGAGGTGCAAACCGGGTCAAAGCTGACAACAGGAAGCACTTAGACCTCCTCATAATAATCCTACGACTGTACAGTTCTGCCATGACAACAGGCCATTACTGCTGATGCTTTTAATCCAGACTAGCTTTAAACAATCTGGACATAAAGAGATAAAGTGTCTCAGACAGCTAGTTCTTTCTGTCATGAAGAGAATAAACCCTGGTTCTGGGAGTATTGTCAGGCGTGTATTTCTTTTATTTGCAACACATTTAACCAACTAAAAACCAGAGTTAGCAAACAGTTTCCCTTTGACTGCTAATTAAAAATACAAACTGCAGTGACACTGCTGAGTTACAACAGGCTGGGGTTCAAATTTTCTGAAGTACTGACAGAGATTTCTTGCAGGACTAAAATATCACCCAGGAAATGTCAAACTGAACGATGATTTCAATTTAAAATTTTAACATGGGCTCACAGGAACAGATTCACTCTTTTTTTCCCTTTTGTTTTTGGAGTCTCATCAAATTTCTTGTTTAATTGGGCAGTGTAAAGTGGTGTTTGGCAGGAAAAGCTGTACAGTGAAGCATCGTGTGATGCAACCCACACTGTCATGAGTACAAATGCCTCACACACACACACACACACACACACACACAGACTGTTTCTCGCTGTGTGCTCCTTCCACCGTGGATCCCCCAGAGATCCTGGTTAAATTTACTCCAAAGCTACAAATTTCTTGTGAAGTTTGCACACAACCTGAATTATCTGGACAACAGCAAAACACACACACACGCATACACACACCAGAGTCTGTGTAAGGACAACAGGGAAGTTGGCATGCCAGCTGACATCTTACAAATAACGTATCTGCCTATTCATTATAGAAACTTAGCTTGGACCATTAAATGAGTCCAGGGCTGCACAGTTGAGGGCTTTTTATTGTGAATCACACAGAGAAGACATTAATTAGTCACAAAAAAGCAATTTCTTACACAACTAAAAACCTGCTGATGAGTCCTTTCAACATATCTTATAAAAGGATCCATCCTCTTACAAATAGTCGAGCCATGATGGAACTAAATCATCTTTATAAATCTCAGACCACAACACTGAACACATCCATACCTCTGAAAGACATCTGCACCTCATTATGAAGGTTTGTACACATACTGAGGAAATATTAAACCTGCTTTTATTGGTTCGTATTATTAGAACATTAATAAAAGCTGCACTTGTTTTACCCATAACAGGGCTGTATATCTTCCTGAAGGCCAATAAACACCCGTGTAGGTTGCTGTTTCGAGGCATTCATATAAACAGCAGCCAATGTAAGCCTGCAGAAAAGCTGTTTATTCCAACAATTTAAGTTTTAATGCTCATGGAATTTATTATTATTCCTGCTCTGTAGCCTATAAAAACTCCAGAGGCTCCACAATAGTGTGCAAGGGAGATTATTTTAACACATAGTTTGTTTTTTTTTCATTCCTTTCTCCTTTTTTTGTGAACAACGTCAATGATAAGAGCGAATACAAAAGATCTGGTATTTTCTCTTGTGTCATGGCCTTTTTTTATGTAGCTACCTCAGAGCAGTGGACGGGACAGCACAGCAATAAAAGTACACAACAGTGCCAAAAAAACATAGAATAAAGAAAAAAACTTTGCTTGGTGTGCTTACCGGGGAGCAGCGTCCATCCACCAGCGTGGTTCTCTCACTCCAGATTCGCCGTGCGCCCTGAGCTCTCGGAGCCCGGGTGCTCCATCTGAGAGCCGCTCGCTGCTCCTCTGCCTCCTCCCTCCTCTTCCTCCTCCTCCTCCTCCTGGATATCCAAACTCACTCAACCAGGAGAATCGTCAAGACAGGTAAAAAAAAATAAGTAACGCCACGCACAAGTTTCGATATGAATGGTAAAAGTGAAGTTTAATGGGACCGAGCGGCTCCTTCCTTGTGCGTCTGCGCCCCGTCGGCGGCTGCACGCGCTGCTCGGTGTCAGGTACTGGAGTTTGGGCGCACCAGGGAGGAGAGCTGCGTCGAGCCAGTCAGAGACAGGCAAGGCGCTCTACCTTCAAAATAAGACTTTATACTCCAGCTTACTGTTTAGTAGAGCAGGTGCCTCGGTTCACTACGCGACGAGGAACTACTGTTCGACACGTACTTCTTGCGTCCAGCTCCTCACCTAAAGATGGAGAGAACAAACTTGCACTATATCCAGTGGCGGAGCTAGACTTTTACGCAAGGGGTGGCACAAGAGGTACATGCAGGTAAAGCACATTATTCTGTTTCACAAACCTGATATCTAAGGAACATACGTTTTTGACAATTTTCATAACCCATTGGATCTTCTCTCGCCCTCTCTCTCTCACTCACGTTTGTCTTTTTACCCTTATGCAGAGGTGATCATGTTAGGGTCAGGGTTATTTTAGTGACTTCCATTTCCCAGTAATTTCTGTAATCTACCCCTGATGCTCACCATAATTCCAGCCATTATCAGTACACAACTAAACCTTACCCCACCCCCTTAATTCATACTTTTGTCCTAAACTTAACCCCTAACGCCCAAATGACGTTCTCCCGTATTAAAACCAGTTTTTGGTTCCCAAAAGGACTACTGGTCCTAACATAGTAAGTCTTTACATCTGAAACGGTCATAAAAGATAACAAAAACCAGTTGCACACACTCACACACACAAACATTAATGTTATTGTAGCCATTATCAATGCATTATTAAATAAAGAGGCATTATATAATTATACAGTTATACACTGCTCACAAAATTAAAGGGAAGACTAAAATAACACATCCTAGATCTCAGTTAATTAAGTATCCATCCATCCATTATCTGTTACCCACTACTTCCTGTCAGGGTCACAGGGATCACTGGTGCCCATGTCCAGCAGTCACAATGCAAGGTGCGGGGGACACCCTCGACAGGTCGCAAGTCCATCACAGGGCTAATTAAGTATTTTCATTGAAAAACTTTGTGATTAACACAGAGATGATTGAGAAGAAAATAGTACAAAAATTATCAACTAAAACCCAAATTATTACACCGTGGAGATCTGGAATTGGATTCATACTCAACATGAAAGTGGAAAATAACATGACAGGCTGATTCAACATCAGTGAATATTCCTCAATACAAGTCTAAATGAGGCTCAGTAACGTGTGTGGCCTCCATGTGCCTGTAAAACCTCCCGACAACACCTGGACCTGCTCCTGATGAGACGGCTGATGTTCTCCTGAGGGATCTCTTCCCAGACCTGGATTGGAGCATCAGCTAACTCCTGAACAGTCTGTGGTGTGATGTGGCGTTGGTGGATTGACTGAAACATGACGTCCCAGATGTGCTCAACTGGATTCAGGTCTGGGGAACAGGCAGGCCAGTCCATGACGTCAATGCCCTCATCATGCAGGGACTGCTGACACACTTCAGTCACATGAGGCCTAGCATTGTCATGCAAAAGAAGGAACCCAGGGCCCACTGCACCAGCATATGGTCTCACAGTGGGTCTGAGGATCTCATCTCTGTACCCTATGGCAGTCAGGGCACCTCTGGCTAGCACATGGAGGTCTGTGCGGCCATCCAAAGAAATGCCTCCCCACACCATGACATTTTGTAGGGCTCTGGCAGTGGACCTTCTGTTCCTCCTTGCACAAAGGACGAGGTAGCGGTCCTGCTGCTGGGTTGTAGCCCTCCTACAACCCCCTCCATGTCTCCTGGTGTGCTGTCCTGTCCTGTCTCCTGGTACCTATTCCATGCTCTGGACACTGTGCTGAGAGACACAACAAATCTTCTTGCCACAGCTCACATTGATGTTCCGTCTAGGATTAGCTGCACTACATGAGTAACTTCAGTGGGCAGTAGGAAGCGCCTCATGATTCCTCTGTGTGTGACAGCACTCACAAAATGAAAACGTGACTAAAAGTTCAACCAGAAAGGACAAGAACAGAGAAATTAATTCCTAATTTCCTCTCATTTCCACCTGTTGTATGTTCCATTTGCACAGCAGCAGGTGAAATTGATTCACAGTAAGTGTTACTTGCTAACTGATGACATTGAATCCACAAAGATGTGACTGATTTGGAGTTATGTTGTTTTGTTT
This sequence comes from Millerichthys robustus, assembly GCA_034783495.1. Classification (NCBI taxonomy): domain Eukaryota; kingdom Metazoa; phylum Chordata; class Actinopteri; order Cyprinodontiformes; family Rivulidae; genus Millerichthys; species Millerichthys robustus. The sequence continues at coordinate 11,606,577 of JAVKLF010000100.1, forward strand.
AAATGTTCCCTTTATTTTTTATTTTTTTGATGAGTGTATATTTTCTTACAACACAATGTTACTTTTTTTTTTCTTTTAGAAAATTGAACTTGCTGCTGAGAATAAGTAGAAACTCATTTGGATTGAAAGCCTGACATTTCTTGAAGGAATGCATGTTGCCCGATGCCTCTCATGCCAGAGTTTTAGACCAAGATTGCATTTTCTTGAGAAGTGATGGATGTAAGTTTTAGCTTGGTCAAACTTTGAAAATAAGTGTGATCTCAATGCATTGTGACAAATTGACTGAGTTGTCATCATTCCTATGTTGACTAAGGTTGATTTGCTGTGGCATCTTAGTTAGTCAGTTGTAGATATTCCTCCAAAGAGAGTTGCTTTAAAATCCATCCAGTTGTTCGTGAGATATTTTGTTAACAAACAAACAAGCACACCTACAAGCTCCAGCAATAAGTATTTCTCACTGTTCACCTTTTGGTGATGGCAATAAAAATGAATCAGAGACATTAATAAATAAATGTAAATTTGTATGTCATTTCAAAAAACACAACTGACACCACAAAAGACATACGTGTCATTTTCTGAGATCATTTTAATCACAAAATCTTTGTGCTTGAAACAGAACATGTTATAGTGTACTGCCTAATATTTTAAACCACCTTTAATTACAGCCTAATCCCATAAATAGGCACCAAAGTAGCTCTTTAGTGGTGAGCTGAGGGAATATGACAGGAAGAATTATGAGCCTGTGTCCTCTCCAGTAAGGGTTTTATTTTGAAGGTTTTGACTCTAAAAGCTTATTCTTAATATTGCATAACTTGACAGTGACAGAGCCAGTCAGAGCATGTGACTTGTCCCTTCGATCTGCTCTGTGCGCCTTTTCCCAGGATCCCTCTTCCTGCCTCTGCCAGGCAGTTATCTCAGCAGTCAGCGACCCTGGACGACGTGAGCCAGTGTGTGGGCAGAGGGGGCTGTCATGTGTGAGATGATGCTCCGCCGTCACACTCAGCAGGAGAGTCGGCTCACTAAAACCCAGAGAGCTGCAACACAATGCCTTCAAATCTGCTTATGTGCTGTGTCAGGTTTCAGAGGACAAGAGATTACTAATGACTGATCCTTTCTGTGGAAGTTGGACTGTCCAACCTTTCGCTTCAGTCAAAAAAATAAACACACTTTTACTAAATAACATCCTTCTGATGTGTCCCTTAAAAGGATCAAACCTGCTGCATTACCCTCGATTTTATTTTCTTTATGTTCAGATTTCTTTTGAAGCATTTAAAATGCAATTTGAGCAAGGCAGAGAAGTGGTGTTGGGAGACACAACGATGAGCCTGAACATCCTAAAATAGCACTGAAGTGAACTACTGCGCATTTTTCCAGGGGCTCCGAGAAATTCCCTGATGGCTTTCTAGCAATACCTGAATCCCACTTTGGGAGCAGAACGGAGCGCACTGCGAGTCTGAGCAAACAGCTTAAAGGAAGTTCTTGTCCTAAATGCTCTTCTATTGGTTTTTTACACATCTGCACATGTGCTGAATATTTTAGACAACTGAAGTTCAGCAAATTCAAGAAAGCAAATGTGAACAAAGACCATGCAGATTTATAACCTTATATTTAATTTGAAAAGATTTAGTCTTTGATTAGAGGACATTTGAAGAGTTATTATATTTAAAACATTGTGCTGCCAGAATTTGGTCAAGGTGTAAGTTAAAAAATGAAAATAAATAAATAACAATTAAAGAAATTGCAGTTTCAGAAGTGCAGTGTGCGCAGAGTGCTGAATGACAGCTAAAGAAACTGAGTTGTAAAAGCTAAAAAAGGAGAACACAAGCCAAAAACTATAAGGTTATCTAATAACAAAATGAAGCAAAATCCTATCTAAGAGCAAAATGGTAGATAAAAAAAATAACATGAGACAAAAAAGAGCAAGTATACTGAAGCAGATTACAGAGAGAATAATGTTTTTGTATGAACTAAAGCAAGGTCAAACTCAGTTCTACGGGGGGCCGCTGACATTGAAATACAAAAAAGATAACTGAAATTGAAACACCGAAATCAAAGATTACAGAAAAGTTCTAACTTCATTTGTATAAAATGTTACTGAGCGTCAGATAATGAAACAAGATTAATGAGCCATGTGGCTTTATTGATTCTGGTGGAACAACGTTTTTTTTCTTCCAGTGTCACTTAAAGGTCAAAGGTTTGCAGAAAATGTTGGTGTGGCTAGTTTTGGGGGAGATTCCATATAAACGCATGTACCTTAAATTTAGTTTAAAATAGTATGAGTTGGCAATCATCGCATTTTAATAATGCCATTTTTTCTTTAGAATATATTTATATTGTTAAAAAAATCTCACTATTCACACTCCGTCTTATTGTTTGTGTTGCGTAACACTTCATAGTAATGTGAGGTACAAAACTTTTTATGAATACTGGTACAATTTATGATGAATGGAGAGCTTGATTAATTAGTGTATGTGAGCCACTTAAGTACTCTGTTTTTTATTTTGCAGTCTGAAGGTAGCCTTCCATATACACGTGTGTTTCAGGACCGACTGTCTCCAAGTCTCTCAGGTGCTGCTTTAACTCTGCAACAGTTAGAAATTTTAACAAAACTCATTTTGCTAAGAAAAGGTGAAAATCTGGGCCTAAACTTTGGTTGATGCTCCAGATGCGCTACATCTTCACTGTGCCTTCAAGGATTTTTCATCCCAGATAATCACTCCTGTTTGTTAGATAAAGATTTAAACCTGTTATTATTCATGTTACACATGAATAAATTTCCTTTCTTTCCTGGATGTCTTTTAAATGAATGTGATTTTAGTCAATCTTTTTATTAAAACCAGTTGAATGGTCACAATTAAAAGTGGAACAAAACAAATAGTTTTCACACAGAAACTGAAATGATTTAGCAATCTGTTAAATTTTTGGACACCATTACTCTAAATTTGTGAAATTGTTCTACAGCATGTACAACATAAAAAACTAAATTCCTTCTGAAGACGCGATGACATGTTTTATGAGGATATTCTGAACAATGAAATCGAATCGCTTTTTTAAGTGAAACTTTATTTTAAATCTAAAGAAGCCCTTATAAACTGTTCCCACAAAACCAGGAAGGGCACGTGATCTGAACAAGTTATTACTTCCACCATGAAGGCTTTATTTTCCACACAACCATTCTGATAGGACTGTCTTTTTCGTGCATCGCACAAGCTGTTGTCGCCAGATCTGTTGTAGCAACCTTCATCCATCCATCCATTATCTCCCGCTTAATCCGAGTCGGGTCGCGGGGGCAGCAGCTTGAGCAGGGAAGCCCAGACC
>JAVKLF010000100.1:11650807-11663146 GCA_034783495.1 Millerichthys robustus
TAGCGAAGCTTCGAGGCAGATAAATTTCCTCGAGGATTTTTTGTAATCGAGTTACTCGATTAATCGTTTCAGCCCTAGTCATAATGTATTGTTTTAGGTATTTTCCATAGATTTGACTAAGGAAATGCGAACAAATGGTGTTTATGTGATAGACACCTGGTTCTTAAGTGCCTAAACATCTGATTTAAAACATATCTTTGCTGTGTTGACTCGTGTGTTCACACAACACAGGTTCAGCTTTTAAGTTTATGAGCCATTCAAAGCCTGTAGGATTCATTAGTTAGAGATAAGAGACTTAAACAAACACTTCAGTGAGCAAAACTGTAGCTAAAAACTGAAACTAGGAGAAAGATAGCTACAAGCTAAAACTGATTAAATAAAAGTTTCTAACAACATATAAAAAGAAAAAATATTGAAGTAGCAGTTTTTCACGGTAATAAAGAGTTCTACATTATTTCAATGCAATACAAATACCAGAAACAAATAGCCACAATGTCCTGAATGAACATCCCCAAAATATCAAAGGTTAAAATATCTGAAAAGTACACTGTAGTAGTTCCAAATAAGTTACAGAAGAAACTCTTAATAAGAAATCAAAGGTGTGAACACTGACTCAACATTAACACTGATAAGAAACTCTGGTCCCTTGGAAACTAAATAGTGTGTGTTCTCACCCCCTTGCAGATAGCAACTGCTTCTTTGGACATGGACTTAGGGTAAGAGACATGATGCTCCATGATCGACTGGAACAGCTCGTCTTCATCTTCACCATCAAAAGGCGGCTGCAGACGTATAAAAACCCATAATCATGTCTAACGTTTCAACACGCAAAAGACAGTAACCAGTGAATGTCAAACAAACCTGCCCAGCGAGCATTTCATAAAGCAGTACTCCAAAGGCCCACCAGTCTACTGACTTCCCATAAGGCTGATAGGCTATGATCTATGAGGAGAAGAACAAAGCCTCAGTCAGATGATTATAAATATCAAAACACTAAGCTCCAGACAACGCATGACCCCCACACCTCTGGAGCAATGTAATCTGGTGTTCCACAAAACGTCTTAGTAGTGACACCGTCAGTCATGTTCTCCTTGCACATGCCGAAGTCTGCGATCTTTATGTGGCCCTCAGAATCCAGCATCACATTGTCCAGCTTCAGATCTCTGTGCACAAACACAGACACCCATATCACACATTCGTGGGCTAAGATATCAGCAAACTGTAAGAAGGAAACCCAAGACGAGTCGACAACTCACCGATAGACGATGCCTTTGGAGTGAAGGAAGAACAGACCAACTGCAATTTCTGCAGCGTAGAACCTAAATGACAAAGAGCAGTTTCTTCACACTGACTGGGACTCATTTCTGCTCTTTCAATTCTGTCAGAACTGTTGGAGATTTTATTTAGAAATAATAACCATCACAGTTTACTTGTGGGTAGAAATGCAACGAGTATGTTTGTTGCTTCATATGTTTTTTTACACAGGATATATAAAGTTAGATAGCATCCGCTATCTGGAGATAAAATCTTCAGCAGGAGACTAAATTTTTCAACATACATTCAACATCCTTTCAGATTATTTCAAAACACAGCAGCAGATATTTACTTTGTAAACAAAATTTGATGAAACAAAAATGAAGAATAAAATAGCTTTAGAAAGAATAAAATGAGTGGTTGACAAAAACTAGAGAACAAACATTTCATTTTCATAGCAACTTGTTGCTTTAAAGAATGCATATCCACGGACACCTTTTATGCCAGAGTTTTAAACTGAAATCGTTTTATTTTGAGGCATGTCGGAGTGAAAGCTGTTTTTGGTCAAACTGGAATTGAGGTGATTTTGTGATACAGCCATTAAAAATAGTTCAATATCTGTAAAACTGGCCGAGGTAGTGCCAGATTTGCTTCTTCTAAGATCATTAGTCTGTGGTGGCCATCTTGAATTGGGGTGACTCAAAAAGTTAATCATTAGATGTATATCTAATAGTTACTTTCTGTTTCAATAAATATTATTCAGTAGTTCATGAGACATTCTGCTAACAGAGCTGACTCCAGTAGTTAATGACACAATTTTAAAACCAGATCTCACATCAACAACTAGTGCTTGAAGTACATGCTGGGGATGACTCTCAGCTACAACTAGATCAAAATTGAGCTCAATATCTGTAAAACTGACTGAGACAGTTTGAAAATGGTTTTGTTGACAACATGTTCACTGAAGCCAGGCCGACGAATGTTTTCAGATCCACCCTGTCTCCACCAGATCTCTCCATCAGACTTCCTTGCAAAATTGCTTTGGTACAAGGTTTCTGTTCCCATTTGAGAGGCAGTACTAATCCCTGCCAAACGCTTCACTGTACAAGTAATCTGTCTGCAGAAAGCAAATCGTCAGACAGGTGTTTGTGAAACAAACAAAACTCTTTTTGCTTTACATCTCCAGATTGTTGTGGAGCACCAGAGGAAGTTTATAAGAGCTTTTTAAAGCCTTCCCCATCGTTTTGTCGAAGCAAACACTAACCAGTATTTACAACATTTTTATATAACAGAGTTATGCAATCTGTTGTTTTCTTGCAGCTACTCGCCTCCTGCAAAATTTCAGTGGAACCACCTATGTCACATGACAACAACAATTTATCTGAGGAGAAATCATGTCCATAACTTTGCCATAAATCTCTACCAACCTGAGCTTATTGGTAGCACACAAAATGTTAAATGTGGATTTTGACAAGTAAAACATTGTCCCTAAATACTGAAAATTCCAATTTTGGACACCAAATTTGATATTGATAATATTATTCGTTGAGAGATAAGCTTAATGTGAAACAGGTCGGTCCTTCTGTAGGCTGCATCATATATATAGGATGAGTGAGACAGAGAGAGAGTTTGTGTGCATACTTACACAGCATGAGGCTCTTTAAACTTGCCGACTTGTTGGATTTGGTACATGAGGTCTCCTCCGTTAATATACTCCATGACAAAATACAACCGGTCCTGGAAGCAGTTATTGAGAGACAGGAGAGAAAAACAAGAGGATTAAATACATTGAGCCTGTTTTACACTACTTTATAGCAGTTTAGTGCAATGAATCCTTTATAGAGGACTCACAAAAAATACCTTTAACAGAAAGTAAAAGGTGAATATGTAAACAATATTAAAGAACTTTAAATTTGCCCTACCATGGTTTGGAAACATGAGTGCAGCTGAGTGAGGAAAGGAGGTTTTCCAGCCAGAGCGAGCACTCTCTTCTCCACCATGGTACACTCTACATCGTCGTCTTGGATCACTACGTCTTTCTTCAGGATTTTAATTGCGTATAACTCATCTGTGCCTTTCCTTTCTGCCAGCATCACCTGGAATATAAGTAAATAAATAAATGAGCAGCAGAGTGCACGGTGATTTTACCATGAAAACCAACGTTTTCCTCCTAACAAGCCTCACTTTGCCGAAGCTGCCTTTGCCCAGAACCATGATGAAGTTGAAGTCTGAGAGCTTGACGCGGTCCTGATTGCCATTGCTGTCGTATTTGCATACTGAAGAGGAAGAAGAGTCTGTGGGCTTCCCTGGACCCACTTTTGCCCTCTGAATGGTCGGGATAACGAGGAAAGAAAAATATAATAAAAAAGATTTAATTAAAAAAAACCAACAACAAACAAACAAACAAGATCCAAGTTTACAGCCTACTTCCTCTAAAACTTACCTCAAATTTTTGTCGTAGCGCCTCGTTGCCGTCTTCTCCATCTGGCTGGACGGGCACATTAAAATATTCTCCTTCCTCCTGGGACAGGAGCTTAAACCTGTAGCCAATGAGGAAAACGGAGCTGTGTCAGATAAAATCCGGGGTCAATAACACAACAGGAGAAGAATCACACCTTAATCATCTCACCATCCATCTATTCCAAGTTTCTGTAGCTCTGAGATCCCAAAGGACAGCGACCCCATGAAGTCGTTCCTGCTGGTTAGATCCCAGTCCCACACTTCCACCGAGAGACGGCGATCCTTGTCACTATCTTTAAGGTTACTGAGAAACAACAGCAGGATGTAAGAAAACATCGTATTTTATAAATGAATACTATAAATAACAAGACAACCTGTCTCGTTTCTGTTGTTAAGCTAATAGAAAACCCAACAAATGTCTATGAGGGCACAGTAACCCAGAAAAGCTTGAATAACAATGAGCAGAAACACTAGAAAGAAAGAGGACAGGTCCACTTTGTGCTCATGTGCCTGAAAACAAGGCCAACAGAATTTAGAGGAAAAACCCAGTTCTATTAATAAGTAGCAACAACTCTTTCAACAACATGTGACAGATAAGAAGAAGTCTCACAAAATGAAAGTTTCATTCCAGGTGGGGTTGAGGCAACATTTAATGGTTTTCGTCTTCTGCTTGCTCTCACTCTTGGGGTCTGGGATCAGCTTGAGCTTAACGTAGGGGTCTGACAGGCCATTGGGGTCCATGGGCACCAGGTTCTTAGCCTCTTTGACTGTGGAGGGTTGAAGATAAATGTCAGTTTAATTAAAAGTAAAAGAGGAAGAGAAAATCCCCTGATAAAAACACACTTAGAATGTGTCCTTTCAAGAGGACAGAAAGAGGTAAATCTGCAAAAGTTAGTGCAATGGTTTTCCCCTGCCCTAAATAACAACACCTAACAACAGTTTAGTTTCTGTTCCATTTATCAAATCACAGCGATGTAGGAGAGAGCTGGCACATGGACACACATGTGGGTCAATCGTTGAATCATTGAACGACTAATGGACTTTCCAGCTTTGTTCTCAGGCTCACAGAGAGAGTGCTTTGCACTGTGCTGATGTCAAAGAGAAAATGTGGACAGATCAGACGGGGAGGACTTACTGGTGACAGTCAGACGGTCATCACAGATCTGGGCAGAGATGTGGATGCGTCCTCGTCTTTCTGTGTGATCTGTCCCACACAGGCTGGGGACGTTGGCAACACATCGCTTGTGAATGTTCATCATACAATCTGAACACACAAACACAAAAGAACAATTTAGTCAAGTATGATTCTTCTATTAAAAACTATCAATAAAATATTACATTCCGGTTTTAAGACCACATTTAAAACAAAAAAAAAACAACCTTATTTTATTTTTTTATGACAATAAAAAAAGCTTAACAGGTGCTTAGGACATTAAATTACTACCATGACTCAATCAAGGAGAGTCATCATCGTGAAAATGACACATTAGAGCCATTAACGCAAGTTTCTGTTGAAAAGTTACAAACAATAAAAATCTTACCGGTTGTAGATAGCTCATTAAATCACCACTTCACAGAAACAGAGTTTAATTCTTACCTAATTGACAAGCTAATGAATAATGTCAAAACCAAGACGAAGGTTGATTACTGTCAAATTAAAACTACTCCAATCTCAAAAACCTTATAATGGTTTGTACTAATGTAAATTTATAACCCTTTATGTGACAATCAATTTACATTACATGGTACTTTTGCGTGAAACTCTGGGTATTCATAAGCATAAACAGCAGTACCTGCAGTTGTAGCACTGGTGTAGTCCAGACAACACCCTGCAGGAATTTAATACTCTTTTTGCTGGGATAAATAGAAAATGGTAAATTAACTTTATTTATATAGCACATTTCTAGACAAACTCTTTTGAGATTGAAGTTGTTTTACAGCAGCAGTCAGAATTAAACTTTATTTATCCAAGCTGTATTATCTGTAATATAACTTGGCAAATTTCTAGCATTCTGGATACACAAGGCATTGGAGATGTAGCAGGCAAAAAAGGTTTTTGCAAAGAAAACCACAAGATGGATATGCATCATCATCATCAATAAAAAAATTGCCAGAATTTGATTGATTAAAAAAAAGAATAGCCAAATTATCCAATTTTTATCTAAGTGTTTCAGTTACATAGAAGTATTGTTATTATTGGTGCATTAGTCTCTGACTTTGAACTGAAATTTTTCTTTAGAGCCAAAAAAACTTTGATCACAATAAAACAACCAGCTGGTCCTAAAAGGCTGAACTGACTTTAGATGGCTTTGCCTAGTAAACAGATTATATCTCAAAAGTAACTGCACAATTTAAGAGAAATCTCACACTTTATTTTCTGTCCCAGATTAGGAGGTTTAATTGCAAGACAACTCTCTACAGTGGAACAAAGTGATGGATGAGATGGTGAAGGAAGGGATTTGCACCTTCTTTCATTCCAAATCAGGTGAAACGGGTGAAGGATCCCTTCACTCTCTGATCCCTCTGCTGCACCTTCTGCCTCCCCACGCACACAATCAGATATTAGTTTCCCGTCTTTGAAGACATTCATCTGGGTCAGACTTGTTTGAAAAGTTTCTCATTATGTTTTTGTTTACAAAGGGTCCATATGTGCAAAAAACCTACAAAAAATGTTTCCTAAAGTGGAAAAAGTTTATCTAAATCTTAAGATAGCTCAAGAACATTATACACCAAATATGCAAACAAAACAAAAGAAAAATTAACCGATCTAATAATGATCAAAAAGAGAACTTAAATCACCACCCAGTTTGTCCACTAGATGGCAGACTGCAGTGATTTACAAAGCCAATCATTTTGCTCCACTCTCTGATCAGTGGGTGGTGTTGTTGCCCTGCAGAGGTGGAGAGTGAGATGCTTATCTCCTGCTGTCTGTTCCTCCAACAGAGAGAGCACCAATCACATCGTTCATTCATGCAGCTTCAGATCGGCTTCACTCACAAACACTGAGCAGAAAAACGTGGCGTGCTCTAAAGACAAAAGACTAACATAAAATGCAAATACTAAAGAGCATGATGCACGTTTACTAGATCCTAGAGTGATAATCAGATGAATCTGGTTTGAACCCAGTTTAACTTTCTCCTAGAGCTCAGTACGGACAGACACTGTGTGAAAATAAAGAGGTAATGTGTTTTAAACCTTGTTAAGTTGAATAAATTGACACTGCTGAAGCTTCAAATGAGTGCCAGATAAATATTTGCATTTGTTTCCCACTATTCATGTTTAAAAGGCTTTTAAGTTCTCCTATACATAATTGATTTTACGTTAAGATAGAAAATATACTCCAGTGTATATTGGGTCTACAAATTAGGTAAATGCATCCTCAAATGACATTATGACGTTTGCACTCCTCCTGTTTATTATTTAAATGAAAAAGGATGAGTAGCAGACCAATGCTGTTGAATAAATGCAAGTAATTAACATTTTTATTAGAAGGTTTGAGCAGAGTTATAAAAGCAGACGTTTGGGCAACTTACTGCTCTGACACATCCAGGTGGATGTTAGAACCATAAATAAAAAAAATTAGCAATAATCTTTATAAATATTACTTGTTGCTGTTCAATTAAGAAAGAAGCTGCTGAAGGTGGCTTTTCAAGCTGTTAAACCCATGGGGCGTTCTTATTTTTTGTTTGTTTTTATTTATTTATTTTTTACACACAATGCTTCTGCAGTTTAGGCTGTTCTTGTTTTGTTAATAAATAAAGGCTGTCTTATAGTTCAGATAAAGATTTATTTTGAATGGGCTGATATTAACCAAACATGCTGGTGAATTATGTAAAACAAGTGCAGGCTGAGTCAAAGTCCATCAAAGTGTTATTAATAGACGTAAAGAGGAAATATAAATAATGACTGCCACAGCTGAATGCAGCTGTGCAGAGATGGACTTCCTGTTTGTTGCGACAAATAGGACATGACTGAAGGGATCTCAGAAGTCACACTGTGAACTGATGTATGGGATGCGTTTGCTCTAAATTCAGACAGAAAACCTGTTGGTCTGCTGCCAACAGGTTTAAGGTAAAGTGTAAAAAAGTTGCTGTGAAATTAAACCTTGTAAAAAACCTAAATATGAAGCAAAATCAATCAGAATTATGATACATAAGACATAAAATTTTGACATTCATTACTTCATTTTAGGATGGATAATGCAGTATAAAACCTGATCTATAATAAGCAAATATGAATATCACACAAAAGTATTTACACGAGCTGCTACATGAACTCAATTTGTTTCTCTCTATTGAACCATTTTTGGGAAAAACACAAATTGCTAAACTAACACTTCCTTGGTATTGTGTAATATGTCTTTTTAAATGAAAAAAAATAGAAAGAACTTCTTTTTTTACTTCAATTATAATGAAACTTGTTAAAACCTGAAGATTCTTGAGCATGTTTTGCAGGATTTTACTGTACACCTACATTTTTATTATACAGAGTGCTGATGTACAGTGCGTGTATATATATATATTATATATATACATTATCTCATAATTATTAGGGCCACTGAGGTGCAGCCGTTGGTCAACCAACTTGGGACTAGAAGGTCACAGGTTTGATTCCCCGTTATGCCCATTTTTCATGACCTCCTAGCTGCCTGCTGCACCACTTGGGTGTATTGCACATGTGTAACGGGTTGAATGCAGGAAACAAACTTTGTCATTGCATGAGAACACCCACAGCACTTTACTTTATTACATGGTCGTGTTTGTGTAAATGTAACCTGCTTCTGTAAAAGCAGTCATAAAATCAGACAGAATAAAAAATACTTCCACATTCTCTGTAGCAGTGTAATAATTTTTAAAAACAAAATTCAAGTCTTACATAAATAAATAAATAAATAAATAAGTGAATGAATATTAGAACGCCAGTTAATGACAGATTCTGCTTCAGCTGCTAAGTTCTGATAAGGATATGGGTAAATAAATTAGGTAAACTACTGATTTAATTCTTAAAAGGTTTACTCATCTAATCATCTATAATCTGTTGTTAGAAATCCACTCTGGTCCTGCTCAGAACGCTGGAAAAGAAAACGTTTATTTTCTATTATGTAGAAATACATCAAATTAACAAAGCAGAGCTTAGTTTTAGCCACACCTGTCAGAAAGTTTCACATCTCCTATTGTTTTAGATCATTGTTCATTAAAATGAGCCTAATGCACTAGATTAAATAAAAAGAACTCAGATTATATGATTCCTTTTAGAACAGGGGTCTCAAACTCAATTTACCTTGGGGCCACTGGAGGCAGAATCTGGCTGAGGGCGGGCCACATCATGTCCCGTGGTCTGCCACAAATCCACAATTTGGTTGCCTGCTTAGCATGCTCATTTACATTAGAAATTTTTAAAAATCCGATCTTCTCAAATGTATTTTTTAATTTTTTTAACACAAAATTAGATGAACAAGGACCCTGGTGTAAACAAGTTGTGTAGAACTTTCCTCAGGTACTTTTCTGTACAAAACTATAAAACTCTCAATCAATCAAATCACAAATAAAGAAATTAAGAAATACTAAGTAAATAGATCAGTAATATATCTGCAGTATTCAGATTTAAACGTTCTAGTTAACACATTTCAATTAACACTGTTAAATTTTACTTTAATTGCTGTCTCTGTTGTGTTTACCCGACGCACGGATACGGCCCTAACTGGCTCGGGTGAGAAACCGGACATGAATTTGTAGGTAATATTTGAGAACAACTACATTTCCCATGGTGCCTATCAAGAAATTTCCCAGTCAAAATCGCCACTTGTGACCCAATTGTAAGAAGTTGATTGAACGAAGGTGAAAGTCACTCCGGGTGGTTCACGCACCTTGGTCCCTCTGTAGGCTGTGTCTCGTCAGATTGACGTGACTGTGTTGATATCAGTTGGATTTTACTAGGTCCAATGATTAAAAGGAGGGGTCATTTGTGCAATTTGGCCAATCCAAACTCCATTTGTAGTCAAAAAACTGTTTTCTGTCTTTTTCAACTGGAAGTTGAGTAATAATGCTAAACATTTCTTGTGAAAAATACTTGTGAATTATTTAAAAATTTTAAACAAATCATTTTACACATGTAAAAAAAGTGCAAGTTTTAAAAATAAAAAATTGTAAAAAGCACTTTTGTAGATTATGCCAAAATGTGCCGTACTACACGGTACTGTACCACTGTACCTAAATATTTATTTAACTAAAATCTCTAAAACTTTGATTAATAGTTTATTTTAGCAGCATGAAACTTCATACAGGTAATGTCCACAAGTGGTCTTACAGTTTTCAAGTGTTTTTAGCCTTATTCACGATCATTTTAAAAGGGTTATACAATGCACAATACTTTTACTTTACTTATACTTTTGTACAATGCACAAAAGTGTTAGGCAAAGGTAAAAAAAAAACTCTTTTTCTATGTTCCATCGTAACTATCTCTGAAATAATAGCATCTGCTGTGATACTTAAACCATTAGTGTAATCTCCAAAGTGTTAGCTTTATTTTGATACCAAGATTATTTATATAGAGTGTGTAGATGGTGAGATACACTCAGTTACATTTGGGCATGTTTTTTTTAGCACAAACTTCTCGAAACCCCCTTGGGGCTTAAGAGGTTAATAAATAAAAGGCTGTCTTATTGTTAAGATAAAGATTTTTTTGAATGGGCTTATATTAAACAAACATGCTGGTGAATTATGTAAAACAAGTGCAGGCTGAGTCAAAGTCCATCAAAGTGTTATTAATACTGTAAATGCAAAGAGGAAATATAAATAATGACTGCCACAGCTGAATGCAGCTGTGCAGAGATGGACTTCCTGTTTGTTGCGACAAATAGGACATGACAGAAATCACACTGAACTGATGTGTGGGACGGGTTTGCTCTAAATTCAGACAAAAAGTTGCTGTGAAATTAAACCTTGTAAAAAACCTAAATATGAAGCAAAATCAGAATTATGATACGTAATAAGACATTAAAATTCTGAAAACCATTACTTCATTTTAGGATGGATAATGCAGTATAAAACTTGAACTATAATAAGCAAATATGAAAATCACACAAAAGTATTTACACGAGCTGCTACATGAACTCCATTTGTTTCTCTTTATTGGACCCTTTTTTGGAAAAACACAAATTGCTAAATTAGCACTTCCTTGGTATTGTGTAATATTTTTAAAAATGAAAAAAAAAATAGAGAGAACGTTTTTTAATTCAATTCTCATGAACTTGAAGAGAATTTAATTGTTTAAAGTACTTATTTATATGACAATATCTTTGCAAGTTTTATAGGCCAGATTAATCTGTTTTTCTAAGGAAATGTGTAACTTTATTATGTCGACATGTTTGCTTCCTGGTTCAACCCCTGGAGGCGTGGTTCCACCAGAGGAAACCTATACAAGGAGGCGGCTTACTGGAACACGTGACCGTAGCTGCCAGGCGAGACGAGAGCTGCTGCGGTCCCATTCGGGCCTCAGAACTTTGCAATTGTGTAAATAAATGTTCAGTCTTATCGTGAATCTGTCTCCGGTGAATTGCTTCCTGCGCATGGATGAACACAAATTTTTTTACAAACTTGTGGAAACCTGAAGACTCAACATGTTTTGCAAGATTTCTCTGTACACCTAAATTTTTATTATACTGACAGCTGATGTATATATCTTTTTTACATTATCTCATAATTCTTCGTTTTTATAACAATCTGTGATCGGTGCCGTGTGTTTCAGACCTCAAAACTACTTAAGATGAGGACTTCCAGCCTCTGAAGACACTTCTTTAGTCATGCAACAATATTGTAAATCATAAATGCAGATATTTGTGTACGTACGGTCGCATTTCATGCCCTGGTGTATCAGCCCATACAGGAGGGAGCCACAGTGGTCACAGAAAGTGGGGCTGGAGTAAGTATGGACCTTAAATCTGTGTTTACTACGAGGATCCTGTAAGAAAAACAGAGAGGAGACACTAGTGGTGTTTGGCAGAATACAACAGGGGATTTTCTAGATTCTAAAACTGATGACGGTTCTCCTTTTAAATTTGTTTTTATGAACCGATTCAGTAAAACAAACAACAACCTTCATGTTCATAGAAAGGACGTTCATCTGGGCACCTCCTGCTTCCATTGGATCAAAATGACCCACAAGCAGCAGGTGGGTTAAAAAATGTAGACATCCAAACAAAATATATGTTCAGTAGAAATATTTGGTCCCATATGTAGGATATTTTTGATTTTACCCAATTTTTACAAACAAATCTTTCAAATTTTGAGGAAAAAAACATCGCGTGAAAGAACATGGCAAATTGCTGAGCGACATTACAGGAAAAACAAAAACAGAACATGATGAAATGAAAAGAAAAAGAGTTACAGATTAATAAATGTCAGCATGATTTCAGAAATGTGCGCAGCTTGGAAAAAAAGAGACATTGGTTCATTAAGCAGAAGCAGCCAAGCAGCAAATTTTCCCTTTACAGACATGTCCTGATGTAATTTGGGGCTGGACATGTCCACAGCAAAGACAAAGTCTACATCCTTGTGTGTGTGTGTGTGTGTGTGTGTGTGTGTGTGTGTGTGTGTGTGTGTGTGTGTGTGTGTGTGTGTGTGTGTG
>JAVKLF010000100.1:11783083-11829036 GCA_034783495.1 Millerichthys robustus
ACACACACACACACACACACACACACACACACACACACACACACACACACACACACACACACACACACACTTATGAACAGTTACTCCACAAGAAGGTACTCCAAAAGTTTCCCCATCTGACATACTTACTTTGACAACGTCTCCTTTCTGCAAGCTGATCTCGTCTGGTTCCGTCGCTGTGAAAGAGAAAAGAGCCACAGCCTCCATGCTGGACAGAGATAGGTTCACCTTATGAGACTAAAACAGCAGAGAGAGAGAAGAGGAGAGGAAGAGAGAGAGAGAGAGAGGAGCTCAGCACAGAGATATGGGGGGGGGAGGTGATCATAAACTAATGAGGATTATTTCCAGCCTGTGTGTCCTCCTGCTCCTCTAATGTGATGATAGATGCATAGATGGGAGTTAAATTTCTATTCTTTTCAAAATGTTTAACTTCATTTACAAATATTTTCCCCAGAGTCACAGCAACATCTTCTGTTCCTCTTAAAACTTTGTTCTGTTTGAATAGTTATTGCTCTGTTTTTGTCTTTTTATAACAATGATATAATAATAATTACCTGTTTCCAACCCGATTTAAAAAAAACAAAAAAACATTTAGATCAAGATCCCTTTTCCAAGGGTAATCTGGCCAAGGGGTCAGCAGCACATGACAAAGTAATAATCAAAAAAAGTTTGCAATTAAGGACACAACAGTGTAAACAGATCTGGAAGGTAAATAATTTCAAGGTGCCAGCTTCAGCTTCAGTTTAGTAGCCTGTTTAGCAATGTGAATGTTATGTTATGCCACTTTTACTTTGCCTTTCACTACTTTAACCTTCCAGCTACTGTACTGATGCTTTTAGCTTTTATCAAGTCTTTTACAACTTCTAGTTTAAAAGTACTTTTGCTACTTTTACTTTTAGCTTCTAGCCTTCTGATATTTTTAGCCAGTGATCTGGTAATCCAGTACAGACATCAGGACCTCGTGACACCTGAACTTCTTTTTAATAGAAGTATTACACTCCACAGTTTTAAAAGTCATGTTTATATATTCTTATACTGTATCTCTGTGAGACAGAACAAGAATGATCTGTAATCTAAATCTAGATCAGGGCAGGTAGTTTAAGTTGTTTTTTTGTTTGTTCAACATCTTTACATTTTATGGGTTCTTTTTCCTCATAATTTTAAAATAGCATAAAAAATGGCATAAACAACAGAAATATCTACCACAATTAGTTATTCTCTGTAAAAAAAAAAAACAAAGTGCAATAATCCGGCTTAGGTTTTGGATCAAAACTCTGATCATGTTTCCGTGTTCCCTGCTAAAAACAGCAGGATTTAATGAAAAAAGCCAACAAATACTCACAACATCCTGGAACCTTCTGCTACTTTTTCACATTGCATAACATTTAATCTGTTTTAACCTCATCACTTCATTAATCCTGTTCTATAATTTCATGAAGTAAATTTTCTACAGAGATCAACCACAACATTTAACTCTCTGACAGGTGAAGGAACTGGAGGTTTATATTTATGTGGAGGTTATTTTTTCACTGAAATAAAGCAAGTACAATCAGTCAATGTTTGTGTAAACGCTGAGCCAGCATTAACTCAGTTGTTTTTATTTTTCTGCACGTTTTGCAAACTATTGCTGCATACTTTGTGCTATTTCAACCATTCATACATTCAGCTCATTCCCAAGATAGGAGTTATGGTTTTTGTCCTTTGTAAATTTTGTAGCTTTCAAAAATGTTCCATTTATCTATTAGAAATACATTGAGCTAATTGCTTCTTTTAACATTTTACTAGCCTTCTGCTACCTTTTGCTTATTGTTAGCTTTTAGTTTTTAGCTAGTTCTGCTTTGTTTTAGCATGTAGCTGGACTTTTTCCACTTCTGACTTGACTTTTGTATCTCTTAGCATGAGGTTTGCTTCTTTTGGCTTCCATATAACCTACTGCTACATTTGGTTTCAAACTACCCTTTTGTTAGGTTTAGTTTTTAGCTAGCCTTTTGCTACTTTCAGTATTTAACTAGACTTATTCTGTGACTGGACTATATTATATGGGAAAGGCTGATAAAACAGTTAAAATCAGTTTTTTCAATTAGCTTCTTCTATTTCTATTTCAGCACTCAGCATTCACCCTGCATTATGCTAACAGACAGATACACACAGACACACTTAAAAAAAGTTTTTGTTGTGATTAAATATTTTATACTCACAAAATATTTTTAAATCATGCCAAAAAGTGAAAATAGAAGTCTTTTTAAGATTTCCCAGTTATTTTCACATGCATCAATCTGAACCTCTGCTGTGACTGTGTGTGGGTGTGTGTGTCAGTAACAGTCCACTATGACCTCCTGACCCAGCTGTGAGTCCAGGCTCGCGTTTGTTCTGCTCGCAGTCAGGATGTCCTGCAGCAGGGAGAGGGGAGAGTTATGAACGTGGTCGCTGCTTTGAGTCAGGATGGCCAGCCTCTCGTCTAACCGCAGGCGTCTCAACACATCGCACACCCCGACCCGCACGGTGTGATCTTCCTCCTCCTCACTGCGGTCTTCAGAACTGAGCCCGTCGACTCCGTTAATACTGCTCGGAGCAGTGGTGGTGGTTCCCAGCATTCTTCTCACCTCCCGAGCCCAACCAGAGCCAGGCAGTTCACAGGACGCTCTGCTGTCTGTTACCAGGGCATCACGTACATCCTGGTCGCCTAGCAACAGAGGACAAACTGTGTCTCTAAGTCTTATCAGCAGCTGACAAGCCTTCAGTCCAACGGGTCTGTCACAGTCAACCAGGCCACTCAACAGGGCTGAGAAAACTCCTCGATCAACCAAACTGTTCAACATGGTGAGCGGCTCTGACTCTGCAGTGTGTGTGTCTGTGTGTGTCTCGGTGTGTGAGTGGAGCTCATCAGTCGGGTTTGACGTCCCAGCATTTGGGTGAAGATGACTTTCTGTGGCTCGGTTCATCAGCAGCTCAGCCAGCTCCAGAGTGTGAACTTTGACCTCCCAGTCCAGGTCTGCGCTGCCCTGTGAGAGGACGGAGGGGACGGACAGTGTGAGGAGCGAGCAGGAAGAAGGTGAGGGGCATGAGGAGAACCAGGCAATGAAGAACTGAACAACGGCCCTCCTGGAAAACACCTCTGTGTCCTCAGAGAGAACCTTCAGCAGCCGGGTCACGATTTCAGCCTGTGGAAGTAAAAAAAAAAAAAACTTGTTTAAAATCTGAGAATATGCTACTGGATCCTTCATGCAGAGAATTTTAAGCCCACCTCCTCCGGAGTGAGTGCTGCCCCCTGCTGCCAGCTGGGAGCCAGAGTCCGAGCCAGAGCAGAGACCGAGCTGGCTCTCACGTAACTCTCTGGGTCCTGCAGCGCCTCCTGGAGGAGCGGAATGGAGACGCAGCGACCCCCCAGCAGAAGCTCGGATGTTTCGCACGCCTCTTCCTCGACGAGGTGACCCAGAAACTCCACGGTGGAGTCTCTGACCTCCCAGCGCGGGTCACAAACACGCTTCCTCACCACCTGCAGGAGATCTGACAGGGAGGAGTGTTACGTGATGCTTCCTCTGTCGCACAGGAATGATCTGCAGGCGGGCTGTACCTTTTCTGAGCTGCACTGTTATATCGGAGAGGTCCGAGCAAACACTGATCCACTTTTTTACAACCTGGTATGACTTCTGGATCACCTAGGAAACGCAAACAAATCAAATTGAATTATTTATTATTTCTCACTAGATACTGTCCTGTAGACAAACACACAAACTTTATACACAAAGTAAAGAACATATACAAGTCTCTGGTACCTTGAGCGTCAATGTATTGAGTTCATTTAGTGTAAGTGTTAGCTGTCTGTTAGCAAAATATCTCATAAACCACTAAACAGATTTTAATGAATGTTTCAGAGATTAATCATTGGATGTACGTCTAAAACAGATTAACTTATGGAGTCAACCAAAAAGTGGCTGCCACAACTCTCTGACTGTAACTAAAATGAAAAAAAGGCTATAACTAAGTCAGTTTTGCAGATTTTGAGATATGACCCCAATTCCCAAAAAGTTGGGTTGTAAAATATCAATAAAAAAAGAATGAAAAGAATGCCGTAATTTGCATAAACCAATATTTTAATTGAATGAACGAATCTCTCAAAAGTAAACATTGGCAGGAGTTCACTAGCCTGCAAAAAAAAAAGAAAAATCACAAAGATTTGTCTGATGCTCCCTGTGAAGTCTTTGGAGCATGAAGTGACTCTGAAACCAGATTTAAATATAGTTCAAGTCACAAAAAATGCAACGATCTGTTTCAAAGCAGTAAAACACTAAAAGCTGTGATCAAACATAAACTTACAGCGGGATCAGAAGCAGGATTGTTCAGATATTGGATCAGAAGTGTGAACACCTCAACCAGCATGACCTTTGTTCCTGAGAAATCACACAGAAACAAACAAACTTGTATCTTTTCAATGTTCCTGTGTCTATTTCGATTATTTTATATTACTTGAACTTTTTATGAGCAGAAAAAAAATAGTTCAAAGTTTATTCCTCTGTGTTGGGAGTATGGTGAATAAATACTGGACTCAGTGCATCAGTTTTAACCAGTTTAGTTGAACCGCTGTTTTCCTTCAATATAAACCAACTCTGAGAAACGGTTGTTCGAAAGGACAGGTCAGTGTTTTCTTTTTGCTCTGTTTGAAGGACGACTCACTGCAGATTTACTGTAGTTTTACCTGAGCTGCTGCTGAGAGCTACCAAAGCATCTAGAGCACATTTCTGGACTCTGCCATTGCCGGTGACATTTCGGAAGACTTCAGCACAGCCAGAAGGTGAGGAAGAGGAGTCCCCCCTGCACAGCCTCAATAAGTACAAAACTGCAGAGACAATTTTGTGAGGAGTACAGGGGAGGCAGTGAGTAGCCTGAGAGGAGAAGAGAGGAAAAATAAGAAATCTTGCTGAGGTTCTTGCTCTCCTGTCTTTAGACGCTCTGTGCACGTTACCTGTGGTACGTTTGTTAGGCTGACACAAATCATGGAGACACAAGAGGTTTTACTCTTCAGCTGCTCCGTCATTGACAACCGATGTTGAGCCACTGCAGGAACAGACTGAATTAGCTGTCAACTAAACCAAATCAAGAACATCTATTTTCATCTTGAATTGAGCAGGTTTGCTGAGCGTTACCTGTGTCGTTTGTCCCCAGCAAAGGAAGGCCAGTGATGATGTCAAGAGGCAACAGCAGAATACCTGCGGACCGAGCAATGAGGTCCTGATCGCTGGACAGGCGAGCACATGAAAAAAAACTCTGTTAGTTAAATATAAGGCACTCGTTTCACCCATAGAAAGAGCGCCGATGTATCGTCAGATGAACGTGAACTAACAAACGGACCACTGGGGGTCCAGCCCTACTCAGAACAAGAAGCTTACGGATGGCTGCTGTGGAGAAGAGCCGCTGCGGCGTGAATGAGATCAGCAGGGTTCCTCGTGTTCAACATGGAGAACAGGAGACGGGTGACGCGTTTGTCTGAAATATGTTCATCACCTCTGCATCTGCGTGATGTAGTAAAAACAGAAAGATAAAGAAAAGGTTTTGACTTACAGATACTGAGCTAAAAGTTGATGAGGTATTACCAGAAAATTATCGCCATCACATACTTTAAGTGCTGACAGTGCAAGATCTTTCTCAAAAACTTAAACAAAATTTGTTTGATTAAATCACAGCCAGGTGTATAAATTTAGGTTTCAAAAGAAATAAAAAGACGTCCGCTTTAGCGGTCCTGAGATGCTGGGGGCGTGTCCGCTGGAGGTGCTAAAACCACGTCCGTGTTGTACGCTCAAAATATTGTGATATTAAATTTAGTGCTGATCAGATTCCAACACAGCACCAGGATGTTTTCCAGGGTCGGACGAAAAACATTTTTTTTAGAAGAATATTGAAGAATTCGCTTTACACAGGCTTTAAGGAAGTTGCCATTTTGTTACAGACAACAATGCATTCTGGAGAGGATGATGATGACAGATTGTAGTTGAAACTAAAACACAAAGACCTATAATGTCTGACAATAAAGTTAGATTTTGCATTAATTTCAATGTTTTGTACAATATATGGGTCATAATAATTAAATGTGATGTTTGGTAAATTAGTTCTGGAGATAAAGCCATATATAACAGTAATATATATGTGGGTTAGCTCCCGAGCTAAATTTATTAGCTCAAAAGCTTAAAAGCTAAAGCTGAGATGCTCCCTACATGAAACAGTTCCGTTGTCCTCCGTCCACATTTTCAGTTTCAGACTGACTCATGTCTGCACTCTCCTCTCTGTCAACATGCTCCGGTTGAATTTAAAAGGGCTGAATGTCAGACATTGTCCAAAGGTAATGTTCGAGCTGGATAGCGCCTGAGGACAGCCCTCGTAACCGTCATCATTTACCCAGAATGCTTTGCAGCGAAAACTACACCTTGATGTCCGTGTGACACTATATTTTTCTAATTTCTAAAAACTAAACAGTCTACAGTATTTTTACAGTTTCGTTTTTATAGCTGGAGTAAATGTTTATCAAATATCTAATGTAACAACTAGAAAGGGCTGCTAATTTTATCTAAATCCATCTTGATTCATCTCTGGTGTTGTGTTCCATTTTGTTTTCATCTTATCACAACACGAACTGAAGAGAAGGAAATTATTATTTTTTTGTTTGGCTCTATAAACACTCAATTTCATTTTATAAGCTAAATATCTGTATGAGACAACAGATATAAGAGGAGGTCTACCTGGGTGCAGCCAGAATGGCGTCCATCAGAGGCAGTGTGAGTTGACTGTAGTTTGTTGTCACCAGTTCCTCCAGAGAGTCTAAGACCGTCAGCAGCAGTTTGTCCCTCAGAGGAGGCCCGGCCCTGGTCAGCAGCAGGGCCAGCAGTTTCAGAACCTGCTGACTCTGATGAAGCTGGGAAGTTCCTTTGGGAACCAGCGACTTCTTAAGGTACTCACAAACCTCCACGGCAACGGCACTGTGTTTCTGTTGGGTTTCCATGGGGACAGTCAGGTGGTTTGAGTATGTTTCCTGGTCTGTGTCGTGACATCTCACAGGTGGCGAGATGGATTGACAGAAAAGCAGGACGTGAGCGAGCATTTGATTGGCGGCTGAAGCAACAAACAGACTTGTGTCCGTCTGAAGCTGGAGGAGAGGTTCAGTCAAGTCTGGAGAGTTAAACAAAACAAAAATATGGACATGTGAACTGGAAGAAATTAGGAATAAAAATCTCACTGTGAAATATAAAGAAGGTGAAAAGAGATTTATTGTTCTTGCATGATGCAGCACCTGCTTGTAGAAAGAAATATAGAGCCTTTGGGTGCTGCAGCATTGTCCTCAAGCCCTGGATCCAACCGATCTTGATAGACGGATCCTCCCAGAGTCCTGCTTCCTGCCATCGATGACAGTCAAAGACCAGGTCCAACACTGAGCACTCCTGCAGCAAAAACATGGTCAGGTGATGGATAGCTAAAGATGACTTAAGTGTTAAGAATGTAGACAAAGAATGAAACAGAAATAAGCTCAAACCTGGAGGACTTTAAAGCCATGCTCAGTGGTGGCCAATAAGCCAGTTAATTTCAGGGCGAAGGACAGGATGCTAGGATCAGAAGTTGTGTTGTTGGAAACCACAGTGGATATGAATTCAAGCAGACAGGGGCAGGCCTCCAGCAGAGAAATACCTTCATTAGGTGGAAAGATAAGGAAACAAATGTCTTTATTTTAAATATTATTACATTTAGTGTTACTCTGAACATTTTACCTTCAGTTAGAGATTTATTTTGTAATTCTCACATATTTTTATTCATAAACTATGGCAAGCCATGCTATATACTAGAGCAGCGCTTCAAGGGAGATATCAATAATTCAGTTCTTTCTCGTCAAAATGAAGATTTCAGCTACAAAACCCCCATTTTTTACTATCCATACACACCATTTCAACATGTGTTTTCAGATCAAATTTAGTTTTTCCACTTCATTTAGCTTCAGATATTCACAGGAACATTCTTAGCATTGTGGAAATAAAAAATACAAATTTGCACAAATAGAAATTCACAATTTTATATAATTTTAGATATGCAAAATAGAAAACTATTCCAGATATTTCTAATTTATGATTCTGAACATTAATAAAAACATTCAGACACCGTTAATTACAATACTAGCAACAAAATGAATATGGATATTTACCAGAATTTCACATATTTATGAAGAACCAAAAATGTGTGAAATGAAAAGATTATATTTAGATATCTATAACGTTCATTCTAGAGAGATTGTTGGTAACTAAATATAAACATGGATGACAAAGATTATGTAAATTTAGAAAGAACAATGTTTGAGATATTTAGAAACAATTAAATCGGCAACACTTTTCCAGTCAAACAAATAAATGTACAATTTTTATCTATTCTAAATTAATTTTTTCTCAGACTGACTCCTCTAGGTCTGAGGCTGTGGTTCTCAACTACTTTCAAAGGGTGAAATTCAGGAGTTCTAATATCTGGGAGTCTTCTTGATGAGTAAAGACAGGATAGAGCAAGAGATGAACTGACAGGCTGAGAACTCATCTGCAGTAATGAGGGCGTTGCTTCGGTCAATCGAGGTGAAGAAGGAGCTTAGCCAAAGGGCAAAGCTCTCGATTTACGGGTCCGTCAATATTCTAGCCCTCACCTATGATCCTTGGGCATGGATCATGATAGAAAGAGCTTCTGGGCTAATCCGTAGAGATAAGATGGAGGAGCTCTGTCATGGGGTGTGGGGTCGGAGTAGGGCTGCTTTACCATTAAACGCAGTCAGCTGTGGCGATTCAGGCATCTGATTAGAATTCCTCCGGCTGGAGGTTTTTCCAAGTATGTCCAATTGGGAGGAGACCTCTAGGCAGTCTCTGAACTTGCTGGAGAGATTATATTTTCTGGCCTGGGAACGCCTTGGGGTCTGACTGGGTGTTCCTCTTGGGCCTGATGCCTGTGCAACTCATCACTATCCTCTCCTAGTCCTTGAGGGCCATTATCCTGCATGAATTAGATATGCATCTGCTTTGACACACCTGATTTAAATAAATGAGTCATTAGCAGGCTACTGCAGAACTTGAAGACCTGCCGAAGAGCAGGGAAACATCTAATACATGCAGGATAGTGTTCCTAGAGGACCAGGATTAAGGATCGCTGTTCTACAATTTATCTGTGGTAGGGTTGGGGAGACAGCAGGTCCAGGAAAGACATCCCTCCTGGCAACAACACTTTCCAGCTTTATATAATACCTCCAGCGAAATTCTGGGTCTGGCTAGGGGTCTCTTCCCTGACCCGACCATGGAAAGGCTCGTTTTCTCTAATACCAACTCTTTTGTAGATGTTAAAATGTCATTTTACTTTCAGTTCTGTATTGATGAATAGTAATACTGATTTCTCAAAAATGGAGAAACGTGATTTATTATATGTTACAACGCCGTGCCATACTGGTGCAGGGTTTGCCTGATTTTCGCCCATGTGGCTATTTTCTTTGGAATCAATTAGGTGAACAAATAGTTACCCGTAAAGAGGGAAAAGTAGTGAAACAGTAAAAAACAACTGGAACACCGTAACTTATCCCAGCCCACTAGGTCCAATGTTACTAACCAGCCTTGGTCAGGGCTGTGAACCAGTCCAGCAGTTTCTCCAGGCTGGTGTCATCCGGCAGAGAGCTTCCTGCGGCCGCCAGCACCTCGCAGACTCGGGGCAGGACTGACACACACTCTCTGTCCATGGTACTAACGTATCCTAATACACACGGATAACTTACACATACAAGTTGCTAAATACGAACTGCTTCGCACACAGCAAAGTAGATAAAAGGGCAGAATTTGTAAATGTTACAGCTAATTTATGTCAGGTTGAGCGTTCAGTATATCTCGCGGGAAACATTTTCACTTCCCTTTTCCTTTCAGCGTACAAAGAACGTGCAATAGAGGCGGATGCGCTGTTCGTAGATCTCCAAACAGCATAATGAGCCGAATCACAATACAAGGACTGTGCCCATTTGTTCCCTGTTTTCTAGAGATCTATTTTGTCTCTGCAGCCTGTACACGCTCCTCCGACAAGCTTCCGGTGCAACGTTTCCGTCCTTTCGTCCATTTTCGCACATGGTGCCGCACCGGCCGAGCCTCGTTAACCTTACATTTTTTAGGATTTCGCTCTCTTGTAGAGAGAATTTAGTCTTGTTCTCCCGTTAAATGCAAGATACGGCCGCTATGGTGGACGACCCTGATTACGAAGAAGAGGAAGAAGAGGAGGAGCCATCCTTTAGCGACCCGGAGGATTACGACGATGACATCGACGACGAGGGTGAGCGGGAGCAGGAAAAACGCCGGCTTTTCTGGCCTGCTAGCTAACTGTTAGCTTCGAGACAACACTGGTGGTACATCAGATTTTTTTGAAATACTGTATAGGCAAAATTGCGAAGTGTTCGCCTGCCATAATAACAATATTTACGTGACCACGCTTTGATATTTAAGCTTTACAATTAAAGTAGCGTTGCAACCACCTGGGAGTGGAGGGTACCCCCACCCAAATGATAAAGTTTTGTCAGACGTCGGTTTCAGCCTCACCCAGACCCTAAACGATTTTCCACTGGTCTCTTAGCTTTCTTTTAATAACAGCCTGTTTTATGAAATTAGATTTTAAACCAGAAGATCAATTGAAGCTGTTTGAATGAACATGCCTTATAACAGATGGTCATATCAACTCAAATGGAAATCTTTAAAAAATGTGCTCAGAGCTGGTCAATTTATGTGCATTTTTAACCATCTTTCATTAACAGTGTGTTAGTTAAGTTACCAGATTGTTAATGTTTACGGTTTATGATTAAAAATTAAGTTCTCTGAATAAAAACGAAATATATTCTTGAATTGTGTGAAATTTAAATTGTAAATTACAACGCATTTGCATTTTCAAACATTTGGTTTTTCATTAGAAGATGTGATGAAAGTATTTAAAACGCAGTGACCTAACTTTATAGAGCTTTTTGCTATTGGATCTAATTAAAAATCAACCACAAAATACTACGGTTTGTCTGAATTTAGCAGAGAGATTTAATAGTTTCAGATTAGAGGTAAAAGGTGTTATGTGATAATAATTCACAATGTAATTATAGCAAAATGGCCCTGAGGTAAAAAAAAAATAAATATCTACTCTAAAAATAGACAGCCAACATTATTACTAAAATAGTAAATATTATGTAGGGTGTTTCCCTATAAATTTGTTTTCTTAAATGATGGGATCTTTAGTTTTGTTAGGACTAACCCTGTGAAAACGGTATACTGTAAATTTACAAAAAATGATGTGATGCATAGAGAGACAAACTTGTCAACACAAAGATTGTACAAGATGCACTAATGATTTGGGAGATTTCTTTTTTTTTTATCCTTATAACGGTTAATCTTGAATTTGCAGAACTTCTGGATGATGTCCTGCGTGAGAAGCCCCAGGAAGCTGACGGGATAGACTCTGTGGTTGTGGTAGACAATGTTCCTCAGGTGGGCCCGGAGCGTTTGGAAAAACTCAAAAACGTCATACACAAGATCTTCTCCAAGTTTGGCAAAATCACAACTGAGTTCTATCCTGAGGCTGACGGCATGACCAAAGGGTACGTATGACTCAACTCTCTCAGATTTGTTTTATCCTTCACTCTGTTGTAAATTTACTGCTTTATACTTGAATTCAGGGTGTAAAATGACTCATTCATCATGTAGGTACATCTTTTTGGAGTACGCTGCACCGACACAGGCTCTTGAGGCAGTGAAGAACGCAGATGGATACAAACTTGACAAACAACATACGTTCCGAGTCAACCTCTTCACTGACTTTGATAAGTATGTTTGCAAAATTTGCAAACTTTCATCAAGGTAATAACAAACATAGCTTCAGAGTTGGAGTACTGTGAACAAATAATTTGTTTTTCGCAGGTACATGAACATCTGCGATGAGTGGGAACCTCCAGAGAAACAGCCTTTCAAGGATTTTGTGAGTGCTACTTTTACTTAACTCATCAGTCACAACATTTATTTGCTTGTTGTACTTCCTTCATCTTGTGATTATGAAATACATTTTGTCCAGATGTTAAAACCTCTGTTGCTTGTGGCTCTCTGTTCAGGGTAATATGCGCCACTGGATTGAGGATCCAGACTG
Source organism: Millerichthys robustus (assembly GCA_034783495.1). Classification (NCBI taxonomy): domain Eukaryota; kingdom Metazoa; phylum Chordata; class Actinopteri; order Cyprinodontiformes; family Rivulidae; genus Millerichthys; species Millerichthys robustus. The sequence continues at coordinate 11,795,237 of JAVKLF010000100.1, forward strand.
CCGTGACCAATACAGTGTGATCTACGAAGCTGGAGAGAGGACGGCCATTTTCTCAAATGACGCCAAAGAGCCAATTTTAGCAGAGGAGAGAGCAGTAGGTTACAGATGACACAAGCAGTAGGATCTGGACATGTTAACACGATGGGCAGAAAACTTAATGTTTTTGTGTTTAAATGCAGCGCTGGACAGAGACATATGTTCGCTGGTCTCCTAAAGGCACCTACCTGGCTACTTTCCATCAGCGAGGCATCGCATTGTGGGGCGGTGAGAAGTTCAAACAGATCCAGAGGTTCAGCCATCAGGGCGTGTCACTCATCGACTTCTCACCATGTGAGAGGTAATCCACATGTCCTCTCACTGCTATAGAGTCGAAACTCGGTCATTATCTGCTGCTGAAGGGGATGATTATTATAAACAGTTAACTTTTGGGGCCAACGTAAATCAAGCTAGCCACCTCGCTGGCTAATCAATCTTAGCAAACACAAAAATTGCTATAACTAAATCAATTTTACAGATATTGAGCAAAGTTTTCATGTGTTAGAATCTGAGGGGCATCGCATTACATACTTCAAGTACAAATCTCGCATTTTAGCATGAGACTGTGTGTATATTGTCATTTACAAGGTTTGACCAAGATGGCTGGTGGTAGTCAGCGATTCTGGTAGCTTGGGTGCATGGTGGCCTCGCCTCTGTCAGTCTGCTCCAGGGCAGCTGTGGCTACAATGTAGTTTACCACCAATAGTATGTGAATGTGTGAGTGACTGATTGTAGTATGAAGAGCTTCGGAGTCCTTGGACTTAATTCAGTGCCATATAAGTTCAGGCCATTCACCATGCCTTCTTATTTCTTTGAGAAATGCCAGACCTTTAATTATAGTTGCAATAAAGAAATATATTTTTATTTTTTCTATTTATATTTTCACATTAATTCAATTCAGTTTATTTATAACATAAAAATAAAGTCGTACAGACGTTCCAATTGACCATACTTAAACAGTACAGTAAGCCCAATTGATTATTCAAGATATTTCAAAATGTTTCTAAGGAAACGCTTCGCATTAGTTGTCTTGTTCCTATTATACTTAGAAAATTTATGCACAGTATAATGTAGACTTAAGTACTTTTTTTGGCTAAGATGTTTAAAAGTTATTTCTAGTACCTGATCAGCCTTATGTATATGTACTAGTACTGTTCTATAAATAAATATATCAACTTAAAAATATGATTTAAGTAAATCTTGAGGGTTTTGTGATTACAAAATGCCAAGAAATGGAATGAATTAGTTTAAAGATTTGTAGTTGAAACTGTGCTATCGGTGCCTCCAGGTATGTCGTGACCTTCAGTCCACTGATGGACACTAAGGAGGATCCACAAGCTATCATCATCTGGGACATCCTGACTGGACAGAAGAAGAGAGGCTTCCACTGCGAGAGCTCTGCGCACTGGCCCATATTTAAGTCAGAACACTGTTTTTGTTGTTAAAAATCCTAAATTTAAATTGACATCAAAATCGATTTGTGGGTTTGTTGTAATTGTTTGTATTTACTCTCAGGTGGAGCCATGATGGAAAGTTCTTTGCTAGGATGACTCCAGACACTCTAAGCATTTATGAAACTCCAGTAAGTAGACTTGATAAATATGTATAATATAAATGAAATGTGTGAAATTCATCCTATAAACGCATGTCTGCTGTTTGTAGTCAATGGGCCTGTTGGACAAGAAGAGTCTTAAGATTACTGGCATCAAGTAAGAGTCCTGTAATTTTTGATGCTACACACTTTAACATAATTGTATTCTGTTGCAGTACGTTGATAGGGTTCTGAGTATTTTGGGGTCTTGTATTACAGGGACTTCTCATGGTCTCCTGGTGACAACATCATAGCATTTTGGGTACCTGAGGACAAGGACATCCCAGCAAGAGTCACTCTAATGCAGTTGCCATCCCGCCAGGAGATTCGCGTTCGAAATCTCTTCAATGTTGTCGACTGCAAACTGCACTGGCAGAGAAATGGAGATTATCTCTGCGTGAAAGTGGATAGGACTCCAAGAGGAACTCAGGTACACAATAAAAAATTTTTTTGCACTGTAATAGTTTCAGTAAAAACAAAAACGATGCAAAGTTTTAGTTATCTTTTACTTTTCTTAGGGTGTTGTTACCAACTTTGAAATCTTCCGAATGAGAGAGAAGCAAGTTCCTGTCGACGTGATGGAGATGAAAGGTGAGTTGATGGTGATAACACACACACACATCTATTCCTAGATGTCCTACAGAAATAACTTTATTTTTTATATTCTAGAAAGCATCATTGCTTTTGCCTGGGAGCCCAACGGTAGCAAGTTTGCTGTTCTCCATGGAGAGTCTCCAAGAATCAACGCCTCTTTCTATCATGTTAGAAACAATGGCAAGATTGAGCTCATAAGTGAGTAGATCAATTAAATATGATAAGTGCTGTGGTCTTTAAAATATTTCCCAAACATTAATGGTCTCTTTTGTTTGTTTTTTTAACAGAGATGTTTGACAAGCAACAAGCCAATAGCATTTTCTGGAGCCCCCAAGGACAGTTTATGGTTCTGGCTGGACTCAGGAGGTTAGATCTTTAAAAGTTAAAGGGTGTGAGAGGAAAACAACGAGCCACTGATGATAAAATAAACTTTTCTGACACCTCATATGAGAGCTAAGCTCCTGATTCTAAAGCTGTTCTGAGGCTTTTAGTATTTTTATGACTTTGTTAGTGGTGACAAAGGCCTTCTCAGATGCCTATAATCTTTGTTTTGTGTATTCAGTATGAATGGAGCTCTTGCATTTGTGGACACCTCTGACTGCATCATGATGAACATAGCTGAGCACTACATGGCTTCTGACGTTGAATGGGACCCGACTGGTCGATACGTCGTCACCTCTGTCTCCTGGTGGAGCCACAAGGTTTGTACCGTCTACATGGACAACACATGACATTTGCTTTAACAGGTTATTAATAGATGGATGAAAATGCACACACAAACCTGTCCCACCCTCTGGACATTTCTTTGTTCAGGTGGACAACGCGTACTGGCTGTGGACATTCCAGGGCCGTCTCCTTCAGAAGAACAACAAAGACCGCTTCTGTCAGCTGCTCTGGAGACCCAGACCTCCCAGTCTGCTCAGTGGAGATCAGATTAAGGTACCATTTTATTGGCATTAGTGATGACTCTTTTGCCCCTTCTCCATTGTCAAGTCTCACTCTAATTGGTTCACATTGGTTCGGTTCTGCTCAGGTATAGGTGTGTCTCAGTGACTGTGAGTGTATCGTCACATGCAGCTTATGTCGTTGTGGTTTTGTTGTCCAGTAGTTGGGACATTTTTTTGTTTTGTGGCACTGTTTTTAAGTGAGCGTGTAATCAGGGGTGAACAGTTTGTTTAAAATACCCTTGTATAATCGGCTAATTTCTGACCGCTCCGTCCAGCTTCTGTACCCCTTTCCATGCGGAGTTTCCAAGTTCCACCTTGGCTCAACCAATCCACTGGCAGCAATCTGCTGACGTCAAATCAATAAACGCGTAATACCAGGGTTCACCCGGTTGAAACCACTGTCGAGGTGGATCTGAAAGCACAGTTGTGACCTGAAATGGAGACGCATTTGGCCGAAGCTGAACTGATCTGACCCTTATGAAAGCAACAGTCTTTATTTTTATACATGTAAAATACTATAGTTGTTTACTTCATTAGTGGCATTTTAGCTGCCTTTTGCTTTTTTTTAATCAACTTGTGTTCTCTTGCAGATGATCAAAAAGGATCTTAAGAAATATTCAAAGATCTTTGAACAGAAGGATCGTCTGAGTCAGTCCAAGGCTTCAAAGGTTTGACCTGTGTTTCTTTGAATCTCTCTTGAATTATTTGCTTCTTGTGAACCACTTTAAATCAGTGTCCCTCTATAGAATCATTGACTGAGCCTGCTACCACATCAAATGCTTACCTTGTAAAATCCTATGAACATAAAGCTGAATGTATGTGTTTGTGAGAGTAGGAGCTGGTGGACAAGCGCCGGGCCATGATGGAGGAGTACCATCGCTACAGAGAGACAGCGCAGCAGATCTATCTCGAACAGAAGGACATGCGCCTTGAGCTCAGAGGAGGTGCGACCTCTTTTTGTAATGCTCCGCTTTCTCTGGCCCCTGCGCCTCACTTCATGACGTTGATGTTGTTTTCTTGGGGATCTTTCAGGAGTGGACACAGATGAGCTCGACAGCAACGTGGACGACTGGGAGGAGGAGACCATTGAGTTTTTTATCAACGAAGAAATCATTCCCCTCGGAGATCTGTAGTCCACTACGCAGGTACACATATCAGATACTGTCATCGCTGTCATAACCCAACTATTCTCTGGAATAATGGCAGAAAACTTATCAATGTTATTTATTAAGATGTATGATGTCCCTAAAAAAACATTTTTGTAGGATATTGAGTGTCTGTCTTTCATTTTTCAGTCTATCTGTTGTGTGGAAGAAGAAGAAAAAAACTGTCTCTGACTGGAGAAGGACAACGGCTTCACTGTGAAACTTGGGTTCATCTCGAGCCCCGGTTTTAGTGGAATCATCAAAGCACGCCTTGTGGATCAGCATCCACATCGAGAGAAAAGAGAAGATATTTATATTGCTTTTTCTTCTCTGCCTCATAATCGCCTACTCCATTTTCTTCTCTGTGGAACTTGATATTTAGTTATACTGCCTCATTTTTTTCCTAACCATTGATTGAAGTCACTCCCGTCTTATTGGACCTTTTTCTTCCTGGGGGGTTGATTCTGAACTGGCCTCGTCATGCTGGTGTGTTACTGCAGTGCAGCAAAGAGTGCCATATCAATGCAGGGTGAAGGTGTTGAAACTAAACAAGTAGCCTTTTTAATAAATGTGCTGATGTGGCGTCATAGTGGCCTGTATCCTCCTCCTTTCAGACTAGGCTTTCACACAGGGAGGGGGTGCGCAGTTGGAATAACTTTAAATAAATATTACAGCATAAGTACCGCTTGGCTCTGACTCTGTGCTTCTGTCATTTACTGGGAATGTTGTGCTTTAGTAACCTATTCAAACATGTCACTAAAGACCAAATCATACTACAAACATATTGTATGGCAACGTGACTAAACCAGATCGTAAAAGTTCAGCACCATAAGGCATTTATTGCGCACACCAACATGGCGTGAGCGCTGACTACAGTGGTTTGGGAAGAGGAGGCTGAAGGAGGCACAGTCACAGTCTTTTGCTCCCTCCATAACTAAACTGAAGTCAAAAGCGCAAGCATGCACAACAGATCTGCACATGGTTACTTCCTGTTTCTTGACCAATAGTAGAGGATCTAAAGCAAAAAGGCAGTACTCATTTGCATAATGATGCAGAAATACAAACGGTAAAAGACGAAGCAAAAATACAAACGGAAAAAGAAGAGACAAGGAAATATAAAAAGAAAAAAAAGGCTTGTATAAGGAAGAGCCAAAACAAAATATATACATTTGTTGATGAAAATGCATGTCCAAGGGTAAAAGAAAATATTAACATTTCTTGATGAAAACGCAAGTGTAAGGAAATAGATAAAGGACATATATATTTCAGTCCATACTACCGAGGCTCCTGTTTGTTAAACAAATTGTGAAATTGTCAATATGTCTCATGTCAGAAGACATTCAACCAAAGCCACCAACACTAAACAAAAAGTTCTAGCAGGATAAAAAAATAAGCTGTTTGGCATTGGCAGGGACAATTAGCAAGTTTTTCATGGCTACAACTTATAAACTTACGGTAACCACAACTGCATTTTCCAGACAAATGTGACATAGTTTATGGGGAAATTAATAGTATTTACAACAATATAAAGATTTTTAGCCAAGAAGTATTATTAATATAACGAATAGACCATGTCGAAGTTTTCTTAATTTTGTATCAAGTTTGACAGCCTAAATTGTAGTTGAAAAAGCTATCAGATCTCGCGGGATTTCGTTGGTTCATTCTGTGAAGGAGAGCGGTCCTGTGTTGGCCCCGCCCCCTCTCTCATCATCATCACCGGGAGGACGGAGAGATGGGATGGCACAGACCGAGCAGGAGCAGGACGGAACGAACGGAACCATGCATCATCAACGCAAGGTAAGATTAAATCCGTTCGGTTCAGATCGTATGGGCAACAACAGAAAAACAGGCTCGTGTTCAGATGGACCTGTTGTCCTCAAGATGCTCCCGGTGTGAAATGGGGAGGGGCTTAAACGGAACCGAACGGCGTGTTTTAAAAGGAATTCTCACGGTCTTTCTGTTTATCGCTCGTGGAGATAAACTCTCTCAAGTGTCCGAGTTGTCTGTGAAAGAGCACATTGTAGCCTATTTCCTAAGTCTCTAAAACCCGCGTGCTAACCCTTTCAAAGTTAAAATATGTTTTTTTTATGCGCGTGTCTGTGCGCACGTGCGTGTGTATAAATGTGACGCGTGGCAGGGCAAGAAAAGGCTTCGTGGATGGTAATTTTCATCAAACACACTCCTCTCTGCCAGGAGTTAGGTTACTGGGCAGGAGGGAGAAAATAGTAATTTTCCCTGGCAGTTTATGACTTGTGGTTCAGCTGCTCAAACGGTTTTGTGCGCGCGCATACACGCGGTATTACGGTATAATCGCTTAGGCCTACGATGCTTTACAAAAATCCTGATTTCTGAATCGTGTCACTTCAAATAAAAGGCCTCTGAACGCGACAAACTCAATTATCTCAACTATTTCCACCAAAATTGTAAATAATGAACCGGGATTTCTCAAGTTTCTGTGGCTCAGGCTGGAATTTGATCAGGTATATTTTTGGCTGTTTTACTTTTCACTATTTCCTCCTGATTGACAGGAAATGTTTGTGTGGTCTGAGCCTGCAGGGTTCCCACAGTCGCTGTGTTGTAATTCAACACTCATATCATTTGGTATGTATTGTAAAAATTTTTAATTCAACACAACCTTTAATCTGTTCCTACATTGTCATTAATAACCTGTCGTGGTGAAATTGTAGTTTTACAGTGATTGTAGCTTGAACACAGTCACTGTTAAGACCAGCAGAAAAAAACTTGCAACATAGTACTAAGAAAAATTTGTTCCTCAAATTGTTGACAATCAGTGAGAATAAACTCAGATTTGCATAAAAACGAGTCCATAAAGTCACCATCTAGCATTCACAGTAAGGAAAGAAGCATTTAATCTGCCTTTAAAGCAAACATTTCGAATGGTCATATTTTCAGAAATATCATTTTTAATTCTAATCCTTTTAAATTTTATTTAAAATTAACAATTTTTTATGTCAGCAGTGTTGAGTTGGGAAATCCCTTTGTATAATGCTGACAATAAGCTTGTAGATTCCCCTTCTTGAATATATGGCTGTAATTCTGGATTTCATCCATTAAGATTATGTTTCAAACCTGCACTGTTCCCAGGCCAGGTGAAAATTTAACACACAAAGTGTAAATCATTTAGAAGCTTTTGAGAGTTTGAAGGAAAAAAAACTTCCTCACGATTGAAAAAAATCCCATCGTTGTGTCTCATTTTGCTCCATAGTTGCCACTCAGTCAGAAAGGGCTGCAAATGTTTTCATGGAGCCGATTTTCTGAATGTAATTGGGAATTTAGGAATGGAGCAGCACAACGCCGGTACCGGACAGAAAATATTAATTTGAATCATGGCAACAAAATCTTTCAGCAAACATCTGCTGAAAAGCTGAAGAAGAAAAGAAGAGTCTAAGTTGTACAACAACACTGTGACCTTAGATGTCTCTAAATCCACAATGCACCTTCAGATGTGTGAGCTGAAAGTTTTCTGTCTGTTTTTTGAACTGAACACATTAGAAACATGTTAGAAAATGTTTTTTGTTATATACAAAAATCTACAAAGCACACAAAGAAGCTGTAATTAACCTGACCACACAGGATTTTCTAAGTTTATTTTTAGATAAAATACAGAAATAATGAAGGAATCTCTCTTGAATTACTCAGTATTCCATCAGGTCAGCTAGTTTTTGCATTTACCTTTTACATTTATTTTCAGTGGATTGAATTATTTTACTGCCTAAAGACAACAATGCCATGAGTCGCTAAAATGGCCTTTTTAGCTTTTTTATAGCGTAAATCTGGCTTTAGCTTCACTGCATTCTTTATCTTTTATGTAAAATAGGTTAACTTTGGGTAAAAAAAACAAACAAACTGAAATCTTAGTTGCATTTCCTCTTTCTTTTTGATTACAGCTACCCAGCAGGAAGTGTCAACTTCCGTCGTAGACGACAACCATGGAGGGGAGATAACCGCTTCCTTTTTCTTTCCACCAATCACAGCTTCTGATGCGTTATAACCATGGGAGCGTGGCGAGGACTGCGGATGGCTTTCCTCCTTGGGTCTTTGTTTGTGATCCTGCTGATCATCGTCTACTGGGACGACGTTGGAGGCTTCAACCTCTACCCCTTCCAGGAGCTGAAACAGGAGACTGTTCAGTCCGGTTGCTGCACCCAGATTACTACAAGCTCTCCTCTGTCTGTGTCCACCGATCAGACACGGACCCGACCCCCTGTCACTGTCTACACCGCTGCGTCTGCCGCTACGCTTATCGCAAAAGGAGCAGCTCACGAAGTCACCGACGTGGAGCAGAAAAAGAGGGATTCAGAGGAGGTGAAGACTGCTGATGGTGGTGAACAGAAGGTGCGGAAGCAGAGGATCATAGATGTGTGTTTAGGAAAGGATGATGTGGATTTTCCTGGAAGGACTCGAGCGTTCGAAGAGATCCCTATCAGGGAACTGGATCACCTGATTGTAGATGATACACATCAGATTATCTACTGCTACGTCCCTAAGGTACAGCTGCTTTTTGGATGTGTTTGAATCAGCGTTTTTGAATAGTATATGTGTATTCCTACTACAGTGCTGTGCAGAAGACTTAAGTTCTACCTTACTTTGTTATATTAGCTCATCATGAGCCAAACGTCCTTGTGGCACAGATGAGTTTCTCTATAATGTCTTGTGACTTTTGCTGGGTTCTCACGGCCCTCACTTGCAGTTTTGCCGCTTAAGTTTTCAACATGTTCAAGAATGTATTTGACAACTATTCTCTCAAAACCATCACAAATCATCATGGGGCATCCCTGTCCTGTCTTAAATCTGTTTGAATTTTGCATAAGGCGCTTTTAATCAATCTCAAGAGCACTAGAGCTGTATTTTGAGACTTTTATGAAAACTCTCCTATGACAGGACCTCTTAGGCAAATATCAAGGTAATAAAAACATTCTGATGATAGGAAAACTGGTCCAAGTCCACCTACATTAATTACAAATGTATACTATCTGATTAAATGGGAAAAATGGAGATGGCTAACAACGTGAGTACAAAATGAGATGAGGTGGGTACGTTGTTAGCAACAAAATAATTTGCATGGGCAAGAATGCAGTTTTGCTGAAGTATATATTTGAGAAAACCTGGATTTAAAAGTACATTATAAAGATCATTTGCTATTTCAGTTAGTGGAATTGCTTTATTGCTTTATGCAGTCATTTACACTACAGCAAAACTTAATCTTATAATGTCCATATTTTTTGTTTTGTCTTAAAATACCAATAATACATTTAGTTTCATACAAACATCCATCCACATGTTTAGTTCCTCTTATTTTTCTGAATGATTTATCTGTTTTTGGTCCTACTTCCTCCCATGGCTGCCATCTGTTCAGGTAGCGTGCACCAACTGGAAGAGAGTCATGGTGGTCCTGTCTCAGTCTCTGATCTCCCCCTCCACTGGAAAACCTTACACCGATCCAGAGGCTGTGCCTGCTGACCTCGTACACAACTCCTCTCTCCACCTCACCTTTGCAAAGTATGAAATACTAGACATACTGTATGGATGGGTTTTTTAAAAATGGTATCCAGTAAATAAATCTATACAAAAGTCTCGGACAACGTTAGGGCCAGAGACTGAGACATAATCTAACATTCAGAAATGTTTACCAAGTCACATAAAACCAGTGAGGTTTGTTAAAAGTCCAAGGTCACATCTTGGGATTGAAGCAACAATACATAAGTCCTATTTTAGTGTGCTAAACATCTGATTTGATAAAGTTGAGGAACATAAAAGCTATACAAATGAAAGTAGGCTTTCATAAACTGTCTGTATTATTCTTCATTTTAAAGATGCTTAGATTGTTGAAATCATGGCTTGCTGTTTTGAAGTGTAAAAAAGATATTCTGTACTTTTTGTTGTCTTAATTAGTTAAAATAATACAATAAATTTTGTTCTCAGATAGATTAAGAAATGTCTTCACCGTGGTTATGAAATGTGGAATTTTACTACAGATTTCTGACAGACTATCAGCGAGTTAAAAGACATGTTTATTAAGTCAAGACTTGGAAGAGATGATGGAAACGGAGCTCGGTGCTGCAACACAGACGGTTCTTTCTATTCCCCTCGGGAGCTAAACGCGTTCTTTCAGTCTGCAGCGTTACCCAACAAGCATCTTTAGCCCCTTTCAGAAATGTTTCAATTTTTGTTTTTCAGAAATCCCCTGTTGTCACAGAATACAAAAATAAACAGATAGTGTGGTGGAAAAAGTAGCTCCAACTGCAAAGGTCATATTGTGCTTTATTTTCTTTTTGTCAGATTTTGGCGACACTATGGTTCACTGTCCCGTCAGCTGATGGCGCTCAAGCTCCAGCACTACACCAAGTTTCTGTTTGTTCGGGATCCCTTTGTGCGCCTGATCTCTGCTTTCAGGAACAAGTTTGGAAGGTGTGTGTTCAATAAGCATAAACACTTGTTTTTGGAAAGGAACTGAAGTTCACCTGTGATTAAAAAAAAACAAAAACAACTACTGGACTTTTTTGTTGTAGCTGAAGATGTTTTGCTTCTGGTCTGGAGAGCTTTCTCTGTTTAAAACTGGAGTGTGCTGTTTCAGGTTGTAAGCTGCAGGAGATGTACAAACTAGATTCACATGCAGATTAAATTTCACTCCCCTCCCATCAGGGAGTCATTAGGGTCCAAGGTTGCCTGACTCAGGAGAACTGCATGATGTGGAAATGTCTTTTCTGTCCAAAATTTCTGCCCTTGAGCATCCCCAATGTCTCTCTCATCTACAGAATAGAAGTCCAGTGTTTTTATTTTTATTTATTTATTTACTTTACGTTAAATCACTTCATAAATCCTGTGTGTATTTGTGTTAAGGCCCAATGAGGACTTCTACAAGCATTTCGGTTCGGTTATGCTGCGTCGTTACGGTAACGTGTCTGAGGCTTTGGCAGAGACGGCTGCTGAGGCGTTTGCAGCAGGAATCAAACCAACATTTCATCAGTTTATATCCTACCTCCTCGATCCTGAGACTGAGAGAGAAAACGTCTTCAATGAACACTGGCGGCAGGTATCTGTAAATACACAACCTCACATGGATGCGGACATGTATAAGATAAAGTTTTATCTTGCCTTCTAGTGAGTTTTTGTTTTAATTCTTTTTGATATTTAATTTGTTTTAACAGTTATAATCCATTCTTGGTTCATTTTAAAGTTTATGTCCATTGTTTAGTGTTTTTTTCGGGGGCTTTGTTATGACAACTTCAGTTAGTACTGAATTTTGTAGCCAACTGTTAACTGCAACATCACAATGCAAAGTGTTGTAATAAGTGCATTGTTGTGTTTGTGCAGAAAATCCTAATGATCATCTGTATATTGTGTTTAAAATTAATTTTGATAAAAATAAAATGAGACCAAAAACATTTGGGTTATAAAAACAACAGTAGACCTGAGTGCCCAGATCTTCACTTACATTAACTGATATGTAAACTGATTTCTCTGTGTTGCAGGTGTACCGTTTGTGCCATCCATGTCAGGTGAAATATGACTTCATTGGACGTCTGGAAACCCTGGAAACAGACTCGGAGCACCTGCTGAAGCTGCTGAATGTGGATCATCTTCTTCGGTTCCCTTTAGGGGCCAGAAACCGCACCGAAGCCAGCTGGGAAAGAGACTGGTTTTCACAGATATCCGTTACTAAAAGGAGAGAACTGTACAAGCTGTACGAACCAGACTTTGAGCTGTTCGGATACCCCAAACCTGACTACATGCTCCACCTGTAGACCGGTATACAGCCTGGTTCTGCCTTTTAACACCAGTCTGTGATGCTATTGGACTCATTTTCTGAGCGTACCTCAAATGACAAATGCCAGTGTTGTTTCATTTTTATATCTGGTATCCATCATGTGCCTGTCCATAGTTCTCAGTTGTTTCTCTTCATGTTGACACACATAATTAGATTTTATTAAAATGATTCACATTAGGTATATAAGTACAAAAATCTTCTACATATGTCTGATAAGTATGGTTAAACCTCTGGATTATGCTGTATTAATTATTAGAAAATTAAGCCATTAAATGAATTTGTGATGCAGGGTTCTACTTTAAATAATAATAAAAAAAATCTTTATTTTATTAAGATCTTTATTTTATCAAGAAGGTCCCTCAGAGATAAAATTTGTATTTTCCAGGGGACCAAGAACGCATCAAAATACAAATCAAGGACAATTAAATAAAAGCCACAACACTGACAGTAGAAAAAAGGGTTAAAACAATAAAAGCTATCAGGAATAAAACTATAGTAGATAAGACCAATAACTTTTAATATCTAGAGAGGATAAGATAAATAGTTACAAGTTTAGGTGAGATACAGAAAAAGATCATTTAAAAAGCAGAATTTCATTTTGTCAGAGACTCAACATCTTTTTTTGTTCAACAAGAGTTTGATCAAACCCATTTATTGTTCAGTTGTTCTACATTTATCTTTTCACTAGCGTTTTCTACTTTTGGCTTTTGAGTAGTGTTCTAGTTTTTTTTTGTTTGTTTCAACAATTCAGTTTCAGCTTCAGCAAACGTGGAAGGTTCTTAGGATCACTGTATTTACAGAAAATGTAATTTCTCTAGTTTGTGTTCTCTAGTTTAAATCTGGTGTCACAATCAACAAATAATTGTCCAGTTTAGCAGACAACAGGTTAAACAACAAACTTTATATTGGCTCTATTGATCCAAAGTATGCTTCTCTGTTCAACATTTTTCCCTGGATAAAACAACAAAATATTCATTCTTCAGCTCTGATTCGACTAAATCACAGTTTCACGTTCCATTTATCATCCATAAACAGATTTATAGACAAAATAAAGACAGAGTGAGTTCCTTGTCAACTTAATGAGGAACATTTTTTTAAAATAATGTAATTAATCCTTTTTTTAATTGAACAGCTGGTACCCCTACCAGATCTATTACAGTACATTCAAATTATTATTATTATAGAGGTCATATAAAACGTTTACAAGGTTCTTAGAAGGCCCACAGGCCTAGAGTTTGACAAATGTGACTTCAATATTTTTTTCTTTTAATCAGAGTGGTAGAAAAGGGTTTCCATACTGATTTGTGCATGAATCTTTAAAGGTGTTTCAAAAAAGGACTACAATTCATCCCTCCACGTTTTTCTATGGCACAATCAGACTTTCTGATTGTTCACGCTTGTCCTGTCTCTTTCCACGTGTTCCAGGTGTTTCCACAGCACCGCCTCCTTTGTTTGTTTGTTTGGTGTGTTTTTTTTAACACTTGTGAATGGTCTGCGTACCTGTCAATCACGAAACCCGCCCACCTCGCTGCTTGGCTTAGGCTTTGACAGCTCTCTCCTGACGTCACCGGTTCCGTCTCAACACGGAAACGTTGAGAAATGACACGAGAATTTGTGACGATTGCGGCATTCTTAGTTTTTATTTCTGACCGTTACCGAGTGCGCGACTATTGCCATGTCAAACCTCGGACATTAGCTTAGCTATGCCTCGGACGCAGACGCTGGAAACGAAAAGAGAGTTCGGTCTCTGTTGTTAGTTCGGGAGCTTTAAGTCTTCTGTTGGTGTTTGAACATGAGACGGAGGGCTTTAGGGGTCACTGGGGCTCTAGGACGACTTCTACTGTTTCTTCTCCTGCTGTCCTCGGAAGGCCAACTACTTCAGGTAAACTTCGTATCCGTCGTGTTACATTTTCTGTTGTTGTCAGTTATGAGTTTTATGTTCTGCTATTTTTTGCGCCACTGGTATCTGCGTCTATTTCAGGGTTCAGGCGGTAAAGTTGCCAGTAATATGATGGGCCGTTTTTAAATGTTTAGTCAGCTCATTGGTTTAGTCCAAAGCTGCCAGAAGAAAGTAATGTTTGTTTGTTGTGCACGTGCACGTCTTGGTTCTTTTTGCCTGAAAGTAAGGCAAGCCTTTTTAGCATATATTTAAACACTTCAATCCTTGTTTTTTAAACACATTTTTTTCCTATTCCAAATAACGTTTTTGTTAATTGATTTAACTCTAAAAATATCAGTCTTACAGGTTAGTAGAAATTATATTTCAGGGTTTCTACATCACAAGACAAGCTCCAGAAGGTAAACAAAGAGGATGAACGCAGATGTTCAGAGTGATCTTCACCTATAATGGACAATAATTGTGCAGTTTTCAGCCTAGGCTGGAATCAAAAGTCTTACTACAGAATGCTTGCAGAGCAAACATGGGAGTTGCACAAAAGTAAAACTAATTTAGAATATTCATGCAGAACTACTTTGTTGGGAAAATTATTTTAACAGAGTAACCGATGGTAAAAAAAAATTCTCCTTAGTTTGCAGGTATTTTAAGATAAACAATGTTGATATTAATACAGAAAAGTCTTTGTTGTGTTCTTAATAAAAAAATGTGTTTCTAAAGTCATCCTGTAATATTTAACAAGTACTAACTTGTTAATTACTTGATATTAATACTCGGTATCAGCAGGTACCCAAACTTACATGGACTACTTTGACACACTTGTACTTAAACTCTGTCTGATTAAAACTAGTATCGGGACACCCTTAATTCAAATAAATATTAAAACAAACATTGTGGATATCTAAAAAAAACTTTCTTCCTGGAAAACTCTTGTATTTCAGAAATCTAAAATCCATTTGCAGAGCTCAAGAATGGGTTTAACAGAACACTAGTCTGGATATCCGAGATGTACTCATTAATTAGGAAGAAATGAATTATGGATTTGTGCTTGGAAGATAATGTTTAAAGGTTCTATAATAAATGGGCTTGCCATAAATTCCTCAGTGAGTTAAAATGGGAGTATCAGACAGGACACATTTTTTTTAAGTTTAAGATTAGAGGTAATTAAAAAAAAAATCACTTATTGTTTTAAATCCTTGTATGAGTAAATTGTTTATACGTTTATAAACCACTGCAGTAAACATCACACATCAGTCCTTGTCATGGGGTGTGGTTTAAGAAGGATATCCTGCTGAATGAGGAACAATTAACCATCTATTTGTGTATCAAGGCCCCTTGGACCAAGGCCTGGCACACCTGTTTGCACAAACACACACTCACTAACTCAAGATGGGATGAAATGTTTGGCTACAGGACATTGTTCTGTTTCACTGGTTTGTTTTATTTCTTTTGTTTGTTTGTTTGTTTTTAGGTTGGAGGTGTGAAGTCAGTTACCCTCCCAGAATCCCTCCTGTTCATCTCAACTCTGGATGGGAGTCTGCACGCCGTCTCCAAACAGACAGGAGACATCAAGTGGACCTTAAGAGAAGGTTCTTACACTCAGAAGTCTGCACTGTTCGATTCTCTTTTTGATTTGAAATGTTTCTTATGAAGTTATTATTCTAATCTCCAGATCCCATTATTCAGGTGCCCGACTACCTCCCAGAGTAAGTAACACACACATGCATGCACATGAGTGTTGAACTGAGCGAATACTAAAATATGAGTTGGCTCCAATTTATTTAAAGCCCAGATTACTAAAACTGTTGTGTTAATGATTCAAACTAGTGCATTATGTTTAGACTAGTCCAGTTTCAGTGTATTCTCATACCTAAATGTGTGTGTTTTACTTTTTGTGTGCACATGAAACATGAGCTCATCTGTCTCTAAGGCTCTGTTTCTTACTGTCATTAACATGTGTCTTAGTTGATCCAATCATGACTTCACAGCTCTGAGTGTGCAGCTCTAACTTGGCATGTTTAGTCACTCCTTGTGATCTGATTTCACTTTCATGCTCTGTATGCAAAAAAGACATTTACTGTCACACAAAGTGCAAACACTACAGTCCTGCATGAACCCATGGAGTCCATAACAAATGTGTAAAACTACTCGTACTTCTTAAAGTGCTTGTACATTTTGAACATTTTGCACAAGTTCTATAAACCTCCACCTATCTTCAAAAATATAATATGAACATTATTGAAGCCTCATATTTTATTTTTTGCTTTTGAAGTGCATATAATCAGTAAACAGACTGCTTAAAACATCTGTACAGTAACTTAATTGGAGGATGTAAAAAAATTGGTGAAGACATTTTTGATCCAGTTTGTTTTACTAGTAACCACATCTTTTATTTAATCTATAGGGCTTACATAAAAAATAAATGAAAATAAATATGATCTTAAGAGCTTTTACTTTTTTTTTGCAGTTATAAGTTCTCTGAAAAATTCCTGTTTGTCTTTATCTAAGGCCAAGTATCCTCCCAGACCCTAACGATGGCAGTCTGTATGTGCTGGGTGGAAAGCACAAAGAAGGCCTGATGGTAAAATGATTACATTTTGGTGTCGGTCACTTTTTTGTTTTAAAATCACACCTTCATGCTGTTTTGTTTTGTCTGCAGAAACTGCCTTTTACCATCCCAGAGCTGGTTCAGTCTGCTCCCTGCAGAAGCTCTGACGGCATACTTTATACAGGTCAGACCCAAAACGTTTGTACAAGTAAGACAGGTGGATACGATCAGGACTGGAGATGGATAAATATTTGACCTCTGTGTGACTGTAGGAAAAAAACATGATGTGTGGTTTGTGGTGGATCCTGAAACGGGCGAAAAGCAAACAAGTTTAACCACATCCTCCTCTGAATCCATCTGCCCCAACACTCCTCTGCTCTACATCGGACGCACAGGTTTGGCACCCAACTGGAGAGCAGACTCGGGGCACAATGCCAGATAGTAATGAGCACTTCTCTTTGTTTCACAGAGTATATGGTCACCATGTTCGACACTAAAACACAAGAGTTGCGATGGAACGCTACATACAATGATTACTCTGCTCATCCTTACGATGATAAACAAGGCTACAGTATGTACACACTTGTACACACCTGACCCTAAACATAACCCTAACTTAATTCATACCAGAGCCCTAAACCTAATTCCTGACCCACAAATGGCGTTTTCCCTTGTGTGGACTAGGTAAAATGTCCTCACAAGGATAGCAAAACATGCCCACATGCACACACACTTATAATTACACAAACAGAAGGTTAAAAAAGAAGTTTGTTCATCCAGTGAACTAATAACCACCTTGAAGAACTGGTTATATTAAAAACACCAGTTCATCCAGTGTTTATTTAGGAAAGTCATACATGAAGGGGTACAGATTAGATCATAAACAATTAACAACCTAAACTTTTCATTTTCTGCCTAAGCAACTATTTAAAATACTTTTTTACTCCTTATCTTTATTTGCAATTAATTTCAAAATATTTAAACAAATCTTTAAACATTCTCATTCTTCTAAAATCCCCTGCCAAACCTTCAGCTGAATAAAACTCTAAAATACAAACTAAGGATGTTTATATTTGTTCTTCCTGCCCTACTGTATGTACCTTTGTGTCCAGAAATGTCCCACCTGGTGTCAAGTGGAGACGGTCTTGTCGTGACAGTTGACAGAGAGTCAGGTAGGGGGCGCTGTGAGGTTTCTGCTTTGTGAGTTAGCAGTCAATGCTTTCCTAAAACTTCCTCTCTACTCTGCACAGGGTTTAAGTGCTCTGTTATTTATTTCTGTTTTGTTCAGGTGAAGTTCTTTGGACTCAGAACTACGGTTCACCTGTCGTAGCGATGTATCTTTACTACGAGGACTCGCTGAGACACGCCCCTCACCTGTCCCTCGCCATAGAGACGCTGCGCTTTCTCACCTTCTCCTCCGCCAAAGACCAGGCAGATGCTCATTCCACCTTGAAATGGAGCTACCAGTTTGTGAAGGAGCAAGCCAGTGCTCAAGCACAACTAGTGTAAGAGAAACTTATCCCTCTTCACTTATGCAGTGATTTGAGCTTTTTGTCAACACTGGTCTGTGTTTGTATGCATGCCTGTTAACAAAATAGTTCATGAACCGCTTGACCAATTTGAATGAAACTTGCATAATTAAAGCTGCAGTAGGTAAAGTCTGCTCAATCCTTCCCCCACACAGTGCGTGCCATTGTTCAAACTCAAGATTGCCGGTGTCTTGCAGCTGGGCTAATGGCAGAGAAACAACCTAATGTTACAGGAAAACTGCCAATCTCTGAGTTCTGAATGTGCCATAGCTGTTTATCTGCCATCATTGGTGGCCCTGTTGCTTATTAGCTTGCACGTCTGGGCTGTAGCGCAGCAGAGAACAAAGAGGAGGAACCTGTAAGGTGGGCTTGTTCAAACTTTCAGACTAAGACCACAGTTTTCTCAGAACTTCCTACTGCAGCTTTAAATGTTTGGAAAGACATCTACAACTGATCAACTTTTGCAGTTGACCAGATTTAAGCGGGCTGATACAGCTAACGGAGCATAAAAAATACAAAATGCCGAACTCAGTAAGTTTTACAGACAATAAGTTAAAGTCTGGTGTGGTATTAGCTGGGATTGTCTGAACATGGCGTCTTACTATGATATCACGTGAGATCATGCATAATACTAAGCTCAATGTTTGACCAAAACAAGTACAAGTTCAACATTTCTCAGCAAGAGATGATCTTAGTATAAAACTGTGGTAAGAATGGCAGCGGGTGATATGCATTCATATAAGGATTATTACTATTGGGAAACTAAAAGCTCAGAACTTGTTCCCAACTTTTCTTGTACTCCTTTCTTTTGTCAAGCCTCAAATAAAACTGGATCAGTCTCTCCGCTCGTTTGAATAGTTGCTCATAAATCTGCAAACAAATTAGTATTTGCTTAAAACAGGGGTGTCAAACTCCGATCCTTGAGGGTCGCTGTCCTGCATGTTTTCCTTGTTTCTCTGCTTCAGCACACCTGATTCAGTGATTCAATTACCTCTTCAATTTCTCTAGAAGCCTGTTAATCGTCCATTCATCCAAATCAGGTGTGTTTGAGCAGGAAAATTAGAAAACATGCTGGATAGTGGCCCTCGAGGACTGGACTTTGACACCTGTGGCTTAAAACAACTGAAGATAGTAATAAGATAAGAAAATAACCCAGATTTTGTTTCCTCCAGACCCACTCTCTATGTTGGAAAATTAGACTCCCACCTCTACGCTTCAACTTCACTTGTGCACCGTGGTGTCTCATTAGTGGTGAGCGCAGTTTTTATTCTGCTGTTTGTCATTTAAACACATCGTCCCCATCGTCGGTTCTTAATATTCTCTCCTCTTTAAACAAATAACTGAAACAGCATCTTCGATCAGGTACCAAAGGGTAATGATTGATGTTGGGTCTGTACTTTTTGTTGCCATGCCAGCCTCGAGGACTGACTCTGGCAAGAATTGAAGGTCCGCTGACAGCAGGAGTGACAGTCAGTCAGAGAGGGGAGTGTGAGATCACACCGTCCACTGATGTGCAGTATCCACCGGGGAGCAGCCTGAGAAACCACTGGCTACTAATCGGTAAACCGTCACAGCGCACAGAGGGATCTAGTAACGTAACGAAATAAACACACATGCAGTTACACTTAAAGGTTCATTTCAGAGCTTTTGAAGTGGCATTCTGTGAGAAAGGGTGGTAAACAATTCATATCTTACTTATAGTAGGGCTTTGAACAATCTCAATTTAAAGAAATGGATTTTAATGCTGACCAGATTAACAAGTTAACGTCTGAGCAGATTGTTGTCATTTTAAAACGGCTGCTGTCTCTACAATCTTGTACAAACTTATATAAACACTGTTTTATAAATCATCACATAAACGTCAAGCTCAGATTACCTGGTTCTTGTTAAAAGGTACCCAGCTACAGGTAGCTGCTGCTGTTATTTCTGCTTAACCCATAGAATTCTATATAAATAACTGTGTAATGTAAAAATGAGTGATGTAAAGATACAATAGGTAAGATAGTAAGTGTTCACAAGTTTTCTACAAAACCCAACTTCAAAAGATCTAAATTACCACCACCAAGTTAGAATTTTTGTTTAAAAAACCACCTTAATAACTACCCTTACCCTGACAACAACAGAGTGCTGTACATAAATAATACTATTCTGTGTGGAAGGTCACCATGAGCTTCCTCCTGTGGCCCACACCACCATGCTAAGGGATTTCCCAGCCACCCTGCAGAACTCTGGTGAAGCAGTGATCCCCCCTCGCTCCTCTGCCTCTCCGGTTTCCCCTGGATCCTCTGAGCATCAGCGTTACGTGAGTCATCAGTACTTTGTATGCCAGCATGCTCTTTGGTGTCTAATCAAATGACAAACACGTCTATCATGTATTCCTTGTTTTTTCTTATGCTTTTTAGTTTCAGACAGCTTCTGGAGGTTATAGTGATGCTACTGCTAACAAAGGCGGTTCTGATGGAAAAGCATCTGGACAGGCCTATAAGCCGGCCACCATGCTACCTGCATACATGACTCAGGACTGGCTGACCCCGATTGTTCTGACCGCTCTGCTGGGAGGATGGCTCACCTTAGTACTCGTGTTCCCCCTTGTGAGTTTGTGCTTGTTTGTTTGCATTTACAACGTAAATGCTTTTTGAAGTGCATGTATATACGCTGTTTATGACCCACAATGCTTATGGGAAGTAAGCCTTCAGCTCCAGCTCCACATAAACCTTCAAGATGTAGTTTATAGAAGTTTTCAACACAGCTTTACCTTCCCCTTAAGATTTCTAATTTCTGCTTTGAAATGTTTCATATTTGTGTTTATGCAGCATAAAGCTCAGCAGCTGAAAGCTCAAAGGCAGCAGGAGGAGGCTTTTGAGTCTCACCTCCATCAAAGGCAGACAAACATTCAGACGTTGTCGTTTGGTCCTGCAGACGGCCGCTTGTCCACTGACTCAAACATCTCAAGTGGTCCGTCTATTCATGATTTTACTGTGATACAAGACCATTTCTCATTTGTACTCGTTGTGGTTAAAAAATAACAAGTATAATAAACTGTATAATTGTATTTTTTATTAGCATAGATGTAAAAAGTATAGATTCTATTTAACCCATGTTTTTCTGGATTTAGACTCTCTGCCTGCATCAAATGATGTTTCATCTAATAATCAGAGTCACAACAGAAGCCCGTCAGATGCCGATAAACGTGATTCAGGTGGAGGTAAGAGACCAACATGCATCTTTTGTGAGGTTTGTTTTTCTAAAATACTTGTCAATAACAAATTCACAGTAGGAGGTTTTAATATCTGTATCTCGGGATTAGTGAAATACCAAAATCAAAGGCAAAAATAAAAACAAAGCACAATTACCAATCATTTGATTAATTTTCTCCATATTTTTCCAAAAGACAACAGTTATGAAATTCTAGTGGGAAAAATCTCCTTCGCTCCCTCTGAGGTGCTTGGCCACGGCACAGCAGGAACTTTTGTTTTCAGGTACGTGAATGTATTTAAACTTCCTTTTCACTCAGTTATTCTGAGATAAACTTGATGGTTTTCAGCCTTGCGCTTGTAATGTGCTTGGTGTTTTCTTGAACTTCAGGGGTCAATTCGATGGGCGCCGTATAGCCGTCAAGAGAATCTTACTGGAGTGTTTTGTGGTAGCGGAGAGGGAGGTGCAGCTTCTCCGGGAGTCCGACACGCACCCAAACGTCATCCGATACTTCTGCACGGAAAGAGACCGCCTCTTCACCTACATCGCCATCGAGCTGTGCACTGCGACGCTGCAGCAGGTCAGCTGGTAGCGCAGGGTTCAGCTCTGAACCGAAAACAGATTAATGAATAGGAGTTAATGTATCTGTCATCATTTGATTTTCCTCTCTGCAGTACGTGGAGGATCCATCTTGTTCTCCTGGGCTGAATCCTATAACGCTGCTGGAACAAACCATGTGTGGCCTTTCTCACCTGCACTCGCTCAATATAGGTCTGAGATTTACTCATTTCCTGTTTACAGACATGGACACATGAGACTTATAACTTTGTCAGAAATATTAAAATCCTTTCAAATCCATACTGATGGAACAGTTCTTATTTTGAAAACCCTCTTCTTTCTACATTTAGTCCATCGTGACCTGAAGCCTAGAAATATACTCCTTTCTGCGCCAAATGCACTGGGTCAAGTCCGAGCTCTCATCTCAGACTTTGGTCTTTGTAAGAAGATCCAAGATGGTCAGAAGAGTTTTTCTCTGCGGTCTGGAATACCAGGAACTGAAGGGTGGATAGCTCCTGAAGTGCTGAGAAACACACCTGGAAGTAAACTGGTAAAATGCAGAAATCAACTAAACTCGTTGAATTCTTCTGAAAATAATTCTGAATTAAATCTGCTTTTTGCTTGTTGTCTTGGTTTAAAGTCATGAAAAATGCTTAAATGGTCATCATGTGTTCTCCTGTCTTTTTTCTAGACGTCGGCTGTGGACATGTTCTCAGCAGGCTGTGTGTTTTACTACGTAGTCAGCAGGGGGCAGCACCCCTTTGGAGACACGCTGAGGCGACAGGTCAACATCCTGTCAGGAGAATACTCGCTTGTACACTTTATGGAGGATATTCACTGTGAGGATTTATGTCTCCTAAAGCCACTTCATCCATCCTGGTTTATAGTTCCTGTTGTGCTTATCAATCGTTGTCTTGATATGTGACGTAACAAACCACCACTCTGATTTTACTAAAATAATTTGGTACACAGGACTTTATGGTTAAGCTTCCCAGGTTCTGTAGCCGCAAATGAAGCCTAAATTATCAAACCTCCACCACCGTGCCTCAAAGTTGGTGTAAATATAACACTATGGTCAAAAAACTTTATGTTTGAGTTTTGGTTGATCCAAAGTGTTTTATTGCTGAAAAATTGAGGTTTGATCAAAAGCAGCTGTACCACCTGGCAGCTCTTCTAAACCACTTGTTCGGTCATTTTTGAAGGAATCCAGAGGGAAGGGTTTCATCTTGCTCTGACAGAGCGATGTGTCTGATTCATCTACGTCCCATAATGTCTGCATTAAAATGATAAATTATTCTAATATTATTACGACAGCTCAGATCAGGTTATATTGCACCATAATTTGATCCACGACCAACCTGAAACTGGTGTGTGTATCTTCTGGTAGACGATGTCATAGCGAAAGACCTGATTGAACAAATGATCAGCGCTGATGCCGAGTCACGACCCTCCACTGCTTGTGTGCTCAAACATCCTTTCTTCTGGAGTCCTGAGAAGCAGCTGCTCTTTTTCCAGGTTTGTTTATTTATTCAGCCTGCGGTCCTTATAATAACTGATACTTAATCATCTCAAATTCGTGGTGGTTTAAATGTTGGAAAAAATAACCTGGGAATGTCTTTAGATAAGAGAACAGCCAGCTCCGACAAGGCAGTAGCTCATCAGCACGGTTGGAATTAAACTGTGGTCCTAAATTTGGAGAAATATTATTTAAGATTTCATAATGATTAAAGCGATCAGTGTTATTTTTAAACCTTTATGCCACGCTTTGTTTTGCATTTCATGGTTATTCTGAATAAAATATTATGAAATTACTGTCAGAAGTGCTATAGCTAGACGCAACTGCTAACTCTACATAAATAAAAAAGTAGCATTTGTACAAAATGTTATAAATATGTATATAAATAAATTTAACTCCGTTTCAAACTGAAGCTGTTCAAATATCTATCCTCAACAGGTAAGGTATTGATTATAACGCTATCACAGAAGGATCTTCAAAAGATCAGAGCTACCTCTTTAAGTCTTCTCCGTGCACTTTTGATTTGACAGGATGTTAGCGATCGCATCGAGAAGGAGCCACCTGACAGTCCGATTGTGGTGCGACTGGAGACCGCAGGAAGGACGGTGGTCCGAACCAACTGGAGGATGCATATTTCTACACCTTTACAGACGGGTACGTACAAGTACACACAGGTCCACACAGCAACAGGTGCATAAAAACTGACCAACAAACGCTCCGCAATGTTTTTCTGTGTGCAGACTTGAGGCGGTTCAGGACGTATAAAGGTAACTCTGTTAGAGATCTGCTCCGAGCCATGAGGAACAAGGTCAGCCTGCATGAGCTTTGCTGCTTCATTCTACACGTTTAAAGTCAGTAAATAATCTCTCTGTTCCATTTCTTACAGAAGCATCACTACCACGAGCTGCCGCCACATGTGCAGGAGGCTCTCGGCGAACTTCCCGAAGGCTTCATCGACTACTTCACCTCACGGTTTCCACGGTTACTGATGCACACTCACACCGCTCTGCAAATCTGCGCGCAGGAGAGGCCATTTCACCCCTACTATCTGCCACCCAAAGCCAAATAGCTTTCACATGACTAGGCATTTCACAGAGGGAAAAACAATCCTGGACAGTACCCCATTATCGCTTTTGTAAAGCTCGTACTGTTTTAGGAGAAGTCACAGTGCTGTTAAAGTTTTCATGTCTTTGTATGTTTTATGGAAAAATTTTATTGCGTTTTATTTAACTCTCCCTCACAAGGCCGTGACAACCTTTTGGCAACAACACTCCTTTTTTATTGGCTGGTGGGAAGATCTGTATATGGGAAGCAACAATAAAGTAAACAAAAATAAGTTGCATAACCAATTACAATAAATAAATGCAGACTGAACATTTAGCCACTTTAGCAGACTGAAACACAGGTAAAGTTACAGAGATTTATTTTTATTTATGGTAATAATTAAATAACATGCGCTGAGCTGGGCTTCAGCTGTTTGACAGCTTGTTTTCTTTCACCAAAACTGTTCAAATCTGAAGCTCAGGATTTCAAAACAAAATTTTAAAATAATTTTAATATGAAAATAAAGCTGTGACTCAGAGATCCAAATAGGACAAAAAAAAAAATAGAAATGGATTTTAGTCACAGCAACTTTGTTGTAGCACTGAGTATTTCAGACACCCAACAACTAATTTATCAAAATAAAAACCAAACAAAAACAGTTTTTATCTATGAAGCGTTATCTGGCATCAAAAAACCCATCTGTTTTTCAAGAGTTGAATGACTCATTTCAAATTTCTGCTGCTGCTCGTCTTACCTGCGCGACAGATTTGACAGTATGTATCAGCTGGTGTGTGTGTTTGTTAGCTACACTAACTACACAATGTTCATTAATGGTAAATGTCAATGTACATTTAATGTACTTTGCTCTTGAACGCGCTGATGTTTGACCTGTCAGTGGTTGATGGGAGTAGAAACAGGCTGAGCTGCGACCCGAGCCAACAGTTCAGGGTTATTTTTTGCGTTTGGATCACCTCTTCTTCTCTCGCCTTGGCAGAGCAGCATCAGCACAAGAAGTACTGCTGGAATTCTGGTCCAGAAATGCAAACTATTTCTTGGACCTGCTGGACTCTGGTGTGTATTTCTTTAAATGAGAGAATAGTGGAATTTGAACTTTTGTACTTTACATTTGAATGACTGAATGAATAAAATTGATGCTCTGGGCGTGCCAAAGAACGACTACGTCTCGTCTTTTTGACGTACCCACCCACCTCATGAATATTGTGCCTTTTAGCTGAAGTGGTATTTAGACTATACAGTAAGACACAGAAGTTAAAAGCCGTTTATTTCATTTCCACCTGCAGATGGAGACATCTGCCCAGCACATAAATTCTATTTTTTGTTTGAAGATATGGAGGGGAAAATAAATCATTTGCACACAATCTCGATTGATTTAAATGTAAAATCTTGCCACCTGTATTTTCCAAAACAACCTAAACAGATGAAAACATGTATTTTCACAAATGTTCCCTCTAATACACCCTGTGCTCATAAAAATATCCTGTGGAGCTGATAAAATGTCAGACATGAGTTTATTTCATGATCAGTGTGAGCTTAAACAGAAGAGGTTTAATAATGTGTCGGACCAGGGGTCTGCAATGTGTCATGGTCAAATCATCACTTAATGAGGCACTAGTTGTTTACAGTTCACTGTGTGACTCAAATCGTTTGACCAGACCCTGTGTGTGTGTGTGATGTACTCTGCTCATTATTAAATATCAGAGTTCAGCTGTAGGTCCGTTCAAAACAGCCTCAGGGAAACATCAACTTAACTACAGTCATGAGACTACATTTACAAACACACACACACACACACACACACACACACACACAAGCAGACCCTGTGTGTCAAACTGGTCCAAGGACCTGAAACATTTTTGCATTTACTGTAATATAAGTGATACACAAAGAAGGAATATCAGCTGATTCAAGCCTGCTGAATAAGCAGGTCGTTAACAGGAAGTTGTTTGATAAAGCTTTCAAATGACTTCCTGTTCGTTCTGTAAGTGATACAAGCGGGGGAAAAAAAAAAAATCACAATCGAGGTGTTTGTGCTTTTAAAGACGGTTGCCAGGGTATTTGGGCTGGCTACTCTGGTGATTTACTGTTGCCAAGGTACCAGTTTTCTTCGAGCTAGTATTATTGACTTTTGTTGGTGTTGTTGTTTTAGTTGTGTTCACAGTGCAATTAAAGCTTGTTATTGGATTCCTGATGCTACAACCAGCAAGCAGAGGTTTTTTCGGTGGTCACTATGGTCGACGGTTTGTGTGCAGGGATGTCACTCAGATCAAGTCCTTCCTGAGGAGATGAAAAAAACCATGTTGACATCCTAAAATCTAAATGCACCACTTCATGAACCAACCACCAGACTGACGATCCTACCTGCAGAATAAAACACACCAAAGTGCAACACGAGGATAAAATGTCCTGCGTCTCTTTGCTTTTGCAAATGGACCCTTCCTTGTGTTTCCGAGTCCACCGGGGAAGTTTTTTTTCAGCTTTTTTCCTCTATTGTCGGATACTGGAGGAGGCTGGTTTTGAGTTTCTGTGATGCGTTTGTATCATTCTTAGTTGCTCCATTTTGGGATTGGGACAGGAAGTGGGCTCAGAGGAAACCTCCTCCCTCCCTCCCTCCCTCCATCCATCCTCTTACTTTTTCTTGTATTCCCTCTTCCTCCCTTTGTCTGACCCACCCCCCCGCCGTCCCCTCAAACTGTACTCACCCATTCACAAGGTCATGTTTTATTTTACTCTGGTGCCTGAGTTCTTGCAGTCATGGCTTTCTGCAGTGCGCATGTAGAAAATTTTAAATTACAGTCTGCTCCCTCCCTGTATAAATAAATCTTTGTTGACCAGTGATTTCTAAAACAACACAAAACCTCTGGTCTGGTTGTTTCTGGACCCCCTCCCTGTCTCGAGAGACCCAGAGGCTGTAATGTAGCAGAGCTCCTCTGATAAAAAGCCAAAGCAAAGGTCAGACTCTGCTGGGTAACGGAGATATCGCCCGACTTCAGCTCTGCTCTCATGCCCAGCGGTCTGATAGCTCCTCGCTGATGAGCTTCATATTACATTATGCTGGAATAAGAGCCGAAGGTTTAGCTCGAGCGTTCATCAGTGTGACATTACTTATCAGCAGCTTCGATTGGCTGCTTCTTTGCGCTTTGCATGAAAGCTTCTCGTGTTCATAAAATCTGATTAAACCACCCTGGGAAATAAAGAAAAAGAAAAAAAAAAAACAATTAGATTTATTTCCTCCTCCGTCTGCAAGGGGCTCCAAACTTTTATACATTCCTCCCTCTCTTTGCCCAATCTTTCTACCACTTCTCGCTTCGTCACGTGCGCGCTCAAACGCACACTGAGAAAATAAAGAAACATCATGTCAGCAAATGGCAGTGTATTTCACCACAGAGCACAGAGACAAGGAGCTGGAAAACACAAAAACAGACAAAAACAGAAAAAAAGGGCCAAAAGGACCTCCCTCTTCTCTTCCTGCTGACAGTCTGAGCTGGTTTTTATTTGTTTCTCTTCCTCAGATGTTTTTCCTTCCTGCTCCTTCTTCTAACAGACACATCCAGTGCAATGACACGCACAAAATAAAATCGTAAAAAAAAAAGGTGAGTAGAAAAAAAAAGGTTAGTTCAGGTTACAGCAACAAACCAGTTACAGTTCTGACTGTTCGAGTGGCGTTCATGCTGCAGGTATACACAGTGTCAGTCATAAATGTACAGTATTCACTTTACAGAAACACACAACTAATGAACACAGTATCATTGTAAAAAAGAATGGAGAACGTTCCTGTCTTGCATTTATTTCCTCTCGAGAAAAGCAGACAGAAGACTCGAGGAGGGAAAAGTGGTTCGGGTGAAATCAGTCAAATCTCTGGAATGGACATCTTCACTTTGTTCATCTACACGTGTTCAGAAAGTTTAGGAGGTACTGTGGGTCTAAAGTTAAATAAAGTTGGCAGACTGAGCGTAACCTAATAACAGCTGTTTTTGTTTTGTCTTTTGCGCCCCAACTAGTTACCTCTGGTGAGCCCAACGTAAACAGTGCTGTGACATTCTCACGTGGGAACTGGCCGTTTTCCTTTTAGTCTCATCGAACACTGCTGTGTTTTACAAAACGAATAAAACTCAAAATCTGTAGGAACTAACTGTGGTTTCCTTCAGGGTACTGATAGGATTTTAATGTTTTCCTTTAAAAGCTGCTTCAGAATAAGCATGCCACCAGCGCGAGGAAGTTTACGATTTAAACTCGCCGTTCCCTTCCTGTTTGTTGACCTGAAGGGAACGGTCAAACCACAGCGCAGAAATCATCTTAAACTCTAAAACTACGCCTCGACTGAAGTCTGCAGTATTGCATTTAGCGGGAGGAGCTGGTGGGGAAACAGGAGACAGAGAAAGGACACTGGTGGGGGGATGCAGACAAACGGTGACTGATGTGAAACTGAGATTCTTGTGTTTGTCTTAAACAACGACGGGTCTCTAATTTGTCTGTCTGCTGTTTTGTGCTGCTGAGGGAGGAGACCAACAGTCTGCCTATTGTGCCGGAGAGGACAGGGAGGGTTAGAGGAAGACGAAGGCTCGATTCTCCGCAGCTGTTTGTCTCGTATGAGTGAAAGAGTAAAACACAAGAAGATAAGGGAGCATGAGAGGGTTCTGTCTCTTCCTTCTGTTAAAGTTCATTGACAGGAACGCTTATCACATAACGCAGCATATGACCCGTTTGGGCCCTCAGCTCTCTTCCCGCATCACGTGGACTTTTTTTTCTTCTTTTTTTCCTGAAACCCTTTGGCTCGTCTTTCCTCCTTGTTCGGTTTCCCACAGCGTGAACCACGTTCCATCAGACACCAGTCTGACTGGATTTAGTGACAAAGTCGTCATTAGTCTTATATACATAAAATAAAACACTTTCAGTGCTCCTGCTGGTGCTCTCCTCTACAGCGTCCCCTTCCTTTCAGCACCTTTCTACAGGTTATATGCAGGCTCTCCACAGATCCACAACTCTAGAGTCACCTCACGGCTCCACAGGTTTTAACAGATCAGCTCAGCTCACTCAGATTGGGTCAAGGTGTCGACGGTAATATGAACTTATAGGCCGCCACGTCCCCCCGCGTCGAGTCCGCTGAGCCGGTTTCACAGTCGGAGCCATCGTCACTGCAGCATGATGTCTCTGAGGTTTTCCTGCAGGATGGTGTCCTTGACGGCGTGGAAGACGAAGCGGATGTTTTCTGTATCCACGGCGGTGGTGAAGTGGTGGAACAGTGGCTTTCCCCGGTTTCTCCTCTTCCGCCTGAACGACTGCACCAGGAACATCTGGAAGGAGCAGAGCAGGAACACTTAGGAGTCTGGGTGAATTGGAAAATTTCCTCATTGTGACTTATTTTGCCTGCATGGGTCACATTTAGGCTTTTAAAAAAATGTATTAAGTATTTTTTTTTCACAACAGAGCTCTTTACAACTCTGACCTAAACTTTTGACATGATTATTTCCATCCCTCCCTGCACGTCCAAGTGATGCAGGTTATCACGTCTTATGGCGCGATACCTCTCATTTTATGGCACAGCAAAAAGATCTAGTTGTTTTAGTTTAGGTTAGGATCAATTATAAACTATATTGAAAACACCTGTTAGTGGTGGACTTTTTAAAATTTTATTCTTGTTTTTTTCCAAAAAATTCCCATAGAAACTCTGAACATTTCAGGAATTTTCCCACCCTAATCCCACCTGATGTGCGTCTGATGTTTCACATACGGTTGCAAGGTGAGAACCCTCAAAGTACCTGCACGTCCTCCAGCCTGCGAGGGTCTCCCCTGAACTCGGGAAAGTTCTTGCGGATGTCTACGGTGTGGATCTTCTCCACCAGCAGGTCAGTTTTGTTGAGGAAGAGGATGATGGAAACGTTGAGGAAGAGCTTGTTGTTGACGATGGTCTCGAAGATGTTCATGCTCTCCACCAGACGGTTCGTCCTGCGGTCCTCCATCAGAACCTGCAGAGACAGACAGTCAGTGTCATCTTTTGTTTACTGGACTTTATTTTTCTCAGTTTCTTATCTGTGATGTCCCTTAAAATGTTCAATGACCTGAAGCCAGTTCTGCTAAAATCATGTTTGCAGCATTAAAAAGTGTTTTGATGAGATGAACGGAAACAAGAAAAAACTGACATACAGAAATACAAAGTTTTTTTTATTGTCTTTTCTTACTCCCCAGTCTTCGTTTAATACTAATCCTTCAACAGACCTGATTCAGTGATTGAATTACCGTATTTTTCTGACTTTAAGGAGCAAGTAAAATTCTCGCGGAGTAATATGTGCTTCAACATTCTGGTATTATCATCATGTGTAATAAGTCCCTAAAATGGCGCCCGTTAAGAGACATGCTTAGGAAGCAGATTTCAAACTGAAGACTATCAGTCATGCAGTAAAACATGGGACGCATTCAGCAAGACAGGAAGGCCACGCCGGGCGAGTTACGCCACTATCTGCCAATGGATCGTTGATGTCTGGGCTCAGGTACCGGTCTCAAGTGTTGTCCGAGCTTTCACAAAGACTGGAATAATGACGGAACAGATAAATAACAACAACGAGACCGACTGGGATGATGATGGGAAGGATCTGGGCACGCTTGATGCTGAAATGGCCCAGCTGTTTACCTCGAAACTGAACTGAAAATGTGAGAGTATTGTTTTGTATTTTATGTCTTACAACTGAACAATGTTGAGAGTTTTTGTGAATTACTTATGTATGATAATAGCGGAAAATAGATCCGCTTATTGATGCTGCGCCTAATGGTCCGAAAAATACGGTAACTTTTCAAATTGTACAGAAGTCTATTCATCACCTATTCATGCAATTCATGTGTGTTGGAGCAGGAAAACCTCTAAAACATGCAGGATTGCGGCCCTCGAGGACTGGAGTTTGAGACCCCTGATCTGAGAGGGAGTGATTACTGATCTGAAGTTGAACTTTTTAAGATTATTAACATCGCTGATTCAGAACAACAGCCTAGATTAGATTGTAGTAGCTTTTTTTCTCCTCTAATTTCTGCTTGGCCTGCAGATTTCTGGAGAACTGTGAAACAATACCTCCGCCATGCTTTCTACGAGAGCCCTGCTACATGACCATGCTGTTTCACTTTGTTCCTCAAGTAATTAATTTCAGAATAGTACAGCTCGTTGTTAAATCACTGAAAAGGTCTTGGTTCGCATTACGTTATTGATCTTTTCACTTCATTTACTCCAGCTGATGATCTCAGCCCAAGAAAAAGGAACAAGAATAACTTCAGAACCATGCAAAAGGTTCTCGTTTTGAAACACTACACTGAAATATATGTGACCTGTTCTGACAAAATGATTCAGCATGAGCTCAGGCTGCAAAACAAGCGAAAACATTGATTTTTGCCGTATTTGAGAACTGTGTAAAAATGAGTCCCTAAAGACGCCGTCTCGAGATCCTGGTCACTAAAATAGTAAACGACCTAATTTACCTTTAAGTTAAAAGTTTTCTAACAAGTATGTCTTTAGAAGTAATCCTTTTAATAGCCTTCAAAATCGACCATTTCTCCTGCCTTAGAGCCGAGAAATCCCTTTTTACAATGTTTGTTGTAAACCAGGTGATAGATGGTCAAATTTCAACAAACTGTGTCATTTTGTAGCTTTTAAAATGGAGAATTCAGTCAAAGCTTGAATTATGATGTATAACTGTATAACTTAAATAATTTACCTTTTACGTTTTTTTAATTTATTTTTAATAAACGCCCACTGCCACAAAAGATGTGTAATATTATAATTTCCTATGACTGGGTTTGTGTCTGTTTGCCTGTCAGCCAAATATCATAAACCAGAAGATGAACTTTAATAAAGTTCTCAGTAAATCATTGAAGGAAATATCTACAACTGATTAGCATTTGGATCAACTCAAGTCAAAATAACAACAGCTAATTAACTAGCAAATAGAAAAACAGCTAAAACTCAGCCAGTTTTACAGATTTCGATGTAGGATTTGGTGTGGTAGTAACTGAAAGTCATCCTCTGCACACTTTGATCATAAACAAGTCATGCAAAATCTTTGTTTAAAACTTTGGCATGTAAGCCAGCAGGCAATACGTGTTTCTTTAGGCTGTGCAAGTTTATTTCTTTGTTAGAAAACTTGCTTTTGTAATCATCATGCCATATGTACATATGTGTGTTTAAATGTACTTGTACCTGGTCGTACTCTGATGACGACACCATGAAGAGTATCGACGTGATCCCGTCAAAACACTGAAACCACTTCTGCCTCTGTGACCTCTGACCTCCGACATCCACCATCTTGAAAGGGATCTTTTTGATGACAAAGTTGTGCTCAACGATCCCTTTCGTCGCCTTCCTCGCAAACAATATGTCCTGTTTGCTTGGAATGTAGTTCTGTCAGAGGAGAAGATTCAGTTACTCGCAGGCTGAGAGAAATACAGAAACAAGCTGCGGAATCTGGAGGGAGACTCACCAGCTGTCCAATCCGATCCAAGTTATCCAGGAAGTATTTGACCGACTCGCTCTGAAGGACACAAGAAGGCAGAACAAAGAAAAGTCACTGACCTGATAATCAACATGTTATTAAGCATTACAGGAGCATAAATGGAACAGATAATGAAATTACAAACCTTGATCAGATTATTAGAACAAACTGATTTCTTGGGTTTCTTCCTTTGGTGATTCTTATTTCAGAGAAGTAGCTTCTGATTAAATAAAACATCAATTGATGCAATAGCAAAGACCGTATGACCTGCTGTAATCATATCAGCCTCATCATTTTTCTATTTAAAAAAAACGCTGCTCAGACTCAAGAGCAAAAAAACTAATTTCTAACAAAATACATACAATTCACAACTGAAAAGGTTGACATCAATGTCACAAGAAAAATAGCATTTGGATTTTTGTCTTCCGTTTCTTTTAAAGGCAATGGTTTTTCATTTTCTTGTGAGTTTCCTGAAAGTGACGATAGGTAAACCGACATAAATACTCAAAAAAAAAAAAAAAAAAAAAAAAAGAGGAAGCAACTGAACTTTTATTTTTCAGATGAAGAATTGCAGAGTTTCAAATTTTAAACTGCACGGTGATGGTACAGATAGTTTGAATAGATCTTAACGTTTCTACTTTGATGATATAAAAGTCATGAAATGCGACAGGACGGTTCAGACTGCGGTCACCTTTAAAAACTCATGAAAATGACCTCAGTCATATAAAAATTTGGATTTGTCACGTTCAGACTGTCAAAAAAAAAGATTTGGGTCACTTCGGCCTGCGAGGTTAACATAGTTTAATCCCTCCTGCTGCCCTTGGGTCAAAATGACCCATGAGCTAAACGGTCTAAAAGGTTCAACTTTTGTCTAATGTCCAGATTTTTTCACTCACTACTTTTGACAAAATTAGTTCTGAATGAT
>JAVKLF010000100.1:11845966-11855989 GCA_034783495.1 Millerichthys robustus
CCAAATTTGAACCAACTTTACCCTGATTTCAATTAGAAGAGGCACAAAAAGAAAACACAACTTTGACAGAAGTTCGGGTTATTTCTCGCGTGTGCCCATAGTAGCATTGACTATTTGAGCACTGAAGCCTGAAAACATAAATTTCTTATGTCTGAAATTCTGATTACTCACAATTCTGGCATGATCAGCACCATTAGGAGTAATTATCTTCAGCAAATGGCAACGACTGGCTGAGTTCTGTTACATTAGTCACTGTGCGGTAATTATCAAGCAGCTCTCTTCCTGCAGTAATGGTACCGACAGGGGGTCCACATGGAGGATAGGACTCTGAGGGACACTGGTAACAAAGACAGAGCGCCTTTTTCTGCCACTTGAAGCTTTACCAAAAAATTTAAAGAATGTTAAGAAAGTCAACAACAGGTAAATGAGGACTGCCAAAACTAAAAGATAAGATAACACACACACTTTAAACAAGTGGAAAAAACACTAACTTTAAGGTTGGTAGTATTTATTTTCTACTCTTGTAAGTTAGAGGACATGTTCAAGTAATGCAGCCGCAAACCCATAATTGCCAGCAGTTTTGAGTTTTACTTCATTGTGTGAGAAACAAATGGTTGATGACTGCAGATGTATAATTACAGAGAATCAAAGAGAAGGGACGCATCCTTTAAGATTTTTATCCTCTAAAGCCAAATGTGTTCCCCACCTGTGTGTTCTCTGCCAGTTTTATCCCTCCTTCCTCTCCTGCTTTGTTCTCATCCTCTGTCATTAGGTTCTCATGAAAGGTGGGGATATTCTATACCTGGCAGGTGAGACCGATCCTCCAACAACAATCCTAACACCCAGCTAAGGATAAGCCAGAATTCTTTGTTATATGTAATCATGAACTGCGCGTCTATATTTTGAGCGACGGGATAAAATAACCCAAAAACAAACTGGTAGCACACACCTAGAACCTCCTGTTAAAGTTGGCTAAGCTCAATATATGTTTAGGTCATTAAAAAATGCACAAACACATCTGCCTTATAGATTTTATCTTTCTTTAATGCCCATTTAAAACTAAAAATCTAATTATCCAACATGTGTTTTAGTTAGAGGTGTTTTGCTTTATGTTTAGACTTGTTTATTTTGACCAAATTATAAAAATAAGACGCTATTATTGCTTGACTCAGAACATAACTTTTGTTTTATTGCTAAATCAATCACCAGCTAGTTTGAGCGATGGGACCTTAATATTTTGTTTGTGTGATTTTCTCTGACATGGCCCACAACCAACTACTTTAAGTCAACTGTATTCAGAGTTCTGATGCGTGTACAAGTCTGTCTGATTTAAGATATTTTTATTTTGGAGATTTTCTCACTTTGACTTAGCAGAAACAACAAAATACAGATGGTTAATCATTTGAGGGGCTTAGCAAACCATTAACATTGTATTAGCTTTATATTGATTGCAATTAACTATTTTATTTGATATTTGTTCTGAAGTCAAAACATTACATTATTTATTATATAAGTTAATCAACAGAATAATTAATAACTGAACTGTCAAACAGTTTCCAACTTTTATCGCAACAAAAAAATTAATAAAAGAGCCTTGTAACCTTGATGTCACTATTAGCTCGTGATATTGTCTGGACAATGGATAAATGGGTGAATGAATTACATCATCTCACATGGACCTTGTCGCTTGCTGTAAATGAACACTCCTGAATTTTATTTGCAGTACAGGAGGGCACATAAAATGTGAATTTCACAGACACCAAGGGATTTGACAAAATTGTGATTTTGGTCTGAAAAATACAAACAGAAGTTGGTTCACAACTCTAAAATTATTTCAAATGAATTGAGGTTGAAAACGTGTGTGTAATCTGAATAATTAAAGTCTGAACCATTTAGCCTGTGATCCAAACAAACCCCATCATCTTTGTTGGTACTATTATAAACTCACACACATCCATACAGCTATGTTGAACAATATATGCACGTTTTTGAAAAATCTCTGATGCCACTAGCACAATATTTAATTTAATTTTTTTTTTCCAGGGAAGGTTTTGCTGAGTTCAGCAAGACAAATGCCAAACCACATAAGCATGTTCTAAAGTGGAAAAGTCTGTGTGCTGAGCTTCACCTCAAACTTTTACATATTCTGCAACTATTACAAAAAAGGAGAAACATGTTGCTGACATGCTGATGTTATTCAGTTAGCAAAGAAACTTTGTCCTACAATTTAATGTAGAACCTCCAACACTCATATGTGGATAGGGTGAGTAGTTAACACTGTATTGTGGGTAAGTGTATGTACACATAAGGGGGGGATTGTTTTCCTGATCTGGCCTTTGACAGAATCGCCTCTTGTATTTGGGGCAGGGTCGTGAATGCTGTCTTGTCTGTATTGGAGTGAGGGCTCTTATCCTCCTTGTCTGGGCTGTGTGGCACTCAGGGCGGATGTGCTCATCCCTCAGGAATAGTCTGGTATTGTTAGCTGGTGAAGGAGGCCCAGCCATGGCAGCAAACAAAGGGACAGCACACACAAGTATAGACACACACACACTTCGGGACAAAAATATGCACTATGTCAACAAACCTCTGCGTGTGTTTGAGTGACTGTGTGGAGTTGTGATGAAAACATTGTGAGGCTGTAATAAATTATCCCATTATGGTTTCTTTAGGTGGTTGTTTTGTTTATATCTCTATTAATCTGTTGTTTTTTACAGTAATGGGTCAAGTCCAGACTCAAAGTTCCTCAAATAACAAAGATTTCATTGCTTTTATAGACTTTTCTGTAATAACTAATAATAAAACTTACAAAACCTGTCCAGCTGAGAACTAAACTTTAGCATGTTTCCTTTAAACTCGTCCTTCCAGTTCCATCAGCTGGGTGGCCTTAAGAATATCAGGATTTCTTCACTTTGCAAAACATCCTACCTTCAGTATGTTTTCATAGATAGTGTCCCGGAAGTCCAGCAGTGCTTTCTGGTCAAACTCTTGCCCGTTGATGATGCGCATCTGCTTCAGGAATGTGGACTTCCCCGACTCTCCGGCCCCGAGGAGGAGGATCTTCACCAGCCGCCGGACGGCTCTCCTCTCCCGTGCGAGCATGGCGTCTATCTCCCGGCTCCTGCGCCTCGCCTCCCGCTCCTGCGCCGCGTTCCTCTGCGGGCTCCTCTCCTTGCTGCCGCCCGGCTCCATGCTGGCCTCGGCCGGGAGCAGACAGCGGCTCAGGGTGCGGACCACTCCCGACATGACGACTCACAGTTCGGTCAGTCGTGGGGGAAAAATAAAAGTTTAGCGACACTCCAGTGGGAAAATGTTCATTCTAGGGTTTGTGACCTCTGGGGTGGAAGTGGCCCAGCTCGGAAACATCCACTTTGGTGGACGTAAAATCTCAATCAAATCTACATTTAGTGGGCGAAGTCGTTATCTTGAGTCCCACCGGCAGTGTCCATCTTGGTTTCACCGCCCAATCAACAAGAAGGAGAGGAAAAACAATCTTTCTAGATGAAACAAACGGAACCAAAAACAAAATTAAAGCGCTTAAATGCCCTAAAGACCAAAACATATGAATTAAACTGACCTAAAATCGGCGTGTCCATCTGAAGAAAATCACTGCTTCAGGCTGAAGTTCCTCACGGTGGGACGGTCCGTAAACTCTCCAAACATCCAGCGGTTTGTCAACTTGAGGGCAGCCCCCCTGCGGGCGGCGGTGGGACGATCACAGCTACGAAATGGGAGTCGGCGAAGTACCGGAGTTCACCGATAGGGGGAGCCAGCGGGAACTTACTGCATTTGAACTGGGCGTGCAAATTGAGTGAGAAAACACAAAATATTTTCTAGACCTCAGGCAATTTTACAGATCTTGAGCTAAAATCTGATGTGTTTAAGCACGAATTTGAAATTTGGCAATAATAGTTGGAGTTAACCCTCTTTGTTAGCAAAATATCGCATAAACCACTGGATAAATTTTAATTAAAGAAATTTTCAGAAAGTAGCCTAATTATTGGTTGTAGCCTAGTTAAAAAAAGGAATAATTTGTTTGAGTCAACTCATTTTATGATGGCAACCAACCTTAGTCAACACAACAATGGCAATACCTCAGTGAATTTTACAGACACTAAGCTAAAAATTTGGGGAAGTAGTAGGTGAGAGTTGGTAATACATATTTTAAGTGCTGACAGTTTATGCAGGCCCAGATTTTCTCATGAGATTTTGTTTAATAACCTACTTACCCTTGTTTCATGACAAAAAGGCCGGTTAAAGTTTTTTTTTTAAAGATTTATTTGTCCTTACAGAGATTCTGACATTCCCTGATTTTTGTTTGAAAAGAAAAATCCCTTATTGTTTTTTCCCCTCTGCTTTCGAAATTAAAGCATGCAGTGAGAGAGTTTTGGAAGCTGTTTATTTATTTTTCAAAATCCTAGCTTCTTTTTTTCAAGTTGCTAAAGCAACATAGAACCATATTTTTTTAGTGTTCACTCCGAAATCCCCGTCAAACCCTGATTGTTCTAAATGTCAAAAATGATTGTAGAAAAAAAAGTGAATCATTAAGAACAGTTGTAAAAAGCCTAAAATTCTCATTGTGCCCTGTTCTCCTTCAGATGAGAACACCTGGATTAAATAATTAAATTAGGATTTTTAAAAATCCATCCGATAAATATTTCCAGGATTGACATTATCACAAATTTATCTTGAAATGTTCCAAAGACCTTTTAGTAAAATTGGAACAATGACATTTTTCATCAAATTTCACTCAAGCTATGGTCAATACTTCATCATTTGTATTTTTTTTTAGTCTAAAAGGCTTTTAACATATACGATTTAATACTCTCAATAATTAAACATATTGATTTTATTTCCCTATTTTTTTATTTGCATTGTATTTGAAGCCCAATATTTTTGCCCTACTTGAGCAATCACTTTTGCAGCAAATGTGCAACTTTTCATTAAAAAATACACAATAACATGTTGCCAAGCGCTTTATAATCAAGTGCTCAAGTAGAAAATGATTTTGCCCTAGTCATAAAACAAAACGTAAACATAGTATAAAGCATAGTAAATCACACTAATTTCTGCAGATAAGATTTAAGACTAGAATTTGAAGCAACAGTTCTTTTAAAGTGGGGGTTCTGTGGAAAAATGATGCATAATAATATCTTACCTGTTGTAGATGAATGACCTCAGTTTGAAAAATAGTATTTTGTCCAGAATGAAAATCTAACAGCTAAAATCAGGTCTAATTAATTAGATTGCTGTCATCTTAAAATAACTCCATCCATCCAGCTTTCCTCGCTTTTCCCTGAAGGGTTATGAGGAGCTGGTGCCCACCAGTGGCAATTGGGTTGAAGACTGGACAGGTCACAAGTTCATCACAGAGCCTCATAAAGACAAACAAAACAAACATTTACCATTTCACTTACACTAAGTAAGAGTTTAGAGTTGTCCATTAATCATCCATTTTTTACCCACCTCTGAGGTTTGTTTGCAACCCCCAAAAAACATCAAGAAGCACCCCATGTTTGATTGGTTGTTATAGCCTGGACAAAGCTCTTTACTCTTTATGTTTTGTGACTGATAAAGTACTAATTACTGATAATTTTTAAACAGAATATTTATTCAAAAGTCTTATACTCCCATAAAGGAAATAGTTTCTTTATTTGCTTTTGTTCCTGCTTGCAAATCAGTAAATACCTTATGCAGTGAATACCATTACTCATGTGTACAGTCATAGTAAAATATCTAAAAATTCTTTCACAGTTAACATTTTTATGTAGAACTGAACAGCTACAAAATATATTGTGTCCCTAAAACAGGTCAAAAATTGCACAAATCAAAACTCGGATAAACAGCTATATTTGACATATCACACACATTATCTATTAAAAAGACAAACAAACAAACAAAAAAGCTGAAATACAGAAGCAATGTGCGAAAAATTCATTACACCCTTACTGCTTCCAGAGGAATTAGGGAGTTTTTCTTCTAACAGTCAGGCAAAAGATAATCAAATTCACTGATTATCAGGAAAGTGTGGGAACATCTGTAAAATCCAAAAACTTTAACCATTTGTTGCTCCAGAGCATTCAGGTGTGTGTTAACACAATGCCGAGAAAACAAGAAATACTTCAGCCAGTGTTCACAGAGAAGCAATTGTTGCTGCCTATCAATCTGGGAAAGGTCACGAGGCCATGTCCAAACAATTTGGAATCCATCATTCTTCTGAGATGAAGATTATTGACAAGTAGAAAACACACAGGACAGCTCTCAATCTTCCTAGGAGTGAAAGCCTCAGCAAATTTACTTTAGGGCCAGACTGAAACTCAGAAACAAAAACCCTACAGCTACTTCTCAAAAAACTGTGCGGGTGTTTTTTTTTTAAAAACATTTTAAAACATACACAGTATCCCATTTTAAGATCAAACTCATCAACAATATGAAGTGGAGGGGCTATACTTGTACTGTGCAAGTCTGTACCTAATAAAAGATCATTAAAACATTTTATAAGCAAAAGGCATGTGGTAACATAATAACACCAGACAAGTGTTTTGTTGTTATTTTTGTCTTTTTCCAGCATCTCTGAAGATTAAAGAATGCCTAATATTGACAAAAAACAGCTGGAAATAACGTTAGTTTTGTTGAATCGGTGACAACATCACGGCACCCCAAAACTCAGCTGCAACAGCACCTTTGATAAAATGATGGATTGCACACTGTACAGGCACTTCACCGGAATAAAACGGCCTCTTCAAACACACAGGTGGGAATAATGCCCACGGTGGGCTTCAAATGGCTGACCACTTTCACTCAAATCAAAAGGAACAGGTAGAAAGTGATTAAAATAATGGCACTTGGAGCTTTAAGTTCTATTTTTAACCAAAGAACTTGCCTCTGTGACCTTGTAGAAGAGTATACGGTTATATTCTGAGCGAAACTAGCTATGAGTATTAAATTCAACCAGTTTGAAGCAGCTGGATGTGTTGGGTTCCTACGAGCTGTGGAACATTTATAACTTACACCTTCAGCATTGACAAAGTTCCCCCTCCCCGTTTGTCTACTTCTGTATGCCCTGTGCTGTTTTAGTCATATCAAAACTTCTAGCTCCTCTAGAAGATAGGTGCTGGGATATTTGGTTTTTGTAACTTTTATACATTTGAAAATATTTGACGTCACTTACAAACATTTTCTCTTAGAAATACGATATTGTCAGTTCCGTTTAAAAATGTTGTTTTCTCTGAAATCTGTTTTAGCAAACTTATCCAGTGTTGACTATTTAGGCTACTTTAAGCCTTTTGTTATCATTTTTGCAAATGATCAAAAGCATTTTGATAATTCTTGATTTTAGAAGCTTTTACTAATTTTAGTGAGCTTTTTGCTACTTAGCTTTAGGTTAGCATTTTGTCACTTAGATATTTTATCTTTATTTTTTAACTAACATTTTCATATATTTGCTTGCTTTTGCTACTTCAGCTTATAGCAAAGTTATTGCTAATTTTGGCTTATAGTTTTGGTCTTTTTAGATTTAGCTGCTTTTAGCTTTTAGATAGTATTGTGCCTATTTTAGCCTTTAGCTACATTTTCTGCATTTTTAGCTTTATTGACCTATTTTCAACTTCACTACAGCTAAGTCATTCAGCACTAAGATTCACACTGTGTTTTCTCTGGTTTCATTTCTTGTCTTCAGTCTTCCTGCAGGGTATAACTCAAACTTTGGTCTGGGAACACATTACAAAAAGAAAACCTTAGTGGCCTATTTTGTTTGCTCAACACTTCTCACTGTTTTTTATGTTGTGCTATTGCTCCTCCAGACATGTTCTGTATACTGTATGTCATCATGAATAGCAAGAAATGAATGCCAGGGATTGAAAATGGCAGCTACATAAATATATAATACTGCTTCAACGACACATCCACCCTGGAGCTTTAGTATTTGTTCTTCTGTTGATTTGGCAGATCAAACAGGACATTTGCTCTGTTTTCTTTAATTTAGACAAAGCAGAAGCCACTGTATTTGTTGGTCTTTTCAGTCATGACCTTCAGCGTCCAAAACAGCTGTTTTCAGTCCTTGACCATCAAGTAAAACACAAGATCCAGATCAGGCACTGACTCTGAACCACTAAAGCTGTTTCTGCAAAAAAAAAAGAAAGAAATTAAATGAAAATAAAAGAAAGGAATGTAATTATTTAGTATCACTTTCTTTAATTGGCCACCACAGAAAGTGATGGTAATAGATTTGCTTGCGCGTTCGTTTGCCTGTAGCATTATCAACGACTCTCATGAACCAGTAAACAGATGATAACAAAACTCTGTACAGCTACAGCTGATCAAATTTTAGAGTTCAGAATAGTTGAGTAGAGTTCCCACACCTAAGTGACCAACATAAAATAGCTATGAGTTTGTTAATTCTAAAGATACTAAACTCAGTCTTGAGAAGAAGCAGCTGAAAATAATCCTCGGCACATGCTTCAAGTACCAACAGCTCACCTGAGATCTTATATCTCATGAGGTTGCATCATGTGACAGCAAAGATCAAAGTAAAAGGTTAGGAGATAGCAGGGAGACCAGCTGGTTTATGGTTTGGAAACGGTGACATCAACAAAAAGACAGGAAACAGAACTGGAAGTGGCAGAGCTGAAAATGTTGAGGTTCTCCTTGGGCGTGACAAGGGATTAGGAACAAATTGACAGCACAGGTTGAATGACTTGAAGATAAAGTTAGAGACCAGACTGAGATGGTTTGGACGTGTTCAGAAGAGGGACAGTATACTGGTAGGAGGATGTTAGAGATGCTGCTGCCAAGAAAAAAAACAGAGGGCACATGCAAAAGCAAGTAGAGAGGAGATGGAGGTAGTTGGAATGAGGACAGCTGATGGAGGAGGATGACTCTGTGTGGTGACCCTTAAAGATAGAACAGCTGAAAGATTGTCCAAAATACCATTTACAAGATTTGACTAAAACGGCTATACCTCCTTCTCTTTCCATCATACAATAATTTTAGTTTCAAACTCTTACATGAAAGGAGGCCGTTGATATGCTATCATTCAAAGCCTGCTCTGCCTTTAATAGTGATTCTGCTATAAGAACTGGCTTAATATAGGAAGGCTTGGAAAAAAAAGTGAGACCAAGAAGAAATGACCACAGCTTTG
The DNA here is from genome assembly GCA_034783495.1 of Millerichthys robustus. Taxonomy (NCBI): domain Eukaryota; kingdom Metazoa; phylum Chordata; class Actinopteri; order Cyprinodontiformes; family Rivulidae; genus Millerichthys; species Millerichthys robustus. The sequence goes on from JAVKLF010000100.1 coordinate 11,855,103, forward strand.
ATGTTTTTTTTCTGCTTGTTTCTTAGATTTGTTTTTTTCATCCCAGCTCCTGTCTACTTTCTCTTCCACTCCATTAAATAAGCTCCAGTCTTCATGCCTGGACAAACTGGTCCGTGCCCTTCCCTCAGCCAAACCAACGGGAGACCCTCTGCTCAAAAACAACCACCCTGCCAGAGAAACAGGAGCTTGTCTTCAAGGCCAGTTTCACCACAAGCCTAATCTGCCTCACTTTTGCCAGCTGGATGAGCGGAGCTTCATTACTCCGGCAGACATCCTTCTGTCCACCAACTGTTGGTACCAAGATGAAAACTGGGAGTCAAAGGAAGCGGACCCTGTAGAAACCAGCCAGCTGGAATGAAGCAGCAGACATGGGGGTCCATCAGAGAGACTCCGTTTGGATGACTTGTCTGATGAGAATTATGTTTCAGTCAAACTTTATTTGTACTTCAGCGTCCACTGAGGGAGAATGCTTGTCTTCACTGAATCAAAATATTCAGGTTATTTCATCACACTAAATTAATAAAGACATATAAAACATTCAATTCATGTCATTAGAATGACATTAAATTAGTCTCTGACCATCTAAAACATAGTGCAAAAGTGAATAGATTTACTCTCTTCAAAACTGACTCAGTAATTCATGCATTCATAACAAGTACCCCCCCCCCACACACACACACACACACACACACACACACACATAGCATAAACTGTATTTATAAATATTCATAATGTTTGCACTGGCTACTTTTAAAAACGTAAAATAAATTTTAAAGACCCGTGTTAGTCAGTTGCCTTATACTGTAAGATTCTTCGTGGCAAGAACCCAGGGCGCAGGCAGAACTCGGAGAGTTAACAAAAAACTTTAATAAACAAACCAAAATGGC
>JAVKLF010000100.1:11989048-12000902 GCA_034783495.1 Millerichthys robustus
TATATACACATACATATATATATATATATATACACACACACACACACACATAACAAAAACAAATTATTGGAATGTATTTTCAGCTGGTTAAATTTTTTTTTGATCATGCAAAGTGTTTTCTTTTGTACAGGCAAATGTGTTTTTACATCTAAAATGCACTGCTTTGTGTTCCTTCTCCTTTCACGCAAGTCAGAATACAAAAGTTGTGACAACAGGCAAAACCAGTCAAAGAGAAGAGTAAAAAAAAATAAATTGTTTGACTCTGAAAGTTCAAACTGCAGAATAAATCCTTAAAAAAGTTCAATCAAAGTCCATAAAGTCATTCAAGGACTTGTTTTTCAAATACATTACTTTTTGACATTATTCTATTAACATATTTGTAATAAAATACCTTAAATAAATCCGATTCGTTGAAATGTTATGTAGTAGCTCTAAAAAAGCATGCCTAATGGGGCTTTTTTATTTGTGATTTTTTTAAGAAGCTTTCTCACCAGTAGTTGCACTTTCTTATAAAGTTCCATTAAAACTGATAGTGCTGTTTGTAAAGCTCAATATACTGATTTAAAATAATCTGTTTATAAAACTCTGAAAGAAAATCTCAAAAAGGTTTCTGTGAGTAGAGTGCTTTGTGTGTCTGAGAGTATTTCTTTCTATTTTCATTTTCTTCCTGTTCCTGTTTCTTCCTGATCAATACAATCTGCTAGCTTTAATAGATAGACAACTTTTACTAATTGCGATATTATGAATGAGAGTGTATTGTAATATATTGTATATATTAAACCCTGAATAAAAGTTATTTGGTTTTAATTCTGGATCTGATTTGGATCTGTGATTTGGACTAGCTTTTTTTCTTTAGTATAGTTGTCTGAGATAACTTTTATTGCGTATTTGAATTACATAAATAAAGGGAATTAACCTGTGATGAACTTGCGACCTATCCAGGGTGTACCCCGCATGGCAAGAAAGAAGAGTGTGCAAAATAATCTTTTAATCAAAGTAAACGTTTATGACGCCTGGATTTACACAATAAAACATGCATAAAAAAGTTTAATATTAAACTTGGCGCAATGGTTTGCTATTTGTATAATTTATTATAGCTTTACTTTTGTTGAAAACCGTGTAAAATATAAAAAAAATGTGTGTTCTGAGTTTGTCACACCACAGAAATATGCGTTATTAATCCCCCATACGAATTTGGATGAATAAAAACACAGCTAAGTGTATAAAATTAGGTCTCAAAAGTAATAAAAATCGTCAGCTTTTTCTGTCCTGAGACTCTGGGGGGGGGGCGTGTCCGCTGGAGCCGTTGAAACCACACCCACGTGCAGAAATGCCTTCTGAGATGCCAGCTGCTGCGGCGATGTCAGGAGGATGAGAGTCTGGGAAGGAAATTGTCGGCTCAGCCTCACGGACCAGCACCAATCGACTGTCCATAAATCCCAGCTGTATCTCCTGGTAGTTAGTGAGACTCTCAGGAGTAAAGTGGGAGCTGCAAAGGCGAGTGTTGGGGGTGATTCTGACGTCTCCTCGGTGGCTCCTCTTCACAAAATCCATCCTCAGTTTGTTAAAGCGGTCATCTCTCAGAAACTTAAATACAGTCATTGATCTGCTCCCCTGCACATGGTGGCATCCAGGAACGACGTGCAGGAGGCATAAGTGGTTAACTAGCTAGCAGCAAACTATCGTTAGCGCCATCTGTGGAAAACCACAGAAGTCGCTGTGCTGTTGGTTTTTATACTGCTGGAGCAGCAGGGGGCGGGGTTATGCTGAAGGAAGCTGCATGACGACTTGAGGCGACACTTTTAGACACACCCAAAAAACACAGAAATCTTGAAACCTAAATTTAATTCTAAATCCGCAGTGCAATCATAAATGGTTGGGAGACTTGACACGTTTACAACGATACATTTATGACATTTATAATGTGATTAGAAGAAAATTTGCAGAAAAAAAATTACAGCAATTAGCAATTAGCAATTTACCTTTAAGGTCTGGAAAAACTTTTAAAATGGCATAAATTTGCATATTTATAAGGACTGCATTCAAAGTAACTTCACATGCTTTAATGGTCAGAAAAAAATAGTGAGATTTTTGGAGTGGGTGGGGTCTTTTTTATGTCGTGTTTGGCACATAGGCATTCAGTAGAATTAAACTGATCCACCCATCGAAGCCACAGGCTACACGCCACCCGACCAGGGGGGCGGCCACAGGAGGGCAGGATAGAATGGGGTGTGGGGGTGCTGGTGGGTGGGGTCTTAGTGTTAAGAACAAAGTAAAATGTTTATTAATATTTACTAAAGCTTTTCCAGTTTCAACAAAGTCACAGTAATTGGACAGCAGGACCCAACAAAGTAGTGCTAATGAGAACAAGAAATAGTCAGTTAAAAGTTGTTGTTTTTTTTATTTAAACATGAAGAGCTGTCATCTGACCACGCCGACTAGTCAGCTTTTTTTACTCAAAAATGTTTTAAAAATTAAACTTTTTAGAACAAACTAACTAAACAAACTAAAGAAAGATTTATTTTATTGTGTGGGCTTGCCTAGGTGTTACTTTATTCTACACTGTGCTTTTTTTTTCTCCCCCTCTGCTTGTTAAGGGTTGTAAAAGTGAGACATGGGAGTTTCAGGGGTGATTTTGATATCCCTGTGGGCCAGGCAGCAGATGGGCCATTCTGTTACACAGAGCCTCCCCCATCCCCATACCGACTTCACTGTCTTCATTAGCTGCCTCAAAGACCATGACCTCATCTTCTTTTGGCTCTCCCCCTCCTCACCTTTTGGCCCTTCCTTACCCCTCCCCCTCCACCCACTTTATCTTACTTTCTTTCGCTTTTCCTGTTCACCCCTGCTGCACCCCTATCTGTCTCCCGAACCTTAATTTTCCTCTTGGTCCTCTTAGGAATTTATCTCTGTCTTTCTGACCACTTAGTAGCTTTTCTTTCATCCACTCGTCACCTGGCCCTCCCTTTCTCATTTGTCGCTCTCTTCCTCCACTTTAACCCCCTTTATCAATCATTCATCTCTCCTTCACCAATTGTTTCTTTCTTTTATTTTAGCCAAGTGTTTACCTGTGAGGTTTGTCTCTGGCAGGTGTGTGTGTGTGTGTGTGTGTGTGTGTGTGTGTGTGTGTGTGTGTGTGTGTGTGTGTGTGTGTGTGTGTGTGTGAATCACCAATGTGTGTTGTCTGCAGTCTATTATTCATCGTGAGAGACTACGTAGTAGTGATAAGGACAGCAGTTAAGTGCAAGAACGTCTCTTCTGTCACTGATTTTGAATTCAGTACTTTCAATCAGTGATAACCTTAAGCTTAGCCACTGCTAGGTGTGTGTGTGTGTGTTGAACGAGCAAGTGACTGTTTGATTGTGTTCATGAGCACAGAGAATGAGCTGCCATAAGTAGTTACGTCTCATTATAATACCTTTTAAGGGCTGCATGGCCACAAAATGAGCTATTTTAGCACTGTTGTCCTCACTTAACCTGAGACGAATAGGATAGTACTGCGCCGTTACGCTCACGCTATACAGATGCGAAGTGATGGAGTCCAGAGCTGTGGTTCAATTATAGGAATTGCGAGAGAGAGAGAATTTTTGCCTTTCAGCTCTAAAGACAGTATTTAAATCTCTCTGACATCTATAAAGACCATTGCGGTGTAGAACTCATGACAGCCTTCCGGTTCTAAGAAGCTCAGAGACGACAACAAAGATAGGATTTTTGCTCTCAACAATTCACTTTGGTATGCTCATACTGCTGGAGGGGAGAAGAGGTACAGAGGGGTGAGACAGACAGTCATTTAAAAACTGTGAGAGGGGAAATAGGTGAAGACTGAAGGTTATAAAAGGTGAGAAGGCAAGGAGATTCAAAAACCTGAATCTTAGATCTGCTTACATGCACCTTCAAGTTTGGTTAAGTGTATTGAATGTTTCTATCCATCCATTATCTTAACCCGCTTCTTCCTTTCAGGGTCACTGGTGCCCAAATCCAGCAGTCACAGTGTGAGGGGCGGGGTACACCCTGGACAGGTCGCAAGTCCATCACAGGGACACATAGAGACAAACGAGACAAACCAATCAGCCTAACAGTCATGTTTTTGGTCTGTGAGAGGAAACCGGAGTACCCGGAGTAAACCCACACAAGCACGGAGAGAACATGCAAACTCTACCCAGAAATGTCCCCAGCCGGGATTTAATCCTGCTACCTTCTTGCTGGGAGGCAACTGCTCTACCAACTGATCCAACGTGCATGAATGTTACTAACCTTGGAGAAAAATGATTTAAAAAGACGGACAAGGAGGCACAGGTGAGTGGTGTTTCTCCAGGTGGTGATCCTTTCTCAGCAACATGGAACTTCATATACAAACTAGAGGCACAAGGAAGCACGGGTCAGTAAACACAAGGTTTAAGCGTATGAGCAGAGAGACTGAACTTTACCATAAGGTAGGTTATGTCCCAGCGAAGAACTGATAGAAGGTGGAGCCTTATAAAGGCCCCAGGAGTCATCACCAGGATTGGGTGCAGCTGTGTCTCATGAGCTCTGAGTCGTGCAGAACAAACAGAATACTGACAAAAATAAATCGGCATATGTTTTGTACTCTGTTCAACTATATTGTCATAAATACAGATGGAACAAACCTTGAATTGATCATGTACATCTGTACAAACTTCACTTGAGAGAAAGAGTAATTTAAACATGAAACAAAGAATAGGAATTAGGCTTAGAGAATGAGGAGGACGGCAGCGGGCAGCCCTGGCAGAGTCCAAATCCCGATTTACTGCAGGCAATACAAACCAAACTCTCACACTGCTTGTGAAGGAAGCTAGTCCAGTGTTCCATGGCCAGGACAGAACCCACATTGTTGCTCCTGAATCTGTGGTACAACCATTTGACTTTTCTCCAGCACCCATAAACAAATTTTACCAGGGAGGCTAATTTGAACACACTCACTGGTCCCCCTTTCTGAAGAGGGGAACCACCACCCCAGTGTGTCAATCCGCCAATCCAGTGACATTGTCTCTGATGTCCACTCGATGTTACAAAGGTGTGTCAACCAAGACAGCCCCACAACATTTGGAGCCTCAAGGAAATCAGGAAATTGTCCACTCTTGTAGCCCTGTCACCATGGAATTGTGTTCCTAGAAAAATAAAAACCTACAAATTCATTTCAGTTATACTTATTTTAGCTCAAGCAGCTTTTTATTCGTACCTGATGCATCCAAAAAGAGAATGAAAAAGAAAACTTACTACTACTTAAAACACCACATTTACAGCAAATACCACTGCTCATGAAGTTTAGACTCATGCAAATTCTTAGCTTGACTTAAATAAGCCATTGTTGTATTAATTCACATACGTTTTTGACATGATACTGAGAACATATTGGTGGGTAATGCCACTTTTTGCTCTGGAAAGGTGTGAGACAAATGAGCACTAGGGGTAAATCCGATGTGACTGAGCTTTCAGAGTAATTTAAAGGTGTAGCGGCCTGCTAAGTGTGCTAATGTGTAAAATCCAGTGTTTCCATTCTTTGAATTTAAAGTGTGATAGTGCAGGTTGTATCCATCTCAACCTCATTTTATCTTCTGCGTCATATCCTTTTCAAAAGGAAAGACATTCAATACACAGAAATCACAAAAATAAAACAGGTTGCCTTTCGCTAAATGAAATAAATTTATTTACCGACTGCTTGTTTGAACATAATAAAATTAAGTGATTTGAATCTTATTATGACTGTAATACATTTGATCACAACTGGATTGAAATTGACTATTAAGCTGGAGATAATTAGTTTCAAAAGCTTCAAAAAGTTTGACTGAATTTAAATAATGAAAAACAAACAAACTTCAGTAAGGGTTAGAATTTTCTTCCCTCTCTAACTTTCATTGTGAGCTGATGCTAATTAAATGTGTCACAGCTTTACTGAAACCTTAAGACCAAAGCAGGGCTTTCTGTTTATTTAAGAGGTACAGTAGATATTTTGGGGGCACACTGTAAAATGAAGCGTGTGTCGATTGTGTGAACAGGCTTTTAATAAGAGGGGTGTTGGATGGATATCCTGTTTGATTTTCCAACGCCTTCTTTAGTTTGACGATGCCTCAGGACATCCTCAGGGCACTGTGCCGATCTTCTGGTTCAATAAGATTTAACAGACATTTCTGTCCGTAAGTTGTTTTCTTTTTTCCTTCCATAAGTTTCTTTGACTTCCATAAACTAAACGGTGGGGGCGACTGCGATTATTTTATGAAGCCAGAGGAAGACAGATAAAGAATAAGTAGCTGTTGTGTGTTTTTGCCATAATCTCCACTCCCATCTGTGTGTAACTTTTTAATTTCCTTCTGTAAATTTTGTAAACTTTGTAAGTGGGCTGGCTGGGGCAAGGGGTTGGTGGAGCATAAAATGTCAATGACTTCAAAGATTCCACTTAAAAAAACTGGGTATGAATGTAAAAAAGTAAAAGGATAATTTTGTATGTAGATTGGTTCTTTTTAATCTTTTGATTAAGTGATGTTTGGGTTTGTGTATGTGTAATTTGTATGTATTCTTTGAGGTTTTATAAATGGAGAATGTTCAGCAAATTGTGATGTCCGAATTCCACACCTAAGTGGAGATGGTCCTAAATGGAAATGCCAAATACTTTGACTTGTATCCCCCATACACCCTCACTGAAATGTTCTCACAGTCTTAGACACCATTCTGTTCCCCTATTACTGACACGCTGTAACTCCTCTCTGTTCTGTTACACAATGTGACTCATTACTTTGTGTGTATAAAAAAAAAACGGCAGAGTGAAAGACAGATGTGGCTGAGTGTGCTGAAGTGTAGCTGGAGGATCATTTCTGATAGGCAGCTCTGATAAGTTAGGAACCTGGACTTTGATCTCTTTTCTTTGTACCAAACGAAATACTCAACACTCCAAAACCCAACAACAAAAATCCCCTTCCCAACTCCACACTGGGACCAACAAGAAATGTGAGCAACTGAGTGTGTGTTCCTGGTTCTTTCCACTCTGTTTTGCTGATGGGCAATGCATTCAAGCATCAATTTTTTTTTCAGGCCATAAAACACACTGCTACCAATGTTTTACAGATTTATGTGTACCGCTGGGTGCAGGACAAGCACGCACAAACTGCTGGAGTTATATACAACCCTGGATACTATTGTAGCCTACAAATCTAAAGCGTTTGCTCATCTTATTTTTGTTTGTTTTATTATATATTTTACACTTTTCCAGTTTTATTTCAGTGAACAACTGATCTTTCCTTTACACTTGTGCAAAAAAGTTATTTTTTTTCTTTTCTCTCTCCTATCTGTTTTGTGCTGCTTCCACTTGATTGGACACATGGCTCCCATAGGTGAGTTGAATTTTTCTTTTAGTGAATTTGAGCACTAAACAATCTTCTTGTGCCTCTGAATATATATCTTTAAATAGTATACTATAGTTTTACTTTAAGTTACAAGCCTTAAGGTTATTGCGGTGGAAGCAGTTTAAATGGTTCTGCCTGCATCTCAGTGTCATTAAATAACATGTATCCTGGTTGTCCTTTCATCAAATATGTTGTTTAGTGTTTGCCTTTCCTTTTCAACCGGCTGAGCAGCTGCTGTCCCCTGCTTCACCAAAAGTCATAAACATGATTTATATTTGTGGTCACAGCATCAGCATGGTAATTTTTGATTAGGACCTCAGTCATAATTGTGCATCCATCTTTTACACAGCAGAAGTTAATGTCGCAGCACAGTCTCTTTCCTTTCTAGATAGAACTGCTGATTAAAAAGAAACAAACTATAGAGTTTCTTAGGTTTTGTACCATCATGTCACGATGATCTTTAATGCCGTTGGGAGAACTACATTTAATGAAAACACCAAGGCTCGATGAATAAACTTTGGGACTGATCATTAGCTTCCAAGTGAGTGCAGGGCCTAGGGATGTTGTGCAAAAATAACTAGCCTTCTGCTGACTAACTAGAATAACATAAACCTGAAAGTACATCAAGTCAGCTACAAGTTGATACTCATTTTGACTACATTGGAAAAAGGTTCAGGATAGCTTTCTAGAAATTTGGATCAATTTATCTCATTAGTAACCATAGTTTAAACAATTAGGAATATTTACTTCCCAAAAGTTGCAACCAGACAATTTTTAAAACAAATTGCAGAGTTATGTTGTCATCAACAAGGGGATGGCTTTTCATCATTTCTGAAAGGAGTTGGATGTGTAGGAATAAATGTATCATCCACCAGTATAATGAAGACTAGGTGTATTCATGTGTGTGACCAGTAATTTCCCTCCCCATTAGTCTTTGGGGTTTACATCTGCGGATAAAGAATCAGGCAACACATGCTACAGCTGCACATCCCACAGCCATTTTGTCTTTTTTTGAAGGATATGAGAATTGATAGGAGCGGGTGGTCTTGACATGGCTCAGTACTTCTGTGTGAAGACAGAACTTGTAATGAATTTGTGCAAATTACTGAACCCATTATGTTTGCATGATGATATAATTTATTCCTGTCACTGACTAGATTAGCAGTTGCATTACATAAACTTATAAAAGTTGTTGAAGAAGACAGAATGTAAAATGGTATAAATTTTAAGAGTACTTTTAGAGATGTTTTGTCAAGTCTTCTATGTGTTGCTGTAAGGACACTTATTAAATATAGTGGATCTAATTTTAGAATTTTAAAAGTGCAACACTGACCTGCTCTATCACATTCTGACAGCTTAAAGATATTTTTACCAAAAAGACGAGGGTCTTTACAGTTCATCCGGCAACTATGTAGTCGACAGTCGTACATGAAACATCACCCGCACAAATGCAATGTAGTTCCACTTGTCTGCTTTAAAAATGACTTTGACAGATTGCAGGATAAGATCAGTTAGTAATATTGCATTTTTTGTTGTAATTTCTCTCTACTTTGTGTGCGAATCCCCCCCAAGGCCTTTAGAAATAACTCAGTCAACTACAATTCTCAAGTGGGAATACAATATTTGACTACACTGCTTCAAGTGTATAGATTAAAGTCAAGGTAATTCACTCAAACATTTTCTTAAAGTGTTTCTTGTAGCTAAAGTACATTCTCTATAAAGACTTAAGTTTTAACTATGGCTTACACAGAATTGATTATTTTTTTATATAATGTTAGAACTGTAAATCATTGTAAACTTTCTTTCAGAGCAATTAAATGAGAAGCTAACCATTAATATTGAGTTATTGCCCAGTGCTACATGTCTACCGATGATTTATATGATTTGGGGAGGTTTGTATGCATGTGGGATTCTAAAAATTATAGGCATATAAAAAAAGACACCATCCTAACGTGTCCGCTGAAATGAACTCTGCAGGCAAAGACGTGAGTGTAATTTCTGTCACTGAAACTCTTCAGTGGAATTTAGTTTGCACTGATTATTGTGTCAAGATGTCATTGCATGACAAAGTGGGTATTGGAGCACTCTAGCCTGGAGTGCTGCACAATTGTCACTTTACTGGCAAAAAAGTCACTGGGCTTCATCGCCACCCTCCCAAAATTGGGGCTTGAAGAGTTTTTGAATAATTTCAAGAGTGTTTGTATGGATGTTAGCTCACTAATTAGATATTTTAATGGAAAATTTAGAGGGGGGTTTGTGGGATGGTTTCTTGAGCATTTTTCCTTTAGTGGCATATTACAGCCCAAACACCCAAATGTTCATTTCCAGTCATTATGTTAATGCCAATTAGTATTGACTTTTGCTGCTTGCTGGTGAGTGTGCCAAATGTTTGCAGGAAATTATAGGAGGCTTTGCTGAGAGCAGAATTTATGCTGACAAGATTTTTTTTTGGACCACACATAAAGCCTCAGTACACAAACAGCAACGGACACCTGTATGTGTGGGCTTTTGTGTGCACATGACTGGATGTGCTGATATGCATTTTGAAGTGCACTGCATGCGACTTTGGCAGAAGAGTGTGTGTGGGTTTTATGAAAGGTACATTTCTGGACAGAGGGAGCAACAAGAGACAGCACCGCTTCATTATTTACTGAAGATCGTGTGTGGGTGTGTGGATAGAAAAGTATTAGAATGGCACATTACCTATTTGAAATAATGCTATATATATATATACACACACACATACATATACAGTGGGTCCTCACAAGGCTGTGTGTACTTGGAAAATGGTCAAAAATTGTCCCAACCAGGTAACAAAAACATGTACACACACACATTTAATCTGTGAATGCATCTTGTAGATAGCAGAATTTTTTTAGTGTAAATAAAAATGAGCTATTTTCAATCTTCTGTTTTCTCTGACCTTCTGTGCATGATAGCAGTGTTATTCCTTATAACCATATCAGTGAAATCACAACATGACAGTTCTTCGCTAAGCAAAAGTTTATAATGGTATTATTAGGAATGGTATTATCTGGCACGGCCTTATTTTTCACTGTATGTTACCTGTTACAATGGTTCTTATATATATATATATGTGTATATATATATATATATATATATATATATATATATGGTATGCCAAGTATAAAATAAAAAGTGAAAAAATGTCACTAAGGCATTTTCATTATTCAGCTTAATTTTTTTTAACCTGTCCTATCCGGCATATATGCATTCAGTAAAATTTATCTGATAGCTTTTTCAATGCCTCAACAGTTTTACCCTACAACAGAAGGAATTTGAAATACTTGGCATGCTCCTGATGCTCATGCTCCTGAGGGATCTCTTTCCAGACCTGGATTAGAGCATCAGTTAACTCAACAATCTGGTGCGACGTAGGGTCGGTGGATTGACCGAAACATGATGTCCCAGGTGTGCTCAATTGGATTCAGGTCTGGGGATTGGGCAGGCCAGTCCATGACATCAGTGCCCTCTTCATGCAGGAACTGCTGACACACTTTAGCCACATGAGGCCTAGCGTCATGCATGAGATGGAACCCAGGGCCCACTGCACCAGCATATGGTCTCACAGTGGGTCTAAGGATCTCATCTCGGTACCCTATGGCAGTCAGGGCACCTCTGACTAACATATGGAGGTCTGTGAGGCCATCCAAAGAAATGCCTCCCCACACCATGACTGACCCACCATCAAACTGGTCATGCTGGAGGATGTTGCAGACAGCATAACGTTCTCTACGATGAGACTCTCTCACGTCTGTCACATGTGCTCCAGGTGAACGTGCTTTCATCTGTAAAGAGCACAGGGCACCAATGGCAAAGCTGCCTATTTTGGTGTTCCCTAGCAAACACCAATCATCCTGCATGGTGTTGGGCTGTAAGCACAGGCCCTATATGTGGACGTCAGGCCCTCATGGAGTCTGTTTCTGACAGTTTGAGTAGTTTCCTTATTTGTATTTTGTTTTAATCTGTGAACTGTTAACCGAAAGTAGTTTAAGACCATCCTTTTTTATTTAACTATATTGTTTCTGAAAGCTTCTATATTTCTAGAAAGATCCTCAAACATTTAAGTAAACCAGCATGCCCATTTGAACACTAATGATTAAATCACCACATAGATAGAAACAAATGATAAAACTTGTAATGACCAGTCACAGTTTGCATTTTAACACTGTACTAAATGGCTGTTTTTGCTTTGTTCTTGCAGTCAAGTTGTGTTTTTGAAATATTTATATGAGTTAGTTCGAGTAGGTTGAAGTAACATTTTTTCTTGATTAAATGTAGTTTTTGAAAAACTGGTTGCAGCTACTTGTAATCAACATTTATTAAAATGTATAAAAATTAACTTTATGAAATAAACAAAAAAATAAATAATTAACTGAATCATTTATGGATTAAAAATACTTTAAGTTACTTAAGTGCAATTAGAGGGAGAAGGGGTATGAATTATAAGTTTTACTTCTTCATACCCCTTTTCA
>JAVKLF010000100.1:12131466-12142295 GCA_034783495.1 Millerichthys robustus
GGCACTCATGTTGTTCCTGGTTCTTAGAATAAATCAAGAGGTTGTCTAAATAGACAAAAACATTTAGAAAGTCCCAGAAGACATCATTAATCAGTGCTTGAAAACTGCACAGGGGCATAGGTAAGGCTGAAAAGCATGACCAAATATTCACAATTGGCCAAGAGGTGTCCCATTTGTTCTCATTAATTCTTACCAAATGATAAGTGTTACAGAGATCGAATTAGGGAAAAACAGCAGCAGAATGTAATTGTTTGTGGACAGAGGCTAATAAAGGCAGAGGATATTTGTTCTTAATAGTTATCTGATTCAGTCTTCAATAATCAATGCAGGGTCTTGAGTGTTCTGTCTTTTTTCTACAAAGAAAAATCCTGTCCTCATCAGGGAGGTGGAGGGCTGAATGATGCCAGATGAGAGGGAATTTCTCATTGTCTTCTCAGGTTGTAAAGTCTACTGGATGGTAGAGGGGCATCCAGAAGGAAGTCAATGGAACGATCATAGGGGAAATGTGGAGGCAAGGACAGAGCTTTATTTTTTACTAAACACAGCAACTAAGTTGAGTCGTAAAGAGGCTGACAATTACATAGGCAGAAAACCCCCCAGTTTGAGGTTCATGGCGTGAATCATTCCGCCTAATTCTGTATGATGTGTGGGAATCAGTGATTTTCTGTTTTTGAAGCACCTGGCGTAGAAATGCCTCGTTATTATCAATATGTTGAATCTGAAACTTAAAAGAGGTCTGTTCACATTCCAAATTGCTATTAGACATAAACTCAGAAAATGTCAACAATGGACCAGTCAGGAAGGAAACAGACTTGGGGACACAGAAGTAAAATGGCAAGTGATGTTTATTTACAAATTTACGGTATACAAGTTGGCCCAAGAAAGTTCTGCAAGAAGAGAAGGAGCATTTTTATTGGACTCTAAATGTAGTGAGTGAGAAATGGTGAGTATTCTTTCCTTACAGTTCTGAGGAGGTCTGGCAACACAGAGAGGAAATTAAGTACCCAAATGAGTGGTGGAGTGCAGGTGAGTTTTCATAGGTGAGTTTTTACAGGCGTTGGCAGAGTGGCAGGTGGGCAGGTTACTATTTATCCAGGAGAAGGTGAGTGTGTAGGTGGACCGTGCAGAGATCCAAAGGTACAAAAGAGTCAAGTAAGTACAATTCAGGTAGGTTAATAGCAAGGAGTCTGAGAACCATACCATGTTGTATGTGATGTTCTAGCAAGAATATGAATGTCTCCACAATCTTTTAAAGCCCAGGAGCTCATCAGCCAGATCATCTGCAGCTGCTGCCAATTACTGCACTCTGACAAGTCAGAGAGCTGCAAGTACTGAATTACTTCACGTTTATTCTTTTAATGTATCCTTGTAACTGTAAATCACTTAAAAATGTTCTGTTTATTAATGGTGCTATACAATTAAACTTGTCTTGCCTAGCAATGAGATACTTTGCTAACTCTATAGACAAACAAATACACAAACAAACATGCAAAAACATGACGGCCCTTGTGCCTTTGACGTCAAGCGATTATCAGTCTTTTATCACAGCCTGTTATGGACTCATTACTGCTTTGTTTGGGTTTTTAAGTGATCTTAAGATTTCCATTGCAAACTCAAGATTCACTTAGTCTATCTTAAGAAGAGGCTTAAATTCTTTCAACGGTCTTTGAAAAGGGAATAAAACAAGATGCCTGAGGATACCAGATTACCATTCCTTTAATATACCCAAACTTTTCTGTGCTGAAAAAGAAAATTATAATAGAGAACCCTATTTTACCATGACAGACTTGGCGCAGTGGTGTAGCCTGAAGGCAGAGGGAAAAGCAGCCACTCAAACGTCTCATGATATCAATGGTCCTTTTTAATATAAGATGGATCTAAGTTTAGTTCTTTTTTTTAGAGTTAGAGTTATAGTATATGAAGCAAACTGTGCGACAAAGTAGCTCATTCACAGTTTTAATCCAAAACTATTCTTCTAGGCTCAGCTGCAATTTCATTTAACTTTTATTTGAAGGTAAATATAGACACTTTGACCCTCTTATACATTATGCATGTGAATCCTTGTAGTGCAGTCCAGAGCTGAAAAACTTCCAGTCTTATATTCACTTAACAGACTTCATTCTTCACCTGCTTGTAGCTTTCTACAACGAGAGGGATAAGACCAGAGTCCTTGCTGCTTTTGTTTTTCTGAGACAGAGAGATCAGGGAGTTACTTCAAGGCTCCACATTAGGTTTTCTTTTAGGTTTTGCTTTATGTTTTGCTTAGGATTTTACATTGTATGATCATGATCCTACTAGACCAAAGAAGAAATATATTGCACTCGCTGCTCACTTTCTTCATATTGTATATACAGTATATAAATAAATTTTTATTTCCAAATTTTGAAAACTAAAAAAAGTTATTTCAAAATAAAAAAGCTAACTTTTGCCCTTACTGCCAATGTAGAGTTTTCTTATCTGCTGCACGCTTGACAAATTTGAGCCTAAACTACATCTAATGCAGCTATTTTATTTTCATATTAGATAATATAAATATGAAAATCATTTTATAATGGAGCCTGTGGGTTATCTCTAATAATGAATATGTAAGTCTAGGTGCTTCACAATTTTTTTGTGGCTAAAGTAATAACTCTAACCATAGAGTTGTGGTATGGAATATAAATCAAGTTCTTCTATAGTCTAAAAAACAATCTTTCATTAGGCAATGAGTTGAATAGATAATAAAAATGCTGCTGTTTTTTTAGATGCTGTTATGACTGACAATGTTTATGAAATAGGGAAATTGCTTTTCTGTTCTCACAAATTTGTTTTTGCTGTTTGTTTAACTAATGTAAAAAAAATACCACAGCTTGTATTGTGGCACAAATGGTTTTTTTTTTATAAATTTCAATCTGAATTATTAAAAAAATAGATTCCGCTGGCCTGAAGTTTCATGAAATGAAAATAATTTGGAAAAAATGACAATAAGGTAACTGAGATTGACAATAAATTAGGTAGCTCGGCAGTATTTTGATTAAATTCATTAGACACTGTTTATGTCACCTGTCACAATTTTTCTGATTTAACACAGCTTCTAGTCTGGCCAGAGCAGTTTCCAGAGGACGTTACCATGGTAACCATCACTCCAGACTACCCCAGTTCACGACACACGGGGTTAGTTGGCAGGCTCAAGAAGTTCACCTGGTACTATGGCTCCACCCTCTGCTTCACTACACCTGGAGACGGGCCACGCAGCCCACCCATCCTGCTGCAGACACACGAGGACAGTGAGTGTCCAACTTACACACACTGACACTTTATTATTATATTGTGCACTTAGTGTGACTAAAACAAGCACAAAACATATTTTTAAAGCCCAGCAGTGTTGCCTGGGATGATAATGAAGGAGTATTGCCTAGCTCCGTGTTGAATCTAGCTGTTTTTAATACACACCTGGTTCCACAATACACAGTAAACACAAATCCCCCTCCCCACTCTAAAACCATTGTTGTGTTCTTTCACTTCCTTTAAATTTCTTTGTACCTAGCTTCCCCGCCACCTCCATTCTGTCCACCATGTCTTTTTAAAGGGAATCGATTCATATGTTTTCATGCATGCTGGTATTTATAGCTCGCTGTTCCATGGATAAACATAATTGCTGCCACTCCCAGCTACAGGAGCACATGCACACAGTCCCAGCATCAAATAAACACAATAGCCCACAGGCAGACAGACAAGCAATTATTAGCAGCCAGCAATTATTGAGTGGGAAAGGGATATTAGAAGCCATGCGTACACACTCACATAGCCGCAGCAGTGGACGGGTATTGATTGGTTGCTGGGCGTGTTGCAGGGTTAACGGTGGGTGTAATTCTTGCTTGATGATAGCTTTTTGCATGTGTGTGCGTGCATGTGATTGTGATTGTGTGTGAGTGTTATTGAATGTCTCAGATGAATAGCTTAATCGCTCTGCAGGGAGAGAGGTTAGAGAGCTATGGATGAAATGAGAAACGACAGGCTTGCGTGTGTGTGTGGATGGGGCTGTGGGGTGCTGGTCATTGCAGGAGCACAAAAAAAGAGGATGTGTAAAATGGAACTATTAAACATACTGTTGGAGATGTTTATGTCAGTATGATCCGATGTACACATGTGTTATATTGTTATTTATTTTCTCAGCACCCGGACCCGTTCGCCAGCTGAGCTTCACTGAAATCTTGGACACTTCACTTCGAGTCAGCTGGGCCGAGCCTGAAGAGAAGAATGGCATCATCACTGGTTAGAGCTCTGCAGCTTGACATTATAATATATAAAGCACAAAAATCATCATGAGACATCTATATTTGTGTCAGAGTCATTTACCACGCTATCAAATTTAAATTACATGGCGGCACGGCATGGCTCAGTTGGTAGAGCTGTTACCTCTCAGCAAGAAGGTCGCTGGATCGACTCACGGTTGGGGACCTTTCTGGGTAGAGTTTGCATGTTCTCTCCGTGCATGCGTGGGTTTTCTCCGGGTACTCCGGTTTCCTCCCACAGATCAAAAACATGAATGTTAGGTTAATTGGTAACTCTAAATTGTCCCTAGGTGTGAGTGAGAGAGTGAATGGTTGTTTGTCCCTGTGATGGACTGGAGACCTGTCCAGGGTGTCCCCCGCCCCTCGTACTATGACTGCTGGATATGGGCACCAGTGACCCCCGTGACCCTGAAAGGAAGAAGCATGTTAAGATATTGGATGGATGGGTGAAATGGTCCTTCCATCCTGAGAGTAGTCAATATATCATGCATTCAAAAAAAGGAAGGAAAAATGTCCGACCTCTGTGAGAGCTGCAATATTGTAAAAGTATGGACTTCTGATTACAATATATGCAGTCCTTCCCTGGTGGAAAAGTGTCATTTTAAAATTACTAATTAGAGTGAAAATGTGAATACACACCTTTGAAAGAACCCCTGCAATCTTAAAACTTTCATAGCAGCTCATTCAAACTCTGTTTTATTCATTTTTTATACAACAGTCAGTTTCACATTACTGACTCTTGCTGCACAAAATTTGTGATATTTCACATACAAAACTGAAATAAGAACCATGTATCGATGTAAATGTTTCTAAAGTAGCATTTTCATGATTCTCTATCTTTTTTATCTTTATTCCCTAACTTTTGAAAGATTATTTTTGCAGTAACCTACTTTAATCTTGGCCTGACTTGGACTAGCTGTTAGCTTTGCAACCATTTCAGAAATTTGCCTGTATTTCTCAGAATTGTTTAAAGGAATATCTACAAGTAGAAAAGTACTTATGTAAATGGTCTGTATTTATATAGTACATGCTTTATCAAGTCCCTATGGACTCCAAAGCACTTTACACTACAGTCACACACACATTCACACACTGATGGCGGCAAGCTACATTGTAGCCACAGCTGCCCTGGGGCAGACTGACAGAGGTGAGGCTGCCATGCACTGGCGCCACCGGGCGCCCAGACCACTACCAGCAGGCAAGACCGGTGAAGTGTCCTTTTCATAACTATTCCTCTGAACTCCACTTTAAAAATCCGAACTATCCCCTAACTTTTAGGTCTTCTCTGCTCAGTCACTCCCTCCACCTTTGACGTTATGTTTTACGATTTAATTCTTTCCCTCTGCAGTATATCTTATCACATTATCACTAAAACATACCATCTACTAACCCGTCCCATCATCCAGGGTGTTGTTTGTGTGGCACAGAAACCCCCCCTCATTTATTTTGCCTCTGCTCTTTCATGGCTCTGTCAAGCAATCATGCTGTGGAAACACAACAAACTGCTGTGAATTAAGTGATTACATTGTGTGTGTGTGTGTCTTGTTATGACATCATGTCCAACATTCATCAGGAACCTGCCCAACATCACCACAATCCCATCCGCACGAGGCGGCAGTGCTTTTACAGTCAGCGTACACACTCAGAGGAATGGGAAAATAGGTATTCAATCAAGGTCACCTTGCACATTTACTCCTTTCTCCTCAACCTGCTTTTCACCCAGCACCTGGTGAGCAACGAGATAGATGAGGGACCAGTCGCTCTCCTAAGGGCTTTACACACAAGTGGCCCTGCTCACACATCTGAGGGTGGTGGTGTGTGATGCATGGCTGTGAAGATGCGAAGGGACAGACAGGGGTTTTGACTCTAGTTACTCCTCCCACACACTCCCTCCTCCAGTTTGGCAAGGCTCCTGTCATTATATGTCGGTGTGTTTGTATGTGACTGTGCACGTCTGTATGCACCTTTATCAACCCGAGGTGTTCTCTCCACCCTGCAGGTTACACGGTGTGGTGGGAAATACCCAATGTAAAGTCAAGTCGTGAGGAACGCTCCTTGTCCAACTCCACGCTGCTGTGCCAGCTGACGGGCCTCACCTCCACCACCGTCTACACAATACAGGTTGCCGCAGTCACAGCTGCAGGACAGGGCGTGGTCACGTCCTCCACCATCTCCACTGGCGTTCCACCAGGTGCCGGAACCAAACACGTGCACGTACTTCTGACAAACAGACGTTTAAAGCAGTTTTCTTCCTGTTTCTTTGTGCTCGTGAGGCAGAGTAAATATGAGTGATGAGCTCCCACGATGTCGTTGTCGTTCCTCAGGCTGATAAGTGGCTGTTACTGTGCACCCATGAATCATCACCCACACTGCAGACTCACACACATTCACATCCTCAAACAAAAGTTTACAGCAACTCGGGGAGAGCTTGTTGGTGTGTATTTGTGTGTGTGTGTGTGTGTGTGTGTGTGTGCATGTGTGTAACTCTTAGAAGACGCCTTTCTGAGCATGACGAATTTATGTGATTGGACTTGGGCCAAGCTGCAGTCATTATTAGTGTTGATTAACTGCAAATGGCAAAGTAGAAAAGATGCAGAAAGAATTAGATAGAGCATAAAAACAATCAGAGAACAGGACTGAGACAAGGAGTGAGCAGAGAAGAGTGGGAAACAAAATGATGGAAGAAGAGAAAATGCACTTTTCATGGAACTGAAAGACCAAAGTCTCTCAGAAACGGACTGCTTGGAAGCGTCGAAGGATGGAGGAAAAAAATGTTGCTCAGACAAGCAGGATTTTTGTCCTAACATTTTCCAATGACTAATTTATGAGTAAAAGCAGAAAAAGTGAGAGCAAGATGGAAACAGACAGTTCTTAGATTTAGAGGTTATTCATTAATTCATGAAAGCAAAAGAGTGAAAGAAAGACGAAGGACTGAAGATTAGGAAAAAGGAGCTGAAGAATGAACCGAGAGGAAAGAGAGGAGAGAGAAATCCACCAAACACAGATTCTTCTCTGGTTTTATTTATTCATGAATTCATGGAGTTGAGAGAATTTTGTCATTTATCTAAGCAGGACAGCTGATATCAACATTTCCAGATTATAACCTTTACAAGTTGTCTGCATGCATTTACACAGCAGTGGTAATTATTTAACTCCAAATTCTTTTGTGATGACTCACATATCCAGACTGAAAACAGCAGACACAGTCACATTAAACTGTCCAATTACCAGAGACAATAGGTTTTAACCAAATCACTTTTAAAAGGCCTCTAGTTTTTGTTGAATTTGAGTTGGACTGCTGATAGCAATGCAGATAGTGTTTGTGATTGTTAAAAATGTCAGTTTAATTGACAGAAACAAGCTGTCACGTACTAGCTTCATTAGCACGCCATTTTTAAAAAGCTGTTGTCATGTGTGTTGCTAGCATGACCAATGCCAATTCAGCTCAGCAGCTGTCAGCAAAGACGTCTACTCGGAGGCAGTAAATTCTATGTGATACTTTTTAAATGTTGGCATGTCGAAAGAAATATATAGAAATATTTATTGGTGTTTTAGGTCTGCAACATAAAATATGACCAGGAGAAAATAATTGTTGTCTGGTTGTTGTTCTACTTCAGTTTAGTGCAGCTTTCAGTTTTAAATTGAACTCAAACAACTATTCAGTGTGTCGTCAGTGGTGTTTAGCAGCACATGCCAATAAATAAAACTGTGTTGTATCAGCGGTGCTGTTGTCAGATTTTTCTTTGTACTGTTTGGTAAATCGGTTTCCAATTATTCTCTCCTTTAGTTATTGAAACTGTCAAGCTTGGCTTTCCAGTGTGTAGCGTTGGCCCACTGGGGATAACAGGTGTTGTTTAATTATCTTTCCTGTCAGCTTTTACAATAAATAGCTTTTATTTAGTCTTTGAATGTTTTACTGGGGTTTTTTTCCCCAGGAGAAAAATGTCTAAAATGTTGCTTGAAACTAGAAATGGGCTAACATTTCGTCTGCTCTGTCGAGGTCAGGTCTGTCTGTAGAGTGCTGACTTACTGCTTATTATTTGTGTGACAGGGGTTTTGGCCTCAGCAATCAGCTGTGAGGGTATTCATTTTCCAGTCAAGTCCTTGTGTTTTAGCATCTCACTCCTCTCCAGCGTGGCTCAGGCTGCCACAGCTGGTCGGCCAAAGTGCCCGCTTCCTGTCTCTTAATATTGCCATGGAGATGGAACAAAGTCAGAATGAGAATGGGTCAGATGTAATTTCACAGCTTTGCTGCCTATTCACACATTTATGGGCGTTAAATGGAACATAGTGGACTATGCATTTATTTCCCATCGCCCACACTGCTGTTCAGATTTATCTCTTCTCTGTGTTCCATGATTAACCTTGAGGGAACAAAAAGCATAAATTCTGTCAGATAGAAATACAAAAGCTGTAGCAAAGTGCCAGTTCTTTTAGTTAAAATTAACTTTTTATATGTTTTACATATTTTTGGTGGCCAAAGGTGAACAAAATGAAAAAAGGACTAGTGGAGAACTTTTTAATTCGTCTTTATACTTAAATCATTGGTAACATAATTTTTTTAAATTCTATTTTCAGTTTAATTGATATCATGTTAGAGATAAAGCACGAAGCAGTTCTGCTAACAGATTTTTCAGTTTTGTTGCTCTTCATACGTTTGTTACTAATTTGTAACTAAGTCTATGCTATAAAAAATTGTGCAGTTTATTTCTTTTAACACACCTGAGTGAAGTAATTTGTCAGGCTGTCCTTTTCTTCTTTACAAAACATTTTGCTCTGTAACTACATAAATAAATGTTTTTTGAACAAAGTAAGCAAAAACCAAGGAAAGAAAATGCTGCTTTTGATTTCAAGTTTTTGTGAGAAGACGTTTTTGTTCATGAACTATTTTAAATAGTGTGCATATGACTATAAGTTGCTCGATGGTGAAAAGGAAATAAGATAAAAATGTTCATTTAAGAATGTCTTGCAGCTTTGAATAAAGTTCTGTTCTTCCCTTTTATTTACAGAGCTTCCGGGTGCGCCCTCAAATTTAGTCATCTCTAACATTAGCCCTCGGGCAGCAACACTTCGGTTTCACCCTGGTTCTGATGGCAAAACAGCCATATCAAAGTGGATAGTTGAAGGACAGGTGAGCGTGCGTTTGTGCTGCCTGTGCACATCTGTGATCTGTGTTCAACACAGCAGGCGGAGAACTGTTGCAACAAACTTTCTCTTTGCCAGGTGGTGAAGGACTATGGAAGAGAGGAGCCGTGGAGAGTTGTGTACCAAAAAGACAACCAGCCAAACGCTGACGTGCTAGAGATCCCCAGCCTGACTCCATTCACTCAGTACAGGTGAGCAGCAAACACACTGAGCTTGTACGAGAACACACTCAAACACAACACCAAGCGGGCATAAATTGTAAGTGCGCACACACACCACTGTTCTCACATCTCACTCCCTGGCAGTTTCTGCAGCGCAAGGCTCAGGTGAAGTTCGATAAATCACGCAGGCACACGGAGAGACAGTTCCATCTGAGACTTTTCTGTTTGTCAGCACCTTCACAGTTGCAGCATGCAGATCCTTATTACCTTCCTGCAACTCGCTAAAGGGAAAGAGTGGGGAGCGGAAGGATGAGGGCAGGGGAGGGGAAAGTTGATGAAAAAGTTGGGAGGGCAGCAGAAAGTATTAAAAAGAAGAAGAGACAACTAATCAAATGCAAGGAGAACGGGAAGCAGACGAGGAGAGAGGAGTGTCTGTAATCCTTCCTTGAAGAGGTTACACTTTGTAAACGTGATCTGTCGGCCCTCCGAACAGCAGCAGCTCTTTCTACTCTGCCTGTCCTTTTCCTTCTCCGTATTTCTGTCTGTCCTCAGTGTTTTCATCTTTATTCTGTTGCCTGCCCTCCAGTATCTCTGCTTTCATCTGTGATGAAATTGTGGTGTGCATGCACACATTGTACATACAATCACAGGGATTATGTTGTCACAGGCAACACCAGTGGGATGTTAGATGAAATGATGCACTTGTCTGTATTTCTTGCTTTTAGGTCTCTTTTTACTCCCTGCTCTTCTTTTCCCATCACCGGAACAACTCATAGATTTAGTCTCTCACACGCAAGCTGCCAATCACATATTTTATTAGTCACAGCTTCATGAAGCGGGGCTGCATTTTGAAGTGACAAAAGTAACAAAAGCTTCCTTCTGGCTGCTTTTGTGTCTAAGGGTCTGCATATTTAGCTCTGTTTTTTCTGGGGGGCGGCGGGGGGTGGGTGGGTTACCAGGTGAATGTTTGCTTCTCTCAAACAACTAAACAACTTGTGGAGTAATGTAGTAACAAGTAACATAATCAGTAGAATTTTCTAACTAAACACAAATTCAAATCGTCAAAAGGTTTCATTAGATTTTTTTTTGTTCGTTTTAATTTGTAAGGATTGAAACCAGCTCATTTGCAATAAATGTATTGATTTTGACAGTGAAATAACAAAAGTTTGAATTATTTTCTCACGGAAAATGTTGGAGAAGAGTAAAAACATTTAACTGACCAGGAAATTTGGGAGAATTGTCAAAAAAA
>JAVKLF010000100.1:12181692-12195797 GCA_034783495.1 Millerichthys robustus
ATGTGATTAAAAAACAACAAGCCTTGCTGTGCTCCAGACAGATTATTTCCATTTTTTCTATATATTTAATTAGAGAAGACAGTAAAAAGTTATACTTAGTTACTGTCTGACAGGTTGATTGCAAAACCTGCCAGTCAGCGTACTTCAATTTGTTTTGTGTTCTGAGATTTCAGTGAAAGCGATAAATAAACAGGAGACTACAGATTAGCTGTGTCATGAGAAGAGAAAAATATTATCATGTTGGGCCAAATACAGTTTTAAAGGTTTTAATATTTTTTGTCCTGTTTTTCCTGCAGGGAAACACGTCACCACGGGGGAGGAGTCAGTGACTCTGGACAACGGTGGTTTCACTTCTCTGGAGCTGAACTCCAGGTCGCTCAACACCAAGAACTCCTTCCTGAAAAAGAACGGAACCCGGTGAGCCCTTCCATCCCTCTCTGACACAAACACATGCCCGGACCTGATCCAGTACTAACAGATTTATTGTTCGATTGCGTGTCCAGATCTCCCCCCAGGCCCAGTCCGGGTGGTCTTCACTACTCTGATGACGATATCTGTAACAACTATAATGGAGCGGTGCTCACTGAGAGCACCACACTCACTGAGAAACCCACTGAGGTCTCTGAGTCAGAGGTATCTCGTTCTGTCTGTCTGTCTCTTCACTCGTCTGGCTCCGGACTGAGAACTGGACTACCAACACATCAAGATATGCAAACTTCAGCATTTTCTTGGCTCAGTCTCTTCGTTTATTTTATAATCTGCTGGATTGATATTTCTTAACTGTACTACATTAAATTATTTTAATTTTACAACATCTACTGCATCTCTGGAAGGAGGAAAGCCTTCTCTGTGTTTCTTCAAGAGCCAATTTTCTTTGAGGCAAATTTGTGGTAAAATAAACTTAATCTGAGTTCCCAGCATTAGCTGGTTTGAGCCTGACCTGTGACCTTGTATCTGTCTGCTGTCTTTTATCTGTTCTTTGGCGCCTGTCAGATGTGTATTTTTACGCCTCTATGTATTCTTTTAGTGCCATCTGTTGGTCCTTTTAGTTATTTTTCCTCTTAGTTTAGAACCTGATGAAAGTACAAATTTTAGATATAGCTGTTTTATCAACAGACTTTCTGGCTTCTGCTCCACAGTTTAGGTGGTATTTCACTGGGCTACAATTGGTGTGGGTGACATGAAGTTGAAGAAAAATTGAGAAGAAAATAGGCAAATTTGAAAGTGCTTGCGAAGTCTGTGTTTGCAAGCAACCAGCCGTGTTACTGGAGTGCACTTCTGAACTGATGATAGGCAGATTTTGACCAGTTTTTCAACAACTATTTTTTATCATTAGTGTGGCTTTCAGACCTGGGAGTATTTTCTGTTGGAGGAGAGCTCCTATGCAGGCATCGCAACGCAACTTCAGCACTTCTGAAATGAGTTGGAAATGCTTACCTCAACTTTGTGTCTATTTTGAGAAAAAACAGAAATGTTGCACAAATTGTTTGACCGTGCTCAAAATTCATGCCACGTGACTGGACACCTCTCAAGGAAATTCAGAATCACTGAAAACATCCCAAAACATTCTAGAAACTCCCTTATGAATGCCCATTGAGACATAACCTTTTACCGTGTTGCAACGTTGTGTTTTTAAAGCAGCACAGAGAAACAAACCAAATACTAACTCTGCATTTTTAGAGAGAATAGATTTTGATTTGTAGCAAATGTAACACACTTCTTCCTGCTGTTACTAGAATCAGCAGACATCTGACCCCGTTGTGTTTGTGTTTGTATCCAGTTAACGGACAGTGACTACGAGGACGAGCAGCCGAAGCACTCCTTTGTTAATCACTACATGAGCGATCCCACCTACTACAACTCGTGGAAGCGGCAGCCCAAAGGCCTCAAGGGAGTGGGGGCTCCTTTTGGCTATGAGGAGTGTGCCACCGCAGACACAGAGCCCTACTACCAGACCGTGGTCACCCAGCACAGCACAGGTGGAGCGTACACACCTACGGGGCAGCCTGCACACACACACGTCAACCCCAACACTAACCCACCGGGGTCCCGCACCCCCGTGACAGGATTCTCTTCATTTGTGTGACTGTAGAGACAATATTTGCACAAAGTAATATACACACACATATGGAAGGAGGGTGTGTGGAGGGGAATGGGGGGAGGGGGTCAGTCTTTGTTTGGACTAAAGGAACTGATAATGAAGCAGCCCATCACGCCCCAAAGAACTAAACTTACACTTCCCGCTCGCCTTCTCCCTCCCCTCGACATTCATCAAGACCCTGTGTGTGTGTGTTCTTTAAATATTTTACATCTCTTCGTCACTCTGCACACACACACACACACATCTGTTGTCCTCATTTTCCACAAACTCTCAACGGCTTTTCCCTCCAGATGCTCACGCCCACTCC
Source organism: Millerichthys robustus (assembly GCA_034783495.1). Taxonomy (NCBI): domain Eukaryota; kingdom Metazoa; phylum Chordata; class Actinopteri; order Cyprinodontiformes; family Rivulidae; genus Millerichthys; species Millerichthys robustus. The sequence continues at coordinate 12,184,101 of JAVKLF010000100.1, forward strand.
AGAGACTCTCTGACGAGAGCCAGGAGCCATGACTGGATTTATCTGTGAGTCCGTTTGTGTTAGCGACTCGGAGAAGACCACCCCGGAGCTGAGAAAGCTGAGATTTCCGCACAAAACATTTCTTCTGATTTCTATAATCTACACATAAGTGCACAAGTCCCCACCCCCAGGCCCTCCTCGTCCTCATGCACTCTCTGATGCACCATTTCAGCATCTGCTACTGAGAGAGGAACTAAAGATCAGCACAGAAGCGAGCCGCTTTTGCTGACAGACCGCTTCATGCACACAAACACAAAGCTGTCAGCTTTCAATGATCACAAGAGTTATAAAAATGTAAAAAAAAAATAAAATTGCAGCTCAATAATCAGCTTTGAATTTGAGAAATTATGAAGTGTGAGTTGGTTGTTTTTCAGCACTTACAGAGTTCTCAATAAGAGCATTGAGCAGTCTCTGAGAGCAACAAGTGATATTTGCGTTGGAATATATGAAAATGTGTTGTTTTTTTTTACCGTGTACTGCCTGTTCTCCTTTTATCGCAGCCTCCTAAGCCATAATGCTTGCACTGAGCCAAAACCACCGACCATTTCACATTGATTTTGTTGAATTTTTCTTTCTTTTTTTTTTTTTGTTGTTGAATTATTCCAAATATTCTCCAAGTTCGAGTGTGACGCTTGTGCATACAGGCATGTGTGTGAAACGGCTCTGTGCTCACTGTAAGACGCCCACTCATACGTCTGTCACCTTTGCTGGTAAGCAAATTTGTGCCATTGTGTGTGTTTGTATTTTTAAGATGACTTTTGTACAGCAAAACCCTTTTTACTCGTGTGCTGTTGTATGTAGTTTTGTTTGATTCAAAGCAAAGGAGCACCACCGAAGGTTCAGCTGACTGATGAGGGAGAAATGGAGGCAAAGGTTTCACAAAATCAATTCAAACAAGCCACAGTCACAGAGGAGACAATGAAGCCGGTTTACAAGATATTCAAAAGGGTTTTTTTTCCTTGGTCTGCCTTGGTCTGAGTAAACCACCACAATCTGAACCTTGCTCTGACTTCCAGAAACAACCAGGCCGACAGTGATGTACTCTGAACTTCTCTTCAACTCCAAACACCCCTGGAAGTCTTTGCTCATGTATGATCTGTAGGCTCCTTGGCCATCCAGCAGCGTCCTTCACCCTGTCATGCTTGTTTTGAGCCTCATGCAGTGTGAATAAACGATACCATTCTATAAAAGTGTTCTAGTGTGTGTTTAGTGTGGCTTTCACAAACAGAACTACAAATATAAAATATTTTTTGTCCAGAGTTTTGAGGCTTGTCTGTGTCCATTTGAAGCAGGATGCGTTTTAATGTTCAGCTCAGTGTGTGAAAAGCTTGTGTGATACGTTTCTCAGAATAATGGGATGCGTTCAAGGAGGTCTGGGTAAGATAAATCAATAAACAATGATGCAAGAACTGATGCAACAGGAACCAAGTGCAGTTTTCACTGTGCAGTAATCTATACCAGGTGAAAGTGTTGCAAGTTGTTATTTTACTCAAATTTGACAAAAAAGGTGTTGAAGATTTTTTAGTCAAACACTATCGTGACAGTCTAATGCGTGACTTTTACCACGTGTCTATGGTATGTTTAAAGAAATGACTCATGATGTTGTTTTTTGCATTTTTATATATCAGACAGGTCAGTCAAATGGAGGACATGTGCATTATTCACCTTCACATCCAATAAGTGGGAATAAAGTTTCCTGTGTTGGTGCAAATAATTAGAAGTTTCTGAAGGAAGGAAAGATCCAACTTGAGTTATCTAAACCTCTGACATCAAGGATCTCATTTCCCCTTTGAATTTGAATTGAGTGGTGTCTTCTTAAGATCTAATGAGCTCTGTGAAGCCTTCTGCGTGTCTCCAAGTCTGGCAAGGAATTAAGAAAAGATCTCTTAAAAAGTTTTCTTCTACAGCTTTGTTCAAGGCAGGACTTTGCTCCTGTGTTGTAATGGTTATTTTTACAGATACATAGGTGGATTAAGAATTATGTGGCATTGAGCATGATGAATTCTGCATTATTAAAATAATAATAGTTGAAGATAAACTGTGGACACTTGTTTGACCTTACAGATGAAAAACGATCTTCAGCACAGAAGTAAATTGACTGAAGAACAGCTCGAGAAGGAGAAATCAAGGTTTTTAGAAACAAACATCAGATATCACTAACACTAACATGTTTTGGAAGGACATGAAAACATAATATGCAAAAAAAAAAACACTCAAACAGTTTATAATTTATCTTAATTGCTTATGCTAAAGGGTGCATTCATTTTTTTTCAAGCCTTCTCCTTTTCCCCCCACAGAGTTTCACTTACATTGATTGATTACTGAAAAACCATGTGGACGCTTAAGAGAATAAAACCTCTTTGTGTTATAAATATTAATTAATATGAATAGTTGGTTTCTGTATTTATCAGGTTGTTGAGGTTGGTTCCAGCATGTAAGTAAAATATTACTGGAGTAGCTGATGGAGCTTGATCATCTTCCTGTCAATCACGCTGCAGGTGCTATACCAGGATGTGAGGTAGGATGTTCTCAGCAGGATGCTTTGGTAGAAGGTATGAGGATGGAGGGATGATTCTTCCATGTGTCAGTCTACTGAGGAAGTGCTGCCTCTGCTGAGCTGTCTTGATAAGGTATGTGGTGTTGATATTTCAGACGAGATCCTCAGTGATGTGGACACCCCAAAAACCATGTCTGATTGACCCTTAATGCGACATCCTTTACTAAAAATGTAAGAGTTTAGGTTGAATCAAATGTCTGTGTTGAAGAACATACTTCTTAAATATAAAGAGGTTGCAGCTTATTGATCTATATTTCCAGGTTTTATCAATCCTGTTTTCATCAGGTAATTAACCTGAAGCACTTTAGTAATTGTAATAAAGTTTTGTTCTTTTTTTTTTTTTTACTTTATCTCACAAAATGAGAAGACAATTCCCCAACTGCCACTTTTGAAAACATTTCTGCCCCTTTGTCTGTCATTTTGTTTTAACTACTGTGCTCTTGGTACATAGACAACAGTTGCAGGCATTTTTGCATGGCCTATTTCTGGAAGCAAAACCTTTTCTACTCTGCATCTTAAAAATGTTTTGACCAGCACAGACAGAAGGACACTGCAATGTATGTTTTCAAGTGTATTTGAAAATAAATTAAGCCATAGAGCAAACACCTACAGTAAACTACATAGCCTAAATAATCCTCTTTAAAGACAAATATATAAAAAAGTGAATGTTGTTGCATGTTGGTGTCTACTGCTCCAAAAGTCCATTGTGTTTCATCGTTTTCTCTGAATGTGTACTTCATAAAGAATAATTAAGTACCTATAGTTAGTGTGGAAACAGTTAATGCAGTTCATATTACATTTTATAAGCTATTCAAATATTTAAAGACACATTATTTAATTACATCAACTACTGTATTATTATTATATATATTATATAATTATTTTGGTAAAACGGCCTGTACTTATACAGCACTTTATCGAGTCCCTACAGACGCCAAAGCATTTGCCCATTCATACACTGATGGTGGTAAGCTACATTGTAGCCACAGCTGCCCTGGGGTAGGCTGAGAAAGGTGAGGCTGCCATGTGCCACTGGACCCTCTGACCACCAGGCAAGGTGGTTGAAGTGTCTTGCCCAAGTACACAACAACTGAGAAGGATGGGATCAAACCGGCAACCTACCGGGCACAGGACGACTCCTTCTGCCACAGCCCCTATTTTATACAATATTTTTTAATTGCAGCAAATATTCAGTGAATGTTTGCGGCTCCCTGCCAGTAGGGGTCGCTGTGGGTCGGTGATGAAATGAACCCCGGGGGGGAGCTGCCATGTTGTCAGGAAGAAGTATGGTCAGGATGTCGGATACATTTTTTTCACCTAGTAATTCGTTGTTTTATTTGGATTTAAGTATAGTATCGAAGCATCAGTAGTGAGTGATTAAAAACTTGCAGAGTCCGATGTTCAAACGAACTGCAGCGGCTCGGAGCTGAAGCTGCTCGTCCTTGCTAGGCTCTTCGTGGCTTGTGACCTCCCCCCTCCTGTTTTTGGTGGTGAGTTTTTGTCTATTCTGTTGTGTCTTTTTATTCATCCTAGCTTTTTTGTTTACTCTGTATCCGTAATGCCCGGTGTGTCTTGTAGAGGATGTTAAAGCTGGAGCCATCTTTACACGGAAATGCCCCCCATTAAACCGTTATATGGTCATGGGGGAGTTTAGGACCACAGGGGCGTAGCGCGGCCATTTTCTGAGGGGCCACGGCTTCACCAGTCGTTCATTTTCAAATTGATCGACCCAGAAAGGAGGTATACGTCTCATTATTTTGTTCGACAAACTCTTACTGCGTTATATCCACATTGTTGTTTACCTAATAATTTATTTTTAAAAAGAACAAACAAAAAATACATTAGCTCATTCGTGTTTTTGTGAGGCATTTAAAGCAAATGGGAAAACAGAGTTTTATATTCTAAGCTGAGAAGATCTAAGCCCTGGTTAATCCTATTTTCTTTTTACCTGATTTCATGTTTATTATTCTTGAAATTAAGTAAATGTCTGCTTATGAGAATGTCCTGTCAAACCCTTAAAATGGGTGCAAATTATTTTCAAATCCCTACGTCAGATGTGCAGAGAATGCATCACAATATGTTTGTAAAAGAAAGATGCAGAATTGTGGTCTGCTAAAGAATAACAAAATCCCATATATGTATTTATGTACTGTATATGTGTATATATATTATTGTGTGTCTGTGTGTAACACTGTCATAGTCAGACTCCAAATAATAGATGAAGTTGTTACCATTAAGCAATTGATTAGATATATTATGATGTGTAAAATTGGCACAAGGTTATTTAACATCAGAGATTGATTCCTACACTAGAGCCAGGATTTTTTTTTTTTTAATAACTAGAAAGAAGTCTGTCAAAGTACAGTGAGAGAGAAAACTCAGCTGCAAAGTGATGCTATTTTTTAGGAATGTACAGTTTGCAAAGTAATTGGGGCTGCAATATTTAATTTCATGAGATGTTTAGTTCTAGCCCAGGTTGCATCAGGAAATGCATCTGGCGTAAAAGAGTTGCCAAATTCTTTGTTTGGGTTTGCTACTGTGGTGACCCCTGCAGAAGGGAGCAGCCAAAATAATTAAAACATTTATTGGTTGCAATACCTGAGCAGTAATTAAATGAGATTGAGATTTATTCGAAGGTTAAACTGATTTAAAAGCCACTTTTTTGTTTATTTTGCAGTTTTCAAAGATTGTCCAGAGTGACAAGAAAACATATGGAGTTTGAAGACCTACCAAAAATGGTGACATCCTAACACAACTGTTTATTCATTCAAAACAAAAAAGGAAAATAATTAACCGTCTGTGAGCAGAACACATAAAGTAACAATGTGTGAACTTACTGGAGAGGTGGATCTGGAGGAGGCAAAAGAGGACATCACTTTAGAACCCCTTCCAGAACCGCTGCTCATAATCCTCTCTCCACCTCCACCCTTCTTGCCGTACCCAGGTGAGCCAACCATGCTCTGGCTGAAATGGCTCAAGGCTTTTGAACACTACATTCAGGCACTCGGTGAAAAGGAGCTGGCTGACTCCACTAAGCTGGTGCTCTTACAGCACTCTCTCGGCTCGGAGGGAGAGCATGTCTTCTCGACGCTGATGAAGAATGAAGCTACGTACGCAGCTGCCATTTCAACACTGACTGATCACTTCAGACAGGATTATGCCTCCCAAGTGCACCGCCTCAAGTTCCACCAAAGGGTTCAGATGCCTGGAGAGACTGTAGACCAGTTTGTCTCAGCACTGGAAGAACTGCTAAGACCTTGCAACTGTGGAAGCACCAGGGAAAAACTTCTATTGAATCAGCTAATCGAGAAAACTAACAATCTGCAACTCCGGGAGACACTGCTGATGAGAAAAGAAACTCTGACTTTGCCCTCAGCACTGGCAGTTGCTAAAGAGCTGGAATCCGTTTTAAATGATTCTCTTTTAGGTTTTCATGAAGTCAATGTGGACATTGGAGAACATTTAGAGCCCCCTGTTCCAATAAAGCGCAAAAGAGGTAGGCCTCGTCGTGGGGAGGAAAGGACTAAAACAAAGCCACATGTGACAAAAACCCAAAAACAATCATCTAGACTCAAAGATGAATACTACTACAGTAATGATAAGCTGTATTACAGTGATGGTGAAGACAAATCTCAAGCTATGGAGCAGAATAATATGAATTGCAGTGAAGTAGATGATGATTATTACGGTACGCAAACAACATTACTGATAAAGCAAGAGGATGACGACAACAACAGTGAAAAATTGGTTTGTTCTTCAACCAAACAAAAAGTCCATTATTGTCCTTTATGCACCAACAGATGCTTCAACACTAAAAACAAGCTCACCAGGCACATGAGGACTCACACACAAGAAAAACCATTCAGCTGCCCAGTTTGCAAAATGAAATTCAGCCGGTCCTACCACATGACCCGACACATGAGGAACCAACACAATGCAGGCCAGCATGTCTGCGCTACCTGTGGGGAGAACCTCGAAAGCTTTGCTGAGTTACAAGAACACAATAAGACACACAAGTCCAAAGTCCTCGTCTGTCTAGATTGTAATGAAAAATTTACCAACAAAAATGAGTTTTGTTGTCATGTCAAGTCACACAAAATGGACTCGTTTTCTCAAACACAAGGTCAAAGTTCTCAGCAGTCTGTTCCAATAAAGCGCAAAAGAGGTAGGCCTCGTCGTGGAGAGGAAAGAGTTAAAACAAAGCCACATGTGACTAAAACTTTAATAGATTCAGCTAGACACCAAGATGAAAACGCCTACAGTAATGATAAGCTTTATAACAGTGATGGTCAAGACAGCTCTAAATCTGTGTGTGAGAATAATCTGGATTGCAATAAAGCAGGCGAAGATGACAGCACCTCAACATCGCTAGTGGTTGAAGAGGACAGCGGCAACAATACAAACAACTTCGTCCTTTCTTTGACTAAACAGAAAGACTTTTGCTGTCGCTTTTGTGTCAAACACTTCACCAAAGCAGACAAGCTCACCAGACACATGAGGATTCACACAAAGGAGAAACCATTCACCTGCCCAGTCTGCAGTACGACCTTCAGCCAGCCCGACCACATGACCCGACACATGAGGAACCAGCATGCTGCAGGCCAGTACGTCTGCTCTACCTGTGGAGAAAGCCTGGAATGCTTTGTGGAGTTACTAAAACACAACAAGACACACAAGTCCCAAGTTCTGTTCTGTCCAGATTGTAAAGAAAAATTTACCAACCATGATGATCTTTGTAGTCACATCAAGTCACACAGAAATGACACTCAAACTGGTCAAAGAATTCAGCAGGCTGATGTACTTGATCCATGTGCAGATTTTTGTGACGCTGATTTGAACACTGTAGAATCTGAAGTTCAGCCTGTGACAGAAGATAAGAGCTCTGAAAGTGGATCTGAAGAAGAGGGGAAGGAAAAGACTAAAAACACTCCTCTAAAAACAAACAAGCACAAAGAAGAAGAAACAAAACAACACTTTTGTCCTCTCTGTGTCAATAGGTGCTTTAGAGGCCCAAACAAACTTGCTCGACACATGAGGACTCACACACAGGAGAAACCCTTCATCTGTCCAATATGCAGTATGAAATTCAGCCACTCCTACCATATGACCAGACACATGAGGAATCAACACAATGCGGGCCAGTATTTCTGCCCTATTTGTGGAGAAAGCTTTGAAAGCTTTGTTGAATTGCAAAGCCACAAAAAGATGCACACGTCCCAAGTTCTGTTCTGTCCAGATTGTAGTGAAAAATTCACCAACAGTGAGGAGCTTTGTAGTCACGTCAAGTCACACAGAAGGAACGTGTCTTGTCAAACAGATGGTCCAAGTACTCATCAGGCTGATGGAATTAAAGTGAAGACTGAAGGAACACCTGATGCTGATGCCGCTTCTTGTGATGCTGGTTCTAGCAGTGAAGAATCTGAAGTTCAGGTTTTGCCTGAAGAGAATGCTAATGAAGCTACATCTGAGGAAGATAGAAGCAAGAATCATGGTAAAGCCATCTCAAGAACTAAATCAGAAGGCTATTTTTGTCCTCTCTGTGTTGGCAAGTGTTTCAGAGGCCCAACTAAACTGGCTCGACACATGAGGACTCACACAAAGGAGAAACCGTTTACCTGCCCAGTCTGCACTAAGGTTTTCAGCCAGTCCTACCACATGACCAGACATGTGAGGAACCAACACAACCTCGGAGAGCACGTCTGTGGTAAATGTGGGAAAAGTTTTAACACCTGGCTGGACCTGAAAATTCACAGAAAACACCACGCAGTGGAAGGTTTGACATGTCTGGCATGTGATAAACAATTCAAAGGGGGGGCTGCACTTGCGAGCCACCTGAAGCTACATGGAAAGGTCAAGTCCAATCCCCGAAGCCTCAAATGCAGCGATTGCGACAAAGAGTTTCGTCGCTCTTATCATTTAAAAAGGCACATAATGACCCACCGCAAAGCTGCAAATGTTGATTGTTACACCTGCCCCGACTGCCAGAAGAACTTCTTCTTCCCAGAAGACCTCAACAAACACCTGGAGATTCACATGGAAGAAAATAGCGGGACTTGTCCAAAATGCAACGAAACCTTCAGCAGTGCAGAAGAACTTGAGGCTCACATGGTGGTTCATAACAAAACTTACCCCTGCAGGACCTGTGGGAAGAAGTTCAAGGTTGAGTATGCGCTAAAGAAACATGAACAAAACCATCAACATGAACAATATTACTGTTCATTGTGTCACAAACACTTCCTCAAGATTTCTTACTATAAGAGACACCTAATGGCCCACGACAGACGAGAAAATAGATGTCCACACTGTGACGGTGTCTTTTTAAAGTCGACAGCCTTCAAATATCATCTGCGGACTCATACTGAAGAGAGGCCTTACCAGTGCAGCTGCTGTATTGAAACATTTGAAGAGAAGGAAGAACTAGTGAAACACTGCCTTAAACACAGGAAACTTAAAAAAGAGCAGCCATACTCGTGTACTCGCTGCGACTATGCTTTTTCCACGCTGATCGAGCTGACAGAGCACATGAGTTCACATGAGGGGGAGCTGCCAGAGACCTGTCTTACCTGTGGCAAAACATTCCTAAACAAGAAGAAGCTGGAGAGACACCTGACCATCCACAGTGGTGAGAGGCCACACCTCTGCTCCATCTGTGGCAACGGCTTCACCTCGGCTGCCAGCCTCAAGCTGCACATTAACATTCACAGTGGAGAGAAACAGTTTCAGTGCTTACAGTGCAGTAAACGTTTCAGATCGGCCAGTGGGCTGCGGCTGCACAGCCGGCAGCACATGGACGAGCGGCCCAGCTACAAGTGTCCCGAGTGTGGACGGACTTACAGACGCATGACGGAGCTGAAGATGCACCAGCGCTACCACACAGGAGATAAGCCGCATGCGTGCTCCTGCTGCAGCAAACGCTTTATTAGCAAAGACAAGTTGAACGTTCACATGAGGACACACACGGGGGAGAGACCATTTTCCTGTCCCCACTGTGGACAGACATTTACACAGACTGGGGACAGAAACAGACACATCAGTAAATTCCACCCATTATTAGAAAATACCTTTAGTGATTTACCTGAAGTAAAGTTTTAGAGTTTTTTATGATTACATTGGCTTTTTGCATGTTTGTGGGTATTGTAAGCGTAACAAACATATTTAGATTCACGGTTAAGCTATTAGAGGAAAAGTTAAAGTATATTGAAAGCATGACCTCATCAAACTTGCAGGACGTAGTATCAGTAGTATCAAGCTTTCTCATAAACTCAAGAGATCCTCCATTTTGTTCTTCAATCTGTTTTGCAATGTTTTCTTGCTCCAACACACCTGCTTTAAATGACTGAATTATCTCCTCAGCATGTCATCATGTTTTCCAGAAGCCTATTAATGACCCATTTATTTAATCAGGTGTGCTGAAGCAAGGAAACATCCAAGATGTCTAGAATTGTAGGCCCAGAGTATCAGGGTTGGTGACCACTAAATGGGAGTCAGGGGAAAAGCAAATCCTGCACATTAGAAGCCTGATCAGAAAATTGCGTCACACAGTAGATTAAAAAGCACTGGTTTTAAGCTCTGAAGGATATGTTATTTTGTGTTTGTTTGTTTTTTGTAATACGGTTTAGTGGCTGCTTGTGTCCAAACACACAAGCTTCACAGCCCATGATCAAGACTAAGACCTGTGAGAACAGGAAGTAATAAAAATTGGGAGTACTAATCTCAGAAAGTCACTTTTTTTTTACTTTATTCTGCAGACTCTTTTTCTGCAGAATCATGTGTTTTGATTTTCAACAGATTAAACGGTATGCTGTGTTGCGAAATTCATAGGCTCAGAAAAACATTCAGGTGGATATATATATATATATATACATATATAAACCTGATGTTTATAATCTATTAGCAGCATTTATGCTCGGCTTCTTAGTGCAGTAATAATCATAGTTAAGTCAATTCTGTGATTTTGTTTTCTTCAACTTGATTGATATCAATTGTCACATTACTTAACATTAAACTGTATGGGATAACTTGTTCCCATAATAAGATCCATGTGCAGAATAAAAAACATTTAGGATAGTGGGGAAGCTGGTTCCTGTTGCGATATTCTTTTTAATGCCTACTTTGAAGAAGTCTGTATGAAAAAATATATATATAAGATGTGCATGCTCATTTATTCTGTGCAGCTAATGTTTCTCAATCCTGTGCCTATTTCATTTTCATTAAGCTTTATGGCAAACTACTTTGTTTTATATAATGGATGCAATAGAACAGACATTACTCTCAAATAACACAAGTTAATTTTTTTGTATTTTTTGCATTTTCTCAGCATGTGTTTATCACACTAATTTAGTTTTAAACACTTTGATATTTTTATTAGACATTTCTTTTTGCAAGTGTTTTGTAATTGTGTTTAGAAAAGTGCCATGAAAATAAAACTAATATTAACTCTACCAGTTTCTGTATTCAGGTCATAGTATATAAAGTATGATGTAAGTAAGTATGATGTTACTGGGAGACTTAGTTAAAAATATCAAGAGTGATCAGGATTAAATTGTGTACCAGAGTTTAGTTTCTCTTATCAACGAACTTTAAAATATAAAACTATATATTTAAAAGTAACTGAAACTCAGAATAAAATCTGTGTATTTGTAGCAGAACACGACTACAATTGATAATTGAACTGTTTTAGACGGTAACAAATCCAAGATCAGATGTCCACATGAGGGCGACATGAGCTGCCTAAGCCTAAATGCTATAATTTTTCTTGTTAATTTTTTGTAAATCCTATTTAAAAATAGGTGTAACTTCATTGTGGTCAAAGCAAATAAAAATTACTAAGCACAGACCGTAAAACTGAAAATAAAAAATATTAGCATAGGGAAAAACTGTGTTCTAGCTACAAGTTTATGTATTAATTAAAAGCAGGCTTGAATGGCAAACAATCACAGAGAAGAAAAGTTTTATGGCCAAAGCCACAACACCGTGAAGGTAATGCAAAATCTGCCCAATAAAGTGTGTTACGTTTAGTTTTGCTTCCATTACAACTAATAAAAATAAATAAAATATTGACAGGTGAGCTAATTTCATCAGTGGTTATAATTTACTCAAAA
>JAVKLF010000100.1:12195897-12208722 GCA_034783495.1 Millerichthys robustus
TTCCATTACAACTAATAAAAATAAATAAAATATTGACAGGTGAGCTAATTTCATCAGTGGTTATAATTTACTCAAAAGTTGTGCAACAATACATTTTCTTTATAAAAAGTAAAAACTCAGTGTTTGTTTGGGCAGTTAACACCCAGTCCGATAGGTGGCAGCACTTCCGGTTTGCGTCAATCTGCGACTTCCGAAATAAAGAAGGCGACGCTACATTTTCTAGTTCACTCGTAAGCCACATTATTTTTCTGGTTGATTAGGTCCTTTATTAACCTTATGCTTTATTTCGGTTTGCTTTGAAGTTACATGGGTAGGGTTAATAATTTAACACCGGAAGTAATTGGTAATTAACCAGCTGTTAAGTTTCTGTGTTAGCACCATAGCATTGTGCCACATTAGCACAAATGTAGCTCATTACGTGTCCTGATGGCATAGTTTGGTAATTGTTTGTTGATTAAGTGTAATTTACAAAATTTTTCGTAAAATTTTAACCAAACTTCTAAAACGGCTGACTAAGGTTATCGTAACAGAATTGTTCCCTAATCCTAATGGCTGCCTTAGGTTTCATTCCTGCCACTAAGCAGGATGCTTTTAGCATACGACTAGACCATTCTAGGTCTAAAGTTAGTTGCAATCTTAGCGGAGAAGAAGCCAGGCAGTTCTATGAAGACCTGATGAAAGACAACAAAGCACAATGTGAATCAAGGAGCTTAAATAATGAGAAAGTTAAAGGTAGAGAGCGTCGGGTCAGAGAGAGACCAAGTAGAGTCCGAGCCGTACAAGAACATCAGCAGACTCAAACTGAGTCTGTGGTGCAAAGAGGAAGTTCAGGTGGAAGTAATGGCCACCAAAACAGAGAGGTGACCCCGTCAGAAAGGACCATGGAGCTGTTGGGCCTCAGGTTGCTGCGTTGTGCTCATGAGGGGGACATCACTGGTGTTAAAGAGCTGCTTTCTAAAGGGATCGACATTAACTTCCAGGTGCAGTGCTCAGTGTTATGATTCATTTTAAGCACTCTGTATTACTTGTATTTACATAATATTTTCTATTTCCAGGATACGTTTCTTTGGACAGCTATGATGTGTGCCAGCTGGTCAGGACAAAGAGCTGTGGTCAGGCTGCTGCTGAGTCACGGTGCAGCCTGGGTTGGAGTGGTGGATGCACAAGGCAGGGACGCACAGGACCTGGCACTAGAAGGTATCATCATTCAGCTCCTAAAATATAACACCTTTTAGCCATAAGAGTATGGGCACACAGGTAATATTTAGTTAGTCACAATTTTTGCTGCTTAAACAACCCTGATCTATGAAATCAATACATGGACTCACCTAATGAAGTTCTGCTGTGGTGTACCAAGTTGACGGCAGCTGGTCATTTCAGGTGGTATATTAAATAGAACCTTCGTGGTTTGAGCTTGTTTCTCTAGTATATCCCACAGATGTGTAAAGTAGTATCTAGAAAATCCTGCCGGTATATCCAAGACCTTAAACTTTGTTCCTCCAACCTCTCTAGAACATTTTTATCTATTCTATGTATTCTATTCAGAAGCACACTACAAGGATGTCAGTTTATTTGTCCACCTCTCTATTTTTGTCTTTAACTGTGTTGCCTTATCTTTATGTCTTCCTTCCTTTCTTTCTCTTTTACTTTTTTATTTGTGTTTATTAAATTTAAAAAATCAAAAAAATAAATGTCTATTTTTTTTTTTGCATGCATGCATGCATATCAAGTGGAGCATTATAGCAAACGCAATAATGCTCCTCTTGTGAAAGTAAAACTGTTGGGATCTCATTGGCATTAAGAAATCAGTTCTTAGTTTACCAGTCAGGACACAAAAAATAAAAAAATATCTACCCCACAAGGTTTATCACTGTTAATTGTTTTAAATAAATTTTCTTTTTCATCCTAAACAATAGTGTTAAACAGAAAAGGCCAGTTTTAATCTTTCAGAATTTGATTTTTAATATTATTTTAAATAGCTGTTTTTAGCATACACACTAACATCATTCACATTATTACTAGGTAATTCACGTTTCACATTTCTGTGATGTGGTTTGAAGTGTGTGTTTTCAGTCTTCTGTGAACCTGGACTTACCTGCTTCCATTAAATCTCCTTTTTATTTTTCTCAGCAGGCCACAAAGAAGTATTGGTGGAATTGTTGAACTATGGCAGGAGTCCACGAGCAGAGGAACCATCTGACAGCAGGTTAGCACACCCTCATCTAAGGGGAATAACAACATATGTTCATGTGTAAGTGTGGTTAATGAATAACCTTATTTAAAGATATCTTGCATCGTTATTGGGCACAGTCATAAAAAAATAGTACAAAATGAGTATAGCCAGCCTCGGAGTCAATCAATCAAATTTTATTTGTATAGCACAATTCAACAGCAAGGAATATCAGTAGATTACACTTGAAACAGGGCTGACATTGTTTTTAATGAAACAAAATTTAATACTGAATATCTTCTGAGGATGCTTGACAATTCAACTGTCACTTTAAATGGGGATTAGATTTACAAACTATTTGTTCATTGGGAAAGACAACTTTAGGTCCCCTCTATGTTTTTAGTGTGATGAAACAGGTTCACTTTATATAAGTTTGTCTCTCTGTGATAACTTAAACTGGAATAATAAGTTAAGCTTAAGTTAAGTTCAAGTTTAACTTGAAACATCAACACACGTGAAATCCTCTCCTTTCAGTCCTTCTAGTTAAAAAAACAAACTTTTAAATGACGGTGGCAGATGTGGACAGTGAAAACATCTCTTGCTTTTCTCGGAGTGAAGTTGTTCTGTTGGATTTTTCACAGCACATCTTTTATGGAGGGACTGCTCATGTTGCCTTTTATTAAAGCTGACAAGACCTAGTCTAAAGTTGCAACTTTTGAAGATGAGTTTAATATTTTAAAAAAATTCTTAAATGATTCTAGAACTGTAATATTTTATTAGCATTTGAGCACACAGCTTATCTCTCTTTCTAAATTGTTTCAAATTATGCCTAGCTGTTCACATTTAATTATCCTTTAAAAAAACACATTTCTTAAGACTAATAAAAAAATTAAATCAATAAAAACACTTTAAACCCAGGATTAGATTTCTAACATACCCATTCGTTGGATAAACTAAAAATCTAGATCACTTCCAATATGGTCACCTTCATAAAATAATCACCTAACTCATTTTTTGTCATGTTCTGTTTTTTATAAAAAAAAATTTGTGGTTCCTAAAAAACTTTAATAACATTAGGTAGGCAATTATTTTAGGAAGGTGACGCGCCAGTTGCACGTCTAGTGCTTTGTTGTAAACGGCCTAAAACTAAGGAGAAAATTACATGTGAACAATCCCTGAAAATGTTAGTGTTTACAGGGTTGATTATAGTGAATCAACAAGAAAGGAAAGAAAGTGTTTTGTTGAGCTCATAAAATCCATTGTAGTTTCAGTGCTAGGCAGGGTTGCCAGATAGGAAATGAAAACTATCGTACTGTCACTTAAAAATGATTGTACTTTGACTATATTAACTATCATATGTGCTGAGTGAGTAGATGCAGACTGTTTAATGTTAGAAGTCAAACACTAAAAAGGTGTAAAAAGGTGGTGTGAATTGAGTAAAACCCTGTTTTGTTGACATATCTTCTCTGATCTGTTCTCTGCTCTGAATGTCCACAGTGCTCTCCAGCCTCAGTGGTGCGATGTGTGTCGTAACGAGTACAGGAGCAGCCACTCAGCGCATCTCTCCTCTACTCTGCATCAGTTCAGTGTGCGGCATCCTCCACCCACCCCTTACTATTGCCTCCCCCCCTCTAGCAACAGCTACAAGATGATGGTTCGTTGCGGCTGGAAACCGGGCGATGGACTCGGGCCGGAGGGAGTGGGGGCTAAACAACCAGTGGCTACGGTGTTGAAGAGAGACCAGAAAGGGCTGGGATTCGGACATACAAAACGAGCTAAAGTTACTCACTTTCAAGCTGGGGATCATGATGCTGTACGACTACAGCAGGTGGAGAACGACAGGAGGGAGCACAAAGGACAGAGAAAGGAAAAAGCTAGGCGACAAGAACAAAAAGAGAAGAACTGGGAAAGAGATTTTCGTGCTTCGTTTTATTGGTAACAACTCTCACAGGCCCTCAGCCTTAATATCTGAAAACACCTGGGAAACATTCAGAAGACAGAATAAAGAAAGTTGTACCAGTGATTGTTTTTCTTTTTTCACCTGGAGTGACACTTAATACACACCAGTCGTTCCTGAATCCAAAGTCTACAGGTTGTGTAATAATGTGGCACGTGTCAAATTTTCTTTTATCTTTACGAGGATCATGCCTGCTCACAGGTTTCAGAAAAATCCATGTTAGATTGTTGTATTACACAAAGACTATATCTAAGAAAATAATTTGATATGAAACCACAAAGATATATTTAAAAAACGTGGATTTGTTCATAGAAAAAAAAAATTTACAGTTACAATTGCTTCATGAGATTTATTTTTCGCTAATTAGGAATTAGTTAATCAGTCAACATCCTTTCTTACAGCTCCAGGTTCCCTTCTCACCTAGTTTACCACACCCACATGTGATCCTCTTGGCACGATTGTGCTAAAACGGCCTTATCAGCACCTCGTTCAGGCCCTTTAGCACAGTCAGATTTGTAAATCATTCATCAACCTTTTGATTTTGAATTTTTGATCAACCAGACTTACTTTCTCTAATTACAGATTCAGATAAACTAGACATATGTCCTGTTGTTTAACTAACCACTGCATGAATTTTATTGAAACCTTCAGAAAGTAATCATTTCATCCAATTCATTGGCTTTCATCTGTCTCCAACTGATAACTCTTTGGACTTAAGATGGCCACCATCATTAGTGGGCTAATTAACATTAGCCAACCCAAAAATGGCCTAAACTATATCAGTTTTACAGATGTGAAGCTGAATTTTGCGTGGTAAGAGCTGATAGTCATCCCTATGTTCCGAGTCCCAACACATATCACAAGAATTTACATGAATTTCACATGAATCATTTATGAAGTTTGACCAAAGTAACTCCATCCCTTATCAGAAACAGATGATTTTAGTTTAAAACTGCCATGAAAGTGCCAACTGATGCATTTCTTCAAGGAATTCTAGACCAGGGCTATTCAGCTGCCACTGACTTCTGTTCACCTTCACATTTTGGAAAAAAAAATTTTTTTTTGCTTCATTTAATTTAAAACTAGATCTTAAATCAACTTTAAATTTTAAACCTATAATTAAATGCAACAAATTCTAAAGGTAAAATATGTAAATACTTGTTCTTTTACCTCATTGTCAGGCCCCTGAACTGAGTAACGGGCACCCTGTGCGATTTAGTGAAATAGACGTTTCAGAGTGTGTCCAACCGCATGTTTTCAGAAAACATGACTTTCAAGTGTCCACAGGTGGACAGACTACGTACTTCTGATGACATCAGCCTTTGGCCACTATGAGAGGCACCAACGACCTTGCGATCACACCCCAGGGGAGTTGTCTTGACTATGGAGGCACAGAACACGACCCATCCAAACTAGTGGGGTCTCAATACCAGGCTTTATACAAATAATTGTACTTGTACAAAATGTCCCAGTACCCAGAATCAATATCAGTGAATGTGTTACAATTTACATTTCAAGTAAAAGGTTTGTCAGTTCCATGTTTAAGAATTTTACACAAGTTGAAAGAAAATTTCATTTGTTATTTTTATTTGTTTTAAAAATGTTGCAACAGTATAAATCGGGCTGCTTATTTGATTTGATCCAATCAGATGGGCTGTAGACCTATAAAGGAGAGCCACTTCTAAATAAAAGAAATGTGTTTTTAAAGTCACTGTGTGATGTTGAGGTACCCAAACTGAATTACTCATACTTGGTTTAAGACACCCCTAACTCCGACTCCGTGTCTTTTGTCTCTGTTGAGATGTGGTTGATGTCCAGTTAGAGGTGGGAGGTAAAGATATTTCTGTCAGGTTTCTTCCTCCAGGTCTTCCCAGCAAATCCCCACAACACATCTGGGTCTACCTGGTCTGTACACCTTCCCTCATCATCAGATCCAACTCATCACCAGGTGATAATCGGTCGACAGCTCAGTTCCTCTCATCACCCAAGTGTCAGAAGCAAACGGCCACAGATCAGATGACAAGACTAGAGGATTGGAGTCAGAGCATCAAGGCCCCCACCTTTGGCTACAAGTGCTTCTGTCCATACGACTGAGACTGCAGAGAGAAAAACAAAGGTCAGTGAACATTTGGGAAAAAAAGAGAAACCAAAAACTTTGGAAGTGGTTCATTTTATAAACTTTTAAGGAAACATCTAGGGGTGTTATGTTATCTGATGAAATCACTGACACATTTTCTTTTTCAGTTGGATGACTGGACATCACTGCAGCCTCTGTTTAACCATCTAAACATAATGGTTGTCTGAGCAGTGAACCTGAACAAAAACAAGACTGAAGTTATTGTATTGGAAAATCCTAACCCACTCAATGAGTGAGAAAATGGGGAAAATACACAGAAAGTAGAGTTTTTTAAATGTATTTGTGTGTGTGTGTTGGCAGAGTGAGCAGTGAGCTCAGCTTTTCTTTCTGCTCAGCTGGAAAAGCAGGAGGTGTGTTCTTTGGCTGTGTTACATAACTTGCCACCCTTTGTCTCCTTTCTGTGAATCTACTTGAGAAAAATAATACAGGCAAGTTTCTGCCACCCACTTTTGTGAGAACATGTCTGGACGTGTCTTCATGGGAGTGCAATATAAAATGTGCTGTAAAATGATTGCTGCAATACAGAGTTATGTATTAAAAGCAGTAAAAGCTGATTTTAAACAAAATACAAAATACATCTTGTTTTCAATATGAATAGATAGTCTACTAAAGCTATATAATAATTTAGCTTATTCTGCTGATAACAGTTTTATTAAGGTTAATTTAGCTGACTGTAAACTCATAAATGTTGCTCAGTCTCTTTAACAAATATTTCCTGGAAACTCCCAGTGGCCCACGGCTCAACTTTTACACACTTCCTCTTCTCATGTAACAGGTCTGTACTGCTGCAGATAAAAGCTCCCAGCTGGACTGTCGGGCTTCAGAAAGGCTAAAACCACCTCCAAGGAGACAAAACCAGCAGAGATGGACAACTTCTTCTACTTTTCTGCTGAAACATGGACCCTGCTGGTAGCTTTTGTCACACTATTCCTTGTGTAAGTGTTAACAAAAGTGTGTTTTTAATAGTATTTAATTGTTAAATCATCCACATTTATTCTCTTTACTTTTCATTTTTTATTCACGTTTTATTTCTTTGTTTTTTTACAGGTATGCCTATTGGCCTTATGGGGCGTTTAAAAAATTAGGCATCCCTGGCCCCAAACCTATTCCCTTTTTTGGCACTTTGCTGCATTATCGAAAAGTAGGTAGATATTACTTTTTAAAGCTGACACACAACACACCATGTGATACTAAATAGCTTTGCTCACAATCAATACAAAACAGTTAAGGTTTTATAAAGAAGTGAAGGTGGACATGACCATGATGAGCTGAATGATTTATTTGAGCTCTAAAAAACTAGAATAATTTGACTTAAAGTGGACACAAATTTTAATACTGCTAAAATCAGTCAATGAAGTTGGGGAAGAATTAACGAACGACCTTATCATTTCTGTTTTTGATTTCCCTGAAGGAATCTTTCCAAAGGATCAATAAATTTATGATCTAATCTAATCTAGCAGGGTGTACTGTAGTTTACAGACATGTTTGACTTTTATTATGAACTAAACTGCTTGAAAACTAAGAAATCGTAAAGTTGTGGCACAGTATGCATATATGTGTGAAGAGATTAATGCAATATTTGTAAATATTATTTTCTGAAAAGTATAAAAGTTACAAAACACACCCAGAGTTGTAACGCCTGTCACCTGTGTGTGCTAGTAAACATGAAAGTTGTATGAAAACATTTAAAAAACTGAAAAAATAATAGCGTGACTGCTGACTCAACATTCACATAAATTCTTAATTCTCTCAGAAACTGAATAAATAAAAGGATCATTCACTAACAAGTTTATTAAAATATCTTTTAAATGTTTATTTCAGCAACATGTTTTTATGTGTACATTCTGATTCTCTTACTCAGGGATTCTTTAACTTTGATGCAGAATGCTATAAAAAATATGGCAAAATATGGGGGTAAGTTGGTGTTTTTCTACTTCAGATGTGTTTTTATTTCTCTTTTTTTCTCTTTCCATCATGTGACCATCTCAAAGAGTGGATTGATTACTTCCCCTATAAAGACAGTTATTAACTCATTAATCCCTGTTGCCTCAGTTGATGGTTTCGTTTCATGTGATTCTCAGGATTTATGATGGCCGGCAGCCCGTGATGTGTGTCGCTGATCCCACCATAGCAAAAACTGTTCTTATTAAGGAGTGCTACTCTCTATTCACCAACCGCAGGGTACGCAGTCACGTCGGCACAAAACTAATTCAGTCCCTGATTTATGGCTTTCGTTTGAGCTCACCGTTGGGTTTCTGTTGCAGAACTTCCGTCTGAACGGACCTCTGTATGACGCTGTGTCTATAGCAGAGGATGATCAGTGGAGGAGGATCCGCAGTGTCCTTTCTCCTTCATTCACCTCAGGGAGACTAAAAGAGGTGAGCCCCTCTCCGTCTCACTGTGCTGCTTTAAAAACACTCTCTTTTTAGACCCTCTAATTCCTGGGTTTTTGTTTGTTTTGCTGCTCCAGATGTTTGACATAATGAAGTGTCATTCTGCTAACCTGGTCAGCAGCATGAAAAAGAAGGTAGACAAGGATGAACCACTGGAGCTGAAGGAGTAAGAGAATTTTAAAATGCTAAAAACTGCATACATTTATTTACTTTGAAACGCCTTTATGGTATTCTAAATGCATCTGTGTGCACCTGCAGGTTCTTTGGCCCGTACAGTATGGATGTAGTAACCAGCACAGCCTTCAGTGTGGACATTGACTCACTCAACAACCCCTCAGACCCTTTTGTCACAAACATCAAAAAGATGCTGAAGTTTGACCTGTTGAGCCCTCTCTTCCTTGCAGTTGGTAAAATACTGTTTTAAAATCCGAGTGTTGCATGTCTGAAAGCTTTAGAAATATTCTGACTCCATTGTCCCAACTATCAGAATGTTTTAAGTTTTTAAAGGCAACTCCATCGCACTTTGAAATGTTGAATATTTGAAAGCAGCAGAGTTTTTTTGAAGGTTAGCAAAGTGTTTTCAGACTGACATTTTCCCCATTTTTCATGTAGTAATGAAATAATGGTTAACTAGAAAGGTAGAAGAGAAATGAGCAACTTTCTCTGAAGACCTTTGACCCTCCATCAATCATGACATCATCGTGAGCAAGAAGAAAATCCTTCTTGGAACTTGGAACAAACCCTTAGTGCTGTTTGCTGTTTTATTGCTCATTTCACTTGTTGTTCTAACAGTTCTTTGTGCTAGTTTCAGCTTTTTTTCAGCTTATTTCAACTTCCATCTGCTAGTTTGAGGGTTTTTCGCCTTTTATTTTAGCTGTTTTTGCTAACTTCAGATTTTTCTGTATTTTTAGGTATTCTTTAATTGTTTTTCTGCTCATTTCACTTTTTATTTGAGCTAATTTCACCCTTTTTTGTTCATGACAGCTATTTTTTGCTTAATTCAGCAAACATGCTCTTTTTTTGTTTTCTGATTTTCATCTACTTTGTCATTATTTTCCTGCTAGTTTCATGTTTTTTTGCATTCCCACTTCAATTACATAGGAAATTTAATTTATCTAGTTAAATTTAAATATAACTTTTTTGTGTCAACTTGCAAAAGTTAAAGTTGTATTTGAATGCAGTGGACTTACTCGTTTCATTTTTTGTTTTAAATGGCCTCAAATGCATACCTGCAAAAATGTCATTATCCATGAAAAGGCTGGAGATGAAATAAGGTCTAAAGTCTAAAACTGTCTCATGATGCAAACTGATCTACCATGGATTCACTACATTTATAACTGAGTTCTCCTAGTCCTGTAAGGTGACCCAAAAATCACATAGAACCATAGACCCATGTGCATGAGAACTTATTGACTGACATAAGTTCTGATTTAAAACAAATGGAGTGTCTTCTTCTTATTTTAGTAATTTTAGATAATTCTGCAGCTCATGAAACACAAGTCTTTAATATTTAAATGGTTTTACAGTTTGACTGTCATAAATAAATGTAGTGCTGACTGTTTCATTTCAGCCTTCTTCCCCTTCACCGGCCCCATATTTGAAAAGTTAGAGTTTTCCTTCTTCCCTAAATCTGTGACAGACTTCTTTTATGCCTCTCTGCGAAAGATCAAGTCCAGTCGCGATAAAAGCAAGCAGCAGGTAAAACTGTAGTCCAATCTTTGCTGAGTCATCCTTTGCACCAGCAGATTCAGAAAAGAATATCTGGCTTTTATCTCATTTGCTTTTAGGGTCGAGTAGATTTCCTCCAGCTGATGATTGATTCTCAGAAACACAATGCCCTCAGTGGAACGCAGCAGGACAAAGGTGATGTGCACACCCAGCCACACACATCCACACAACTTCAAGTTGTTACAAACCACAATGAATCCTTTCCATTTTCACAGGTTTGAGTGATCATGAGATCCTCTCCCAGTCCATGATTTTTCTTTTTGCTGGCTATGAAACAACCAGCAGCTCTCTCACTTTCTTGGCTTTCAACCTGGCAACAAACCCAGAGGTCATGAAAAAACTTCAGGAGGAGATTGATGCCACTTTCCCAAACAAGGTATGATTCAAGTGAAACAAAAATACAAAACTAAAGGAACCTGAAAGGAGAAACCTAAACCTGCATTTGTTAGTTGTGGGACTCGAGAAGTGGCTGTATACATCAGTACAGTGAGGGCAAACATGTTTGTGTCTGTGTAGGCTCCTGTTCAGTACCAGGCTCTGATGGAGATGGAGTATCTTGACAGCGTCATCAACGAGTCGCTCCGACTCTTCCCCATCGCCTCGCGCCTGGAGCGTGTCGCCAAGGCAACTGTGGAGATTAATGGCCTCGTGATTCCAAAGAACATGGTTGTCATGATCCCCACCTGGCCCATGCACCGGGACCCTGAAGTGTGGCCCGAGCCAGAGAAATTTAAACCTGAGAGGTACAGGAAGAACGACCCAAGGAAAATAAGTCCACAGCTCCATAAGTCGGATTTCCGAGTGTGGATGTGTAATGTTGTGTTTGTGCCATCAGGTTCAGCAAGGAAAACAAGGACAAAATCGACCCATACTTGTACATGCCTTTTGGAGCGGGCCCCAGAAACTGTATCGGGATGCGATTTGCTCTGGTGATGATGAAACTTGCAGTGGTGGAGATCCTGCAGCAGTACAGCTTCTCTGTTTGTAAGGAGACCGAGGTGAGAGCACATGTCACACAGACTGTTCAAACATGGGGGGTGATTTAGAACGTTACATAACATCATGAGATTTATCTCTGCAAGTCTAAAGATCCTAGCCCTATTATCTGACACCGGACTTTAGACAAAAGTGCAATATGATCTTGATGTGATAATACTTTCCTTTCTATGAAATGTATTGAAGATAAAACGCCACAAGTTGGGTTTATGATGTCTCTTCTATTGTTATTATGGCAAAGACTGGTTGACTTTGTTCCTTGTTGACTTAGTTTGTTTGTCTACACGTCATTTCCTGCCAGATCCCCTTTGAGCTGGACATCCAGGGTCTGCTTCAGCCAAAACGACCCATCAAACTGAAGCTGGTGCCTCGCTCTGAATCCTCCAGCTGAAAGGGAGAAAAAAAAAGGAAACAACAAACTGAATTATTCTTGTTTGTGTTGTTTATATATCTTTCATGTAGAAAAAGAAAGTACCTTTTTTATTCCGGCTGTACAGTTGTGTACCTCTCTGCATCACATGATTAAGAAATAAGTCATAATTTTCTAAAACCTGAATTAACAATAAAGTCTTTGTTTTCTTCAATGTACGCTCATTCTTGATTTATTTGTTTTATTCTATATCTAATCTTAAAAGGGAGAAGAGTTTAAAAAGACAGATAATTATTTAAGAGACTTTTTTGTAGCACAAGATTTCAGAAGTAGAAAGTACACACGTGTGTGCCATTTTTCAAAATTCATATTTGAAAATGGTGTTCTTAAAGTAAAAGAGTTTTATTTTGCTCAGGCACCGTTTTGGAAGCAATTTAAAGTAATTTATTATAGCATTTTGTTTTTAAAGATAATGTTCTATAATTCAGGTAATAAAAGCTGCTGAAAATCTGAAACTGAAAATCATTTTCTGTATTAAAACCAAAATCCTTTCTGAATAAAAGCGGGACGCTGCCAACAAACACAAAGATGTTAGTGCTGAGAGCATATGTTGTGAACGCCTCAGCTATTATCACAGTCTAGCTCAATACCTGAGAAACTAACTGAATTATGGCAATTATTATGAAATCTTACACTCAGAATGTTATTTGACACTCATCTAAAACCACATCATATTTTATGGCAATTACTATGACTGCTGAAGTCGCTGTGGTGGTGTAAGGACCACCTAGGTATGAAATACTGGTTGGACCTACACCTTCTCATAAATTGTTCAGTTATGAGGAAATAAGGGGTTCTTTTAAAGTATATTCACCTTTCTCTGTGTTATTTTTGAAAACCACATAAAAATTCACGTAACTCGAGTAATTTGGGTTTTTAGTAAAAATAAAAGGCAATTTATTTTACAAAATTCAAATTACAACGATGTACAACTTATTATGGGTAAGCGAGTTCATTCAAAGTTAGACTAAGATTTTTCAAGCACGCGTCCGAGCAGAAATTTCATTAATCTGA
>JAVKLF010000100.1:12217372-12231895 GCA_034783495.1 Millerichthys robustus
ACTTTCTGCTTTTCATGTTGTCACTGAGGCAGGATGCTGTATGTTTTCTGCAAAATGTGTCTGTAAATGAGTTTTTATGATGTCATTTGTACGACCATTTGGATAAAAAGGTCAAATTACAAAATGTATATTTCTGGTGATTCTGTTTAGATTTCACAAAAAAAAAATCAGAATCAGTGTCTCAAATGTCTAAGCTTTTAGTGTTCTCAAATGGTTTTGGTAACTTGATGAGGTTTGAATTGACATTTGGCCCGTGGTTCAGTAAGCCTTCGTGTTGCTGTGTAATCACAGCAGTCATTCACTTTGATTAGTGATGGAACATTTTACATTCTTGTTTACAGAGCTTTTGCAATGAATCTGTCATGTCAGCATGTTTGTTGAATATGTTTTTATGGAGATTAAAAAGGTTTTGTCATTTTGTTCTGTGCTTAGTGTAGCTAATACATCAATCTTTTAATATTGTGCATTTTGAAGTAATTGACTAGCTTAATAAAAAATGCTGGAACCAATAAGATTACGGGACCAGAACATTGTAATTTACCATGCATGGAATGATTCTTTGTGATTTCCATAAAACAAAATTGCTAACTTTATTTCATGTACAGTTAAAACCAAATCTACTGTATGTTTTGTTTATAGTAGCCATAATAAAATCACAGCTGATAAGTCAGTTGTCAGAGCAACAATAACGACCGTAAATGAAGAGTATTTTAGTTACTATTAACTCTTTGTAGACAGGGTTTTCAAACGTGACTTTATGTTTAAAATCTTCATGAGTTGAAGTGTTTGTATGAGCTGGAGGGGGGAAAAAGATCAGCTACAGAATTAATGATTAGATAATAAATTCAAAAGTTTGTTGAATCCTCATGTAAACATGACTCAGACAATCTTGTGGGAAGTAGCATCTACGGCAGACTTTATGTAAAAGTAAAGTAAGTAAAAGTTGTGCTAAAGGATGCGTGTGTTAAGAAAACAGAGGGAGAAAACAGATCTGAAATTTTTCCACCCACATACTGTCATTGGCCGATATTCACACACCCTCTGTCCAGAGGTAACAGCCTCCCAAACATCCAGAATACTGAAAAATAGCTAAAGAATGGGGAAATAATGTGTAGGAATTTTATGTAGATCCTTGCTGTAGCACATAATTCTAATGCGTCACAAGGAGGGATGTTTTTTGTGTTGATTAAACAAAACTTGCCACATTCGGTCACAGCCCTACATGTTCAGTTTCTCTTATCTGGCAGTATTATTGCTTCAATAAGTGATCTAAAGTCTCAAATGAAGCAACCCCTCCACTTTTTCTGCAGCGTCCCTAACTCTTGCCCAGCCAGTCCACGTGGGGCAGGGTCATCTGGGTACCGCTACGGTCGCAACGTGACTTCTGACCTCCAGTTGGCAGCTGAACATGCTGCCAAGGCTGTCTCTGAGCAGAGACGAAGTCTTGCTGAGCAGAGAGGTGGAGGAAGTGAGCAGCGTGTGGATCCGGTGGGAGGAGACAGCCCAAAGGTGAGTGAAGGACTGTTTTTGTCTCAATTAATTCTTAGCATTCAAACTGCTTGTTTGTTAGTCTATTTATGATTGTTCTTTCTGTCCAGGATGAGTCCAAACCACCTTATTCCTATGCACAGCTGATAGTCCAGGCTATTTCTTCAGCTCCAGACAAGCAGCTGACTCTCAGTGGGATTTATGCCCACATCACCAAACACTACCCCTACTATCGCACTGCAGACAAGGGCTGGCAGGTACAGGCCTCCCGTCTGAAAGGAGTTTAATTCTTCTGTACTCTTTATTTGGAGGAGTTTTATGCATTGAGTTAAGTGGCGTTGGTCTGTGATTCTCCTCAAAGTGACCAAATTGGTTCATAAATGCTCTGTTTCTTTTTTTTTCTTCCTGCAGAACTCAATCAGACACAATCTGTCTCTGAACCGCTACTTTCTGAAGGTGGCCCGTTCTCAGGATGAGCCCGGAAAAGGAAGTTTCTGGCGCATCGATTCTGCTTCTGAAAGCAAGCTGGTGGAGCAAGCCTTTAGGAAACGACGGCAAAGAGGGGTGGCGTGCTTCAGGACACCATTCGGACCTCTGTCTTCAAGGTGCACTTTGAAGTTGTTCACTTCTTGCTGTCGCACACACAGCGATTTGATTAACCTCCGTTTTCTCTGCTCTTACTACTGGCTGTCATTTGATCGGACAGAACAAAGTAAGTCTTGTTGTTTTGCGGTCTTGTGATTGAGCTGAAGGTACCTGCAGTATGAGGAACGTGAGGTGTTCAGAAATCGGTTAGTTATTTGGTTGTGCTCCTTTCTCCCTTGCTGTGTTATTCAGGAGCGCCCCTGCATCCCCGACCCACCAGGGACTTCTGTCTCCTCCATCCAGTGGCCTGCAGACTCCCGAGTGTCTGAGCAGAGAGGGCTCTCCTATCCCTCATGACCACCACGAACAGCTGGTTAACAAACTGGCGTCTGTGCCGGAGTATAGGTATTCCCAGAGCGCCCCAGGTGAGCACAAGTGCCAGTCCATATGCATTAATGTTGAAAAGATTTGTGTACACTAGTGTCAAACAGGTGAAATTATTTGGGTCTGTCTCTGTATAGGTTCTCCAGTCAGTGCTCAGCCTGTCATCATGGCTGCTCCTCCTCATCCAACAATCCTGAACTCAGGCCCTGGGAAAACCCTTGCTTTGGTTCCAGGCGGCGGTCAAGTCCAGCCAATCCATGTGTTTCAAAATGCCCCTCAGTCCTCGGTCACCATGGTGAGAGTGGTGACACACGCCCCTTCATCTTCCAACCCTCCAAACGGGTACAGCACTCCTACTGTTGGAGGATTAGAGAGCAATAACGACATCAGAGGTACAGATATGGAGTTTTTCATACAGTCATTTGTAAACATACTGCTTATCAAAACTGAACTTTCCACTCAGTAATTTTCAGTGAACTTATGATCCATATTTAGGGAAGGTTTTTTTTTAAGTAACACTTTAAACACTGTTTCTCAATGTTCTGCACTTTTTGAACGTGGATTGAAATAGAAATAGTAAAGTGATTATTAACATACTGTTGAATTTGCAGTTGAAACATAAATTATCAAAAGCATTTATATTTGCTTTAAAATCTTTGACAAACTCAAAACTGGCCACATTAAAATAAACAAGTTGGACAGCTTAAAAAAATACACTATGTTTATAAAAGACAGTAGATCAAGAACTTCTCTTTCCATGACTGTAGCTGTTAGCTCCATCTGCTGGATGAACTGAAAATTACACATTTCAAAACCTAAAGCTTGGTTTTCTGCATTTTATGTTCTGAAAATTACATTTCCTAAAAGCAAATATAAAAAAAATCTATATATATAACAGCAAATATAAGAGAGGCCCAAATCTAAACTTTTGAGCTTATCTCTGAAAGTTTGGTTATGTATTTATTATATCTTTGACAATATCTGTCTATTAAATAATTGTTTTTGCTACATTACAAGTCCCAGTAAACATTTGTCATTCATTAAATACAACTGCTGCTGCTTCATTCACATTCACATCTGACAGAAGACCCCTCGTTGTTATAATGTTTGGCGAGATGCCTGACCCATCGCGTGTGTTGTACGTTTTTCTCCACAGAAGCTCAGCTGAACAGAGAGCTGGTGATCCAGACTGTGGACAGTGCAGTGCAGGCTGGGGAGGGACGTCACCTGACCCCAGGTTTACACCAGCTACCTGTTCGCCCCATTACCCAGAATGGCAAGCACGCCGCTGCTGCTGTTTCTATGGCAACCAGCTTCACCAGTACTTCTGGTGAGATGTGTTGTGCATTTAAATGTTTAGCTTTGCTAACAATTGATTGAAAGATTTTGTTAAATTTTGCCGTTTTTAAAAGTTCTGGACAGTCTATTTCTGACTGGCAGCAGTCAACAACAGAAAGTGTCTCTTCTTGTAATGTTTCAGTAATCTGATTGGTTAAAGTTTACTTAATAATAATGGTTACAGAATTATTTTACCATTAAGAATCACCAGTGTTGGATCACCAGCCAATTTCAGCGTATTAGTTTAGTTAGGGGTGTCCAATCCTGGTATTTCAGGGCGTTTTAGCGTTTTTTTCTGCTCCAACATATCTGTTTAAAATGGATGGGTGATTAAGGCTCTTCTTCTTACTTGAAGAGGTAATTCAGTCATTCAGTCAATCAGGTTTGTTGGAGCAGAGAAACAAGTAAAACATGCATGATAGTGACCCTTGAGGACCAGGATTGGACACCCCTGAATCATGTTAATGTGGCTAATATTTCATTTATTTTACTCTTCCAAGGTCTGAACAGTCCCCTGCAGATCTTGGCTGCCCAGGCCTCCAGCTCCCCTCCAGTGCTGGTGAACAGACCGCCCAGCGCAGACGCTTCATCCACTCAACCAGGCGAGCCCCAAGCCAAGCGAACAAAGATGGAAGACGAAGGAGGGATCGAATCTGCTCAACATCAAGTCACATCTGCCCAGCAGCCTGTCATTGTTGCCATGACATCACAAACCCACGACCCAAGACAATAAAATCCAGAGCTTTTCACCAGGTATCTAGTGGAGAGCCTCTCTGTCATCCTCTCAGTGCTTCAACTTTTACACAAGTTTGATAAGACTGTTGCTATCATAACCCAAGAAATATACAGGCAGTCTGTGAGAAAGAAAGAAATCATCCCAGAACATCTGTTTTGGTCAAAACTAGATTAAATGTTCCAAAACTATCAATTTTAAAATGGCAGGTAAACGGATCTCAGTCCTGGGGGCAATATATTTAAATATATCCAAGTCTCAGCTACAACCTTTCCTCGTGTTAACAGAAGAAAGGTGTTAATGTTATAACTTTCAAGCCAAAGATCTCACCTTTATTCCTCTGATTAATCTCTGGTCTAAAAGAAATGTGAACATGAATATCAGAGGCTTGTAGAAGATGTGATAAACGAACAGTTGTGGACAAAGTTAGAGAGGAGGCAGCAGACCAGACTCAGACCTGGCTTATGACTCCTGGGAGATTAAGAATATGATTGTACCATAAAAAAAATGTGGATAATGAAGTGAGATGAAAGAAATCTAACAATCTGTCTTAGAAAAAAATAGACTATTATATCAAGGCCTGTACCAGAATGTAAGACACCTCTTGCCTTTTCTGTAAAGCATTAAAAGACAAGCTTATATTTCTGAAGGACATATATTAGGACATCCAGGTATGACAGGAGGTTTTTGCTTCATTTCAGCTCAGATATCAGTGTGAAGCTCCTCAGATTCAGGTTGATCCAAGCAAAAAGTAAAAATACAAAAAGTACAGCAATGTTTGTGCAGAGAAAGGCAAAAAAGAGGCAGCTACATGGCGTTTACTGAAGTGGAGCTAACCTAACGTAGACAAACTGATTGTTTTTGTTTGTTTATAGCGTCAGGAGAAGCGAAACATCCTGTGCAAATAGTTTAGTCTTAGCACAGAGAAGCATTATTGTAACAATCCTCAAAGCCTTACTTGTGTCTCCCCGCCCCCTTTTATTTAGTCAATTTTATTTCAACTTTTAGATGGCTTTACCATTTTAGATTAACATAGTGCTTTAACAGTACATAGCAACACTACAGAGGCAACAGAAATGTCGCATCAGTCAAACCGGATTCAGTTTTGTTAAGGGAAGAGCGGGACCAACTCATGACCACAATTTTCAATAGCTCTTAACTTCCTGTTTGGTTCTTTTCACGCGTCTGTCTGCTTTTACTTTTCTGTTCCTATATGTTCGCCTTGCGATCGTTTTTCCTTTCTATCTGCTTTTGTCTCTCTTCAGTCTCCACAGAGACGTCAAGCTGTTGGCAATTTGTGTCACAGACACTGCTTTAATTAGGTTTTCTATAGCACTTTCTCCCCCGCTCTTTGTCTCCTTCTCACTTTGCCTTTAGTGTTTCTGAATGTCCTCGCAGAAGCTTCAGTTTTAGCTGGCATCAGGAGCAAGACTTCAGTGATTGTTGCGCAACATTAGAAAGATGCATAATTATTGTATGCTCTATCTGTTAAACAACAAAGCTATTTAGAAGGTATTTCTTCTTACTTTTGGAAAGACTAAAAAAATGTTATGCTGTTTGTAAAAATGGCTGTCAAGGTAAACATTGTGGAAACAGAGGGTATATGGATTTTTAAATGTTCCTGTTTTTGTGATTTAAAATGTGTAGCAAAAATTAAACTCAACATAAATGTTGCTCTGTCATTCTGTATTTATCTATCATCACTCAGAAAAAAAAACAAGTATCCCACAGTCTTTATTTTTCTATCTACTGTCATTCTTAATATAAATTATGACCAGAGTAGACATGCATATGATCAGGTGTCATACAAAGGTGCAATTTCAAAGAAATGTACAGATTTGGAGAGCAGGAAATAAAATGGTAATGGGAAATGATCAATCTCAGTTTGTTGTTACATGTAAAGTTAGCAAATATTTACTGGTTCCACCTTTTCCAGTTCAAGAACTTAAAAGTTTTCTGTGGGTTATTTTTGTGTTTTGGGATTCTGAACATTGGTTCAGTCAGTTTAGGAAATCTAATTTTTCTGACTAATTACAACAAATAATGCTTTACTGGCAAATCTATAATTAATATATAAGTTAACTTCATTATATTTTTCTTACCAGATGAGAAAGCTGGCCAACTTAAGGCTTGATTAAATCTTTTGTTTTACAGTGAACCAGGTCTTGAATTGATTTTTCAAAAAGTGACCACTGCTTAAAGTAGAAGTTTTGGCACAACCAGGTTACACTAAAACCTAAAGTGATGGTTTCATTTTTTAAGGTGGGGTTCTGCGGAGATGATCTTAGCTGCTACAAAGAGTGTTTTGAGCGAGCTTCATTTGTAGGTTCATACTCGGCAAGAAGTTAAGAAATTTGTTCTCGCTGATGTAGCAGAGCAGTTCTTTCCCCCAAAGACATATTAGGGGGAAAAAAAACACATTTCTGATCTCCACCAAGTCCCTTCCTCTGTATTCTTTTTCAGACATTTGTGACCCATCATATCAAGTTGATCAAGTTAATTGAGGTCAAAATGACCCCAGCACATTTAACTTTAGGCTGCATTTTGATACCTGGATCATTCTGACATCATTAGAGGTTCCAAAGATGTGGCTTGATTTGTCTTTCTAATTTTAATAGTCCATTGATATTTGGCCTGAATTCTAGTTTTAGGTTCTTTTATTGAGAAGTTTCTTATGTCATTTTTAGGAGGAAACATTAAACAATATTCAAATATTAAGATTTACCCACTGGAAAGAAAAATAAGCTCCACTAGCTTGCTTGGAAAAATATCAAAATTTAAAGGCTTTTCTGCTCAAGATCATCTTTTTTTGTAACCAACACCCCAAAAAGAATTCAAATCAAGATTATATTTCATCGAATTGACCCGTACATAAGGTACTTATTCATTTTATTTTGACAGAATTGTTGCAAATGTTCTAACCAAAATGATATTTGCCAGTTTCTCCACATACCACTTTGGGACTTAATCCTCAGTTTAATATGATGGGTCATATTTACAATTAAAGAAAGTCCTGGTAAGTCGTCCCACTGGCACGTTTGACTGAGAATAAATAACCTGAAGGTCGTTTAATGAGCCATCTACAACAGGTAAGATAATTGTTAATACCTTTTCCACCAAACCACACCAATACAAATCTAAACTATTCTTTTGAAATCCCTGTTTGGTATTGCACCATGCGTGTAAGTTTTATTTTGTGATGTTTCTACCATCACCTAAACACAGTGGAGGCAAATATTTTATTTTTTTGCTTTTACTAAAGTTTTACTAAACATCATCAGGCCAGAGAATTTATATGTGAACTGTCTGTGGCCCAGGCACAGAGCTCTTTTAACCCTCCCGCTGCCCTGGGGTCAACTGACCCACCAGGCCACAATCTCAAAACTGAGGCCTGGTGGGGTCATTTTGACCCCAGGGCAGCAGGAGGGTTACAAGTTTTAGCACCACTGCTGGAGCTTTACTGGAACACAAGTGTGCATCTTTCACAAACACTTCACTGTGTTGTTCTTCAGCTTGTTCTGGTACCTGATTAGGTTTTAAAAATAATAACTTATTAACTCACAGATGTGTCTTATCAAAACCTTACTGTGGTTCTGTTTGGTGGATATTTTTGGATACTGTCAACAAAGAAGTAAATTAAAATCTAATGGGTGAGAGCCAATTAACACATACCTAAATAACCAAAACATTTTTTTGAAGGTTTTGAAATTTAAATGCACTGTATTGAAGCAGTGTGTGTAAATTTTAAAACAAGTACATTAGTTGGGTAAACAACCAATTAATGTTATCTTGTTCCAGAAAATACTCTTACATCCTAAATTTTAAGAAAGAAAAAAAAAGTTTTGAAATGGTTTCCGAGTATCTAACAAGATATGACCTATTTACAACTATTTACACTGCTGTGAACTCACATCAGGACCAAACATCGGAAACCGTGGTGTAATCATGTGAACAGCCGAAAAATCTTTTCAGAGTAGACTCTGGAATCCAGCCTAATCACTGAAGGTAAAGTCCAAATACAGAGGGAGGAATTCTTGAGTCTCACATTGTTCATTAAAAAAGTAAACATTCAGTCATAAAATTTTGAGGAGTTGACCCTGGTGTTGCTTTGGAAGTTGCTAAAAGTTTTATAAAATATTCTCCTCTAAAAGCACCAAGACATTCAGCATTCACATTTGGCCTCTCCTCAAATTGTAAAGACAATCTTCAGTTCATTTCAGAAGCTTGGTAGCAGTTTCGTCATGCTATTTACATCCAAAAACACTAATCAAAACACATTTAAATAAGTGGAAAAAAGTCACTAGTGCTCCATGAACTGACTGAGGAGAGTCTACTGTGCTTTGAATATCAGACTGCATACAGGCCCAAACACTGAATATTTATGCAACTCTTTCCTCTGAACAGATTCCTTTGATATCACAGCTGGTTTCAGGTCCTGTCCACTACATGAGCGCAGTTAGTCAGCAGGAAGAAAGCAGGTGGAGTCTGAGGATGGCTTCTCCTGTTTCAGAGTTTGTCTTTGTGCTGAGCTAAGGTTCACATTCATATTTCATGTAGCGTATATACATCTGCCTGTGAGTAGGTCTTTTTATGAGTGCACATCTGTAGGCCCCGTCATCCTCTCCCTGCAGTTCTTTGGGGGTAGGGGGTGTCGTGCACGTTTTAGCCAGGCAGTGGAGGTGGTCAGCAGGAGGAGGCACTGATTTTCTCAGAGACCTCTGGGTCTGACTTGGCTACCAGAAAA
Source organism: Millerichthys robustus (assembly GCA_034783495.1). Lineage (NCBI taxonomy): Eukaryota > Metazoa > Chordata > Actinopteri > Cyprinodontiformes > Rivulidae > Millerichthys > Millerichthys robustus. The sequence continues at coordinate 12,226,645 of JAVKLF010000100.1, forward strand.
CGCAGTCGACCACCTCCCAGACGGATTAAATCCACTGCGCTGCAGGGAGGAAGTAAAAGGAGAAAGATGGAGTCTGGTTACATGAAGCTCAGCAGAGATAAGGTGATGATAACGAGACATCACTTTCTGCGAACAATCTAATCAATCTGAGTAATCAATTGTCTTCAAGGAAGCTGACACTAAAGGGAATGGTTAACACAGAAGGAAGACATCACTCTCATCCAGCCCACTTTGAGGGAGCAGCATCCTAGCTGTAAGATTCTTTTTACCTCTGGTAGTCTGCTCCAATCAGGCTAGTCCCGTTCACTGCCAGGATGCGGTCTCCGATCCTCAGTCTGCCGTCAGATGCAGCCGGTCCATCAGGGATCAGAGTCCGGATGTAAATGCCAGGAGCATTAAGAGGAGTGTGCTAGGGTTTTTGCAGCATGCAAGAGACCATAAAAGAGCACAATTTACAATATTGCCATGCTGAATTTTAGACATTTGAACAGACACATTAGTTATAAAGGCTGCAGGAAATCCGTGTTCATCCCAATAACACTGCAGGAAGAATTTAAGATTCTTCAAATGTTTCAACCCTTGTATAAAAGTCCACCAGCTGCATTATAAACAAATGACTTAATTTGTCTTTATCAAAGTAAGCAAATTAAAAGTGGTCTGTTGCTACTTGCAAGTATGTTTCATCTGTAATCTGTTGCTGTGAAATTACATCATTCAGTCACAAAACAAAAAAGACAAAAATGGAACCTCTACATGGATGACGTGGAAAGAAAACAATGACTTTTTTTTACACAAATGACTGTTCTACCAATGAACAAAACAGGCAAATCAAGTTGTTGATTTCCTGAACTGCGGGTGTTTGCCAAAGTGGTAAATCAACAGCTCGGTTCAGATGACAGATCAGAGAAGATGGGATACCACATTTGGATTTCTTTCATGAACTTACCAGGCCGTCTATGAGCCCCATGCCAAGTCCGTAGGGTCCCTTGTCCAGTTCCACTACAAACACCACACACAAGTCATCAGCAAGAGAAGGGGCGCCATGGGAGGAGACAGGAAAAGGAAACTCACACCCACTAATACACCCTGCAAAGGACACAGACATCCAAAAGCACAAAACACGCACACAGAGGGTTTGGCTATGGGGTTAGACAAATGTGAGACATGTTGCTTTACAGAGGACTCATATAGGTACGAAGATGCATGCATAGGTGCAGCTTATACAACACAAACATGCCTACAAGTGTTTGCATAGATCACACTCACTATGTCCGCTCTTTTCACACATTGTGCTACAGTGCACAATAAAAACACCTGTTATGCAATGTTTGATAATTCAGATATACCAAACAGGAGTTGTGTGACATTGGGTCAGACGTTTGTAATCCACAACAATGTCCACACGTGTAAAGGAGCCTTAACTTTTGGCCACTTGTTCTGCTGCCAGATGTGAAAACAGAATGATGAATAACTAACAATGGCACAAAAGCGCCACTCTGAAACGGTAGTGTGAAAAGAGCTAATGAAAGATGTTACAAAAACTAAACACTGCTGCAGTGTAAGAAAACTGATCAACACACAAACATTTATATTACAGAACTGCTTCAATAATGTAGAGAGATGTGAAAAATGTAACCATCAGCTGAGGGGTGGGGGACTCAATAAATCTTATCTATATCAACTGTTGGAGGTGAGTGCAATTTGCCTTTTCATTTTCAGCTTGCACCAGCTGGGCTCTGTACTGTGGACTTCACAGAGCAGCAAATTTAGCATCATCCCAATAGCATATTTGGCCCCTGCTCCTGACATCCAAACCAGATTTGTTTAGATGCTAGTGGCCAACATTTTACATTTTTTTTATATTTGGTCTTTATATATATTTTTTGTAAATATTACATGTATTGTTCTCTGGTACTGTGCATATCTGATGATTTAAACCACAAGACTTAGCTTCATGGTAACTTGTGTCACATCAACACTGTGCATTAAATCTAGATAAATTAGACAGTAGTGATGTGGAGTTCAGGTGAATTCTCTCATACTGTTTTGGAAAATATTGTTGTAGTCGTACCCTCAAGTCCATTGATGATGAGTCCATTGTTCTTTTTGCTCTCCGTCACAGTTCTGCTGGAGCAACCATTTATTTGAATGCTGGTGCCGATGACTGGCCCGGGCCCTCCTCCACCATCTGGGTACAGAGGGGTGTTTGGTGGGGTCAGGAGGCAAGATGGGTCTGGATTTGCTGTCCGAGGATGGTGAATAGTCCCATTCCTTCTGAGGCTGTGCGTTTGTGATTGGCCTAAGGGTCTGTCCCGTCCTCTCTCCTCTGCTGTCCCCTCATCACCAGTACCCCCAGTACGGGGGCTGCTGTGGGTTGGAGGTAACAACTCCCTCTGTGTTAAAAAGGAAACACACTTTAAAGGACAATGTTGATGGAATGAGTTTTAGTTTTCAACAGTGATTATGTTTAGTTTGAGTACACACTTTATTAAATACTGTATAAACTGTTAGTAGATAGAAATAAAGCTGAAATGTTAATTATACTCAAAACTTCCTCTATGCATATCTATAGATGTATGCACTTCCTAGGGTGAATGTATACATTTTAGGGTGCTGTATACTGGGAGATTATGGTCTAGTCAGCCGTTCCCACTAATTAGACAGCCTAAAGTCTAATCAGATTAACCATGATTTAACCATGTCTCGATTTGTGTGTGTAAGCCGGGGTTGACGGGGAGTAGGTTTTGTCTTTCAGTTATGGAATTATGAGGAACTCTACATCCACATCTGCTAAGGCACATGAGTTGGATTACTGTATATGTGTGAATCTTTCTGACCTGAACATCTGGCCAGTCGGCTGTGTTAGTTCCATTGGATTGTGTGTGCACACTGGGAGCAGTGGTGTGTGTTTGCGTCTTGGTACGTAGACCCCACAGATAGTGGCGAACATAGAGCAGCTGTCTGTAGATGCTGTCCTCCACACACTCGCTGTCCAGGTCCACTCTGAAGCCAGAGCTGGGTAGCACGATGGGTGGATGGTTCTCAAAGCTTTCCAGGAGGTCGACTAAACACACACAAACTGATGTTAACTTCATGTGCACAACATCTAACATCAGCATATCACTCTCTGGCTGTTCTTCTGGGACGTAAGCTATTATCCAAATAAGAGTAGCTGAAAAATGTTTTCAGACATGTATCATATTTTGGTTTCAGAAATCTTGATATAATAGTTGCCTCATCAGCTTGTGTTACCAAGTCATGAAATCTACAACCTGCAGTTTAATGTTTATAATGCAATTGTTTTATCAATGTTTCTGACTAAAAACAACAACAAAAAAACATACCTGTTCTGTATATATATGCCTCATCCTCGCTGCTGGGTTGCCACACAGGGACAGGGCCTATCTCTGCTGTGAGCTGGTACTGAGTGAGAATCCTGTGGAGCTGGACCGGTTTCAGACTCGGGTGGTCACTAGACAATACGCGCCAACTCAACTGTGGAAAGAAGGGAGACATTTATCTTAAGTAAAGCAACCAGAGACGTAGAGAGTGGGGTTGTCACAGTTGTTGGCAGTGTTAGGCAGGACATCACCTATAGGAAACTGATTAGTCAAATTGCTTCAAACAAATCTGTTCAGCTTGATGTGTTTGAATTGGTGGAGAATGTTATTTGTGGTCACCTATATTTTTAGTACTGCAATACGTTTTCTTAAAAATAGTGCTGACTGTTTAGAAGTGATTATAAAACTATTACAGGTGTGAGTGTGTGTCACCTGTGTGAGCTGCTGAGGGGGGGTGGCCACTATGGAGACAGTACTGTTGAGTTTTGTGAAGAATTTTTCAGCCAGATGTCCCAGACCAGACTTGACTGCCCATTCCATGACCATTCGCAAACACGCCTGAATCTGCAGAGCCGTGGAACGCTGAAACCAACCCCGAGAGGGACCTACACACACAAACACACAGAGGAAGGTGAGTCTTTTGGTAATTTCATATAAAACACTGCTGCAGATTTTTATTTGAGAATGTGTGTAGGAAGACGTGAATGTACAAACTATGTGCTTATGTTACTGTGTATGTGTTCTGTATAACAATACACACATTACTTTTTAATTAAGTTGTGATTGAAGTCAGTAACACAGTAGCAACACCCACTAAGCACCTGCAGAATATAAATGCACTGCTGCTGGAGGGCTCAGCTGACTGGATGTGTTTTTACTGCATAGAAAACCAGTTACGACCTGCATTCTTGCTCATTCTTACTTTTAACCACATAACAGACTGCACAATATTAGGAAAACATTGTATTACAGTAAAATATTGTATCAATTGCAGTAAAACCTAAATGCTCTGCCATTACAATGTTCACAGCACTCTCCATTTGTTGTCTGTGGGCATTTTGTGGACGAGGGAGAGAGGGGTTACATCTGACTGCCAAATTGTTTAAGTGGTGAGGAAAACTTAAAGTGCAGGTATGGTCCAAAGGCTTTAATCTAAAACTTAAATGACAAGACAAAATCTGGCAATAATGTGTCCATTCAAAGATATCAAAAGAATTAAAGAAAAGGAAAGTTTGACCAACATTTTCTCATTACCAATTCACTGCCATACAAAACTGAGAATTAAAACAAGGTTGGACAAAGAATCAGCACTAAACTGCAAACATACTGACATTATGTCACTAAAAACAAGTGACAAAAAAGCTTCAGAGAGACTATAAACTGGGAGCATTATCTGCTGACTGCGCACACACATCCCTGACAATATTCAACCATATGTTCTAGATGCACACACATGCGCGCACACATGCACACACACACACACCCTCCTCTAAGTAATAGGCTTATGTCTAGGCATAAAGTAATCTATGTTTGAGGAATCTCAAACAGACAAGACATCACAGAACCTCCTTTCAAGGTGTGATAAGGCTTCAAAACAGCTGTTTACAAACACAGGTAGATAGATTTAAATTTAAAATAGCCACTGTACATCCTCGGTTAAACAGCCAAAACTAAAAGAAGGCTATTCTGTTCATTATGTTTGGAATGTGTGTGTGTGTGGGCATGTTTAACTACCCGTGTGAGGACATTTTTTGACACTGTACTATATTTGTGAGGATATTTTGCCTAGTCCACACAAGGGAAATGCCATCTGTGGGTCAGGGATAAGGGTTTCTAAGTTTAGGTCAGGGTTAGGGTCAGGTATGGACCTGTGAGGTTAGGTTTAGGGTCAGGGGTCAGGGTTAGGCTGT
>JAVKLF010000100.1:12231995-12243791 GCA_034783495.1 Millerichthys robustus
GTGTGTGTGTGTGTGTGTGTGTGTGTGTGTGTGTGTGTGTGTGTGTGTGTGTGTGTGTGTGTGTGTGTGTGTAAAAGCCTTGTGAAGCATCCAGTGCAAACGTCAGCGGTACCTGCCACAAACTCACTTCCTTGTTTCCATGGACACAGTCAGCAGAGAAATATCAATGAGCGACAAAAAGGGAGCAAAGAAGGGAGGGAGAAAGCCAGGCAGACAAAGTGGGGGAGAGGGATAAGGTGTGGATGACATGGAGGACAGTGTAGCTCCTGCATGAATATAAAGGTATTTTCGAATTTCCTTTTCCCAATCATGTTACCTCTTGTCCCCACCAGTGAATAAAGATAACTGGTGTGTTCAGAAATGGGTGTTACTGAGTATGGCAGAAAATATATAGTGAGGTGACTGGACCTGTGGTAACTGTTGGTGGTAAATCACTATTTTATGTGCTTTGACCAGGTAATGCACGATTAGTAAGGTCATCAAAACAACTGAACTGCCTTCCAAGCCTTCTTCACTTCAGTTCTTCTTTGTCTCTAACCCCTGATGGCCAGATGGAAAGAGGGAAGGTAAGAAAGAGGAGGTGGGGAAAAAGGAGGGGGTAAAACAGAATGCAGATAGGAGAAGGGCAACGAGGACGAATCTGAGTTAGTCCCTGTCAAAATGCTGACAAGTACTCAAGGGCACATACACACTCACTCACACTCTCGCTGTCTCTCTCTCGCTCTCTCTGTCTCTCTCTGTACACCATTAAATCCACTGGGAGGTCGAATGGTAAGGAGAGTGGTACTACTCTGCATGGGTTTTTTTCTTACCTTTGTCCATCAACTGGTTTAACAGTGACACATTGGAGAAGAAGAAGAGGTAAGCAAACATCTGAGCCTGGATTTCTGGGTGGACCAGGTAGCCCTGTAGAAGCTCCTGTGCACTCTGAAACACCTGTGCGCACAAAGAAACACCTCTATTATAAAAAAAACATATAAATGCTAATCGTGATTTATGTCATAACACATAAATACATTTAGTCATTTGTTTTAAAAAATATGCACAAAGATCAGCCACAACATTACAACCACCTGACTAAAATCATGTGGGTGTGTGTCAGAAGAGTAAACTCAGGAACAACATGACACCAGACGTCTGGTGTCCTTGCCATGGTTTGTCAGGCATAAGGACACCTGCAGCACAAGCTTTCTGTTTTCTTTTTTTTCACCTGTCCTGTCCGGCATATATGCATTCAGTGAGATTAAACTGAAAACTTTTCCACTGCCTTGACAGTTTTATTCTACAACAGGAGGGTGTGAGATAATCCTCCCATTGATGCCTTTATTGTATGAAGTCACCGGACAGCGGGGGGGGGGCATATACAAAACAACAACACTAACAGTAACGGGGACTAACAGTCAGTATACAAAATACATAATAAAAATTAATGAATTACTAAAAGGTACAAATAATTATTAATTAAACCAACAGAAGCAGATCAACATGAGCCACAAATACTATTTAAACTAAGGTTGAGTGTAATACAGCATACATACAAATGAGTGATACAAGTGTGTGATGACTGTGCACATACTGTATGATGAAGCAGGTGATTCTACACGCGTCTTTACCGATGATCGGATGTAGAAATGCATTTATGTTCATGTATGGAAGAGGGACAGAGGTTTCTTGTTTATTTTATGTGGGTAGTACCTCCTGAGTCCTACTGCCCCTAGCCACCACAAGCAAGCGAGTCAGACCCAGTCCAGCAGGGGGCCCAACGAACCTGAAGTCACGGAGGACCTGACACACCCATGCTGCAGAGAGACCACAACGAGGCTCCAGAGGTAGAAACAGAGGCGGGGCGCAGGGACACCAACCCCCGGCCAGAGGAGATGCAACAGGAGGTCCAGGTTTGTCTAGACCCACCAAAGCTCACCCCCCACGGCAACGGAGTCCTAGCGCAGCCCACCCACCAGGCCCCCGCACAGCCCCAGGGCCAAGAAACCCAACGCACACAGGGAGAGGGGACGCCAGGGCCCCACGGAGGCAGACACGCCACCCCAACCCATCCCCCATGGAGGCCGGCCAGCATCACCCCCACTGACCAACCTGAGCCCCCCAGGACCCGTCGGGGACAGCGGAGGACTACCGAGCAGCCCACATGCCGGAACCAGGGGGGGAGGCCACAGGAGGGCAGGACAGGACGAGGGACCAGCCAGGCTGGAGACTAGCCCCCCCCCCGGGAGCAGGGGAGGCCGCAGCCCCCCACCATACAAACCACAGGTGGGGGGCACATCGTACCACGGGAAGATCCAGCCACGGAACCCCCCAGCCCCACAGGCACCCGCCCCCAAAGGGCGAACCCAGGCCCACCCCACTGCCATCAGGGCCCCACCACCGAGGCCGACCAGAATGGCAGAGAGTCGGGGTGAGACAGGACCAGTGGTGCTGGAATTATTTTCTCCCCGCTTTCTGTTTTCTGAGTTTCAGGGTGGGATTTTGATTTGATTTGCTTCTGTGCATTGCATGTTTTTTTTTGTTTTTTTTACAATATCCGCATAAAAAGGTGAGATGTTAAGGGTTTGGAGATTGAGTTTCAAGGTTTTTCTTGAGTTAAATGAGCTTTTTCTGAGCAGTTTTAATGATGCAGCAGTGTGTTATTCTACTGGAGGAGGCTGCTGCTCTCACAGGGTAAAATTTTCATCATGCTGGTCATATATATTTCTAAGCGACACAAGTATAAATAATGGGATTCATTGTTAGGAGAATGTTTCTGTGCATATAACTTTTGTTGAAATAAAACCTGAAATAAAACTTTCTATACCTACATTTATTTACCAGTTGCCTTTGCATGTTTATTATATTGTGAAATTTTCCAGTGAAGGGACTATAGGAAAATAAATAATGAATCTCCAGTGACGTGAGTACACAGTATGTACACTGAATGATTTTTCAGTCAGGATGAAAACCAAGTTGCATCAAACATTGCTGTAACTGATATAGCTGTCTTCTACAGGTGATTGTGTGTACATACATACACATAAATCAATAAATGAAAAACCTTTTGACTCAGACTGATGCATTCTCATTTACAGTTTCCATTTACATTACGAAAGCACACTATGCCTGAGCTGTGATGTATTTTCTGCTTTTAAGCTATTTTTAGTGAATCAGAAGCAAGGTGATAAAATGTTTTTCATTTTTATAAACCAAGTTTATAGACTCAGGCTGACCAAACCGAGTTTCAGGTCATAGTTGGTGCAACATACTGTTCATGTCAAAGACTATAGTCACACTGCAGGTTTTAATGTTCAATTTAGATTTTTCTGCTCGTCTACAACCCTGAAACAACCTGCATGCACAAAAGAAGATGCTGTGTTTACAGAACTAAATATGGATGCTACACATTTGCACAGGTCAATTCTGAAGTTGTTGTGCAATCACACTCAGTTTCTGCCAAGCTTGTTTCACTCAGTGTTTACATTTGATCTTGTTGCTTCCTGCCTACTCTGGAACTTCTGAAATGGGAGCAACTAACTGAAAGCAGAAGCAAGAAACAAACTCAAGTATTGATTCCATCATGCTAGTATTGATATGATCCAAACCACTAAGTATCATAAGCTGATGTACATTCTCAGTCATCCAGGACATGGCAATAATAATAATTAAAAAATAAAACTACAAACATCCAGCTATCTGATCGTAGCACAGAAGTATTTCAGACCAAGTTGGCTTGTTTTTAATGGATGAAAAATATCTTGATTATTATTGAAAATTATAGTAACACAACTTAATTTACCATTTCTGTAAGCAAAACCTAAAAGTACAGGTGCGAGGCAACGAGATGTAAGTATTTTATGAGTCTTTTATCTGGCTTTCACAAAGACACATGCTTACCTGCAGGACCCGGCGCACAGGTTCAGGAAACCCGACTCCTCCTTTCCAGCAAGGCTCAGAGCTGTCAACTGGAAATGGATTACAGTCCAACAAACCTGGCAAAACCACATAAAGAGCCTGGGCACACACAGATACACGAAACAAAAATGTGTCACAATGAAACAACAGAACAACTTAGAATTTCATGTTTTTCTTTAATCGAGCTATCCACTCAGATAATTAAATCAAAGCCGTGTGAATAATAGTGTGGTATTGTTAATTGTTCAGCTCAATTTTAAAACCACAATGATAATTGTCTCCCTTTTAAAGACTATGGCACTGTTGCCATGGTGACAGATCACCTTAGTGATATAGTAGACACATTGCTGAAAAGTGTACATGATCACTTCTTCCAAGATAGTCATAGCCTCCTCATTGGCTGTTATGGTCGCCGATAGCAATGACTCCTTTGACCCTAGAAATAGATGACAGACATGCTTAAGAGGTTTACAGTGAAAAGCAAAGCAAAAGCCCAATACTGTGACATTATCTCCTGTACGTCAGTGTGAGTAATGACTCTTCAGCCAGGTTGTTTCCACATTCATCGTTCAGAGTGTGTGTGTGTACCTTGCAATGTCTCTATGCTGTGTGTGTAGGCTGGTGCTCTTTGCTGTATAAAGTAGAGGATCTCGATGGAGTTGGACATCCAGAAGAAAATGGTCTGCAAGTCTGGAATCAAGTCTGAGATGCTCAGGAGAGACAGGGAGGCTGGGTCCTGACTACTTGGACACACACACAAACACACACATAAGGTGATGGGTTAAAGAGTTAAGTAGACAAACACTACAGTACAGCATTAACATGCTTTAATTATTTCCAGCACAAGTTAGAAAGTGATACTCACTGCTGAGCTTGCTTCTGAGCCAGCTCCTTTGTCTTCTCCTTCAAAGTGAACACAAACACACAGACCAATTAAGTTCCCATTAAACTTTTTGTAACTGTGTGGCTACACTTCATTAAGCCTTTGCCAACTTATGAAGAGACCATCACTATCAATTACAAAACACTGGCAAACTCAGAATAAAACGTGTTTTCTGATTCTGATAGTAAAAGAAATTCTGATATATTCTTAACATATTCAGAATTAAAGTGCCATTAAACCACAGATACCACAATGGCTTCACATGTAAATTAACAGGATTAACTTAAAAATAAACAGAATCGTGCAGAAGTTTATCTCTGTCACCTAAAGATGTCATTACTTGTTCTGTGTCCATTAAATTTAAACAGATTCCTTCTGGAGTCTAGATACAGTACTTGTTTTAAGAGGTCATATGATTACTTGCCATCAAATTATTAATAATTTTCCTTTAGTGGAAAATATTTCTAGGAATAAAGACAGTTAACACCCAATATGGTATGTGGTGTAATTCGGTACAAAACATGTGATGTCACCCCTTTTTAAGTATTCATCAGCGGTGACATGACTGACCGGTTTCTCTCCACAAGGTGATCTTAAATAAATACCAACGTATCATAGACAGACAGGCTGACACTAACCCATGCAATGGTTTGGATTCGTCGAACAATCTTCAGCAGCAGTTTTCCAAAACTCCCTGGAGGGAAGGTTGAGGCAGAGTGTTGTATGCACAAACACAGCAGGTATGCTGGAGTTAGCTTGTGGTCATCTCCTGAATATCAAAGAACAAACTTTTAAAAACCAGATGCATGTCAATAAATTTTTCTGATTGTTTTTATGTAAAAGACAGCTAAGATTGACCCATTTCAGTAGAGCCTCTTCATAGTGTGACATGCACTGTGATCAGTTGATATGAATCCTATTTAGACCCAACCCTGAATAAGACCCGCCGTGCTAACAGCATTTTCTAATGACCTTAACCCAAACAAAATCATATTTGGAGTAAGCAATAATCAAATTAAACTGTGTGAAATATGCTGACTCAGTCTCAATGTGTAGATATGCAATCAGTGAGGGTATTCTTAGTGTGAGCACAGTTCTTGCAGCATTTTGTGACCTACACAGCTGCTACACAACGAATGCCCTGGTTTTCATCAGTTCACAATATAATGGCTGAAGGTTTAGTGATTTAAAAAAAAAGCCCTTATTGTAAAATCAACATGTACCACAGTACTGAATGTAAAGTTGTGTAAACTTCTCTAAACCTCAACATTTCTATGCTCATTTGATTCTATTGTGTTTAACGTACGGTAATAATAAAATCAATACACAGACCTCCAGGTTCTATGAGTGACATGATTCTGTTCAGCAGCTGGTCTTCATGAGCCTGATCAAACTCCAGTTGTAGCCTCCTCTTTTGGCCTCCTCCTCTTCCTGCAGCTTCACTTCCTGACAAAGGTGGAGGTCCTCCTGATGTAATCCCCACACTACGGGGTTTTACCATGTGTGGTTTAAGGCAGCGTCTAACCGCCGGGACACTCAACACCTGCACAGCTCTGTCCTTCAGCAATGAACCACACATTTTACAAGTCTGAGCCCCATCTTCTCCTTCCTCCCCCCCTGTGTCGTAAAGCTGCCCCAGTGTGCGGAGGCGTGCCAAAGTTTGAGCAGGTAAGGGCTTGGCACCTGTAGGGTCCTTGTACAAAAATATGTAATGTGCTCCAAAGGAGAGAAGGTCACCGTGTCGCAACGTAGTAGTTCGCTCACAGCGGGAAAAGTTCACCATAACTGTGGCATTAAGCACAGGCTCAACAGCAACACAGAAACGCTGATTCTGTGACAAATCTTCCCCCTTGTTGTTGATATGCCGACGGGGTGCAGGGACTCGGCGTAGGCGGCAGTGGAGAGGGAAGATGTCAGGAGAAAAGAGGCAGATGTTGGGGCGAGCTGATGGAGTTTCTTGACCAACAGTGTGCTGCTCTCTGTTCAGCAAGTACACCAGGCAGTCCTGCAAAACACAGTCAAACCAATTGAAACAAGCTGAGCAGAGGTTTCTGATGAAACACATGGACACCCTCCCTGTCCTCACCTGCCGATTGTATCCCTGCAGCAGCAGAAGGTGGGGAGACTGGTACAGAGAGTGCCTCACTCCTCCCTGACTCCCCTCCTCTTTCTTTCTGCTGCTGGAGGTTCCATCACGTTCTTTGCCTCTTAATGGCCCTGGCAAAGTTGAGTAGTAACGCTTGGGCTCCTCTCCCACTCCAAGCTGTAGATTCATGAACACACAGGTAGTAAAACACAAATGCATTCAAAATTTGGAAACGTTTGAAAACAGTTCAGTGGTTAACAACAATCAATCGTTCCAACTGGGCGTCAGCAGAAGGCCCCACCTGGTTAAGGCTGGTTTCGCTGAGGCTGCGGCAGAAAGATGAGTTGCTGGAGCGGGGCAGGGTCAGTGTCCCCTTTGCCCTGTTCCTCTGGAGCTTACGAGCCTGGGCATTAATATCTATGAGGAGGCACAGAGGAATAGCAAGCAAAGAAAATAAGAAATGAAAGAGAATGACAAGAAAGTAGTGGAGAATAACAAAGCGTGAGAATGAGGACAGAGGGAAAGGAAAGTGTCGTGAGAAAAGAAGAAAGCGTGCTTAACTTTGTGTATGCATTATTATTATTACCATGAATGTTTGACACATGAATCTGACTGAGTCGTTTTCTCTGGCTTAGTGGCACAAGCATATTAACATTTATGTGAGAGCTGAGTGGAAGCAACAGCATAAATCCAGGTTTGGGTGAATCAAAGTCAGATGAAGGAATGATGCAGGATGGGTCAACAGAACCACATGAAAGGTGAACTGAGCAGCTCTTTGAGACTCGAGCTGGAGTAATCTGAGGCCATGCAATGGCTCACATAGATGTACTCACACATCACTGGCATATGGGGTGACAACGCAGGTAGAGGTGGTCTTCATGACAATGACTGACAGCCACCCTACCTGAGGCCAGTCCCCACCTTTAGAGCTGGACTGTACCGCTCGACCAGACCGCAGGGGGGAGCTTCTGTGTTTGCACAGCCCAGACCGACTCATTAGAGCTGCCAAGAACTGGGGGGTTCTGGGCCCTACAGCAGGGTGGGAGGGGTTAGGAGGGAAGGGGGGGCTGAGAAAACAACCCCACACCCAAACACCAAGCACAGATTTACCCCCAAACACACAAATCTTTCGCACACCACAAGATATACATGCATTGTGGAGTGATAGACATTGGAAGTTAGTGTACAGAGATATACAATTCAAAGGTGGGACTCACAGGAGTTTCCTCTTTAAGTGATAATCCAGATCTTTTGATATTAGGTCCTGTAAAAAAGTTAACATTTCACACCTTACCTGTTGTGGACAGCTTTTTGAATGGCCTAAGTTTGGCAAAATAGAGTTTAATTCTGACAGGACTGGAATATCTGAGTATTTTCATCAAACTTACCATGTAATGCAAAATTAATGGCAAAGTGAAGGATCATAAAACAGTTCGAAGAATTCACAATGAAGTGTTTGAGACTGGAGTTGAAAGAAAGAAATCTACTTTGGTCCTGACTACACTCAGACCAGCCAATAGCTCAACAGTTCAGTCAGAAATAAACTATTTTTTCCAATATAGTATCAATCAAAAAGCCATTTACAACAGGTATGATATTCATTGTTTATTACCCTTCCACAGAACCTCACTTCAAAAGAGATGAAATACTCCTTTAGCATATCACTGCTTATTTTAAACTAGCAAAAAATGTGTTAGTTTGATTGCTCTTCTTAAAATTGAAACCGTTTCTCATTCATGCAGAAATGTCTAATGAGTGTGCTTAATATCAATTTGTGCCAAAATTCTACACTTTATTTGTCATGTCCATAAATACATGACAAAATTTGGGATATTATGGTTTATAAACTTGACATTTTAAGTCACCTGTCAACTGCTTCAACAATAACATTAGCAGAGTCAACCATAGAGACATTATTCTAACAGCCCACCTTTCCCTGCCTTCTCATTGTTGGCAACCGAAGCCAGCAGGAACCCATTTACAGAGAATGTCATGTTGTAGTTTTGAAACCAGATTTTGTGCACTAAAGATGTGCAGCTTTAAGTCGCACATACAATAAGAACAATAAGACCTTTTTTTAGGCATAAAATGACTAATTACAGCTAATCTTTTTATTTGACTAGACTAGAATTGGCAACTTGAGATTTATTTTTATTTTGTACCAAGGAAATTGTCATACAGCACATCAACAAAATACATACTGACCCAATCAGGACAAGAGACAAATGTAATAAGGTGATATATCTGAAAGCTAAACAATCATTTAGTAGGTAGATACACAGCTCATATGAACATAATTTTGGCACAAATTATATTTCAGATTAAATTTTAAGAGGATAAACAATTATTTTTGGCAGCAAAAGTGTTCATGTTGTAAATGAAAATCCTGTGATACCTTTAAAGTGTCATCTCATTTATAAAAGTGTATGTGGGAATACACACAATTCACACATGAGCATGCATGCTTACACATACACCAAAGGAAAAAAAGACAAAAAGTATAACACAAAAAGGAAGGAAAAAAGAAAGTCCAGGGTGCGTACTTTGTAAATAGAAAAAAGGTTAGTGTGAAATTAAAAGCTTGTAATATGTGCTAGCAGTTTTATCACAAAAAGCATTCTTTGCTGCATTATGACTTTCTTTGTTTTCCAACTAACAATCTCTCTCAGAACAGCAGGAAATGCTTTAACAGGATAAATCTGCAGACAGAAATATTTAATGTAACATGACCAAGAAAATATATTAACATCAAGACTAGATTCATCTTCCAAACAGAAACTAAAACATGGATTATTTTTATGTGCTGCAGAGCTTCATTTGGGTCCAGAAACACAACTGAATTGCTACACTGTGTCTCACTGGATAAAACTCATTATAAACACTGCTGTTCATTTTAATAGACACTGTCTAGTTTCTACACTTAAAGTGTGTTATTCACAGCTAAAGAGTTCTCATCAAATTTCAGAGTTTTCTTATATTAATATAGTAACTTTGAGTCCATGGTAAAATGGACTTTTTGTAAACAAAACTTTGTAACTTAAGTGAAAGTCAAGCATCTGCCTGGACCAAGAACACACAGTTTTATCCAGTCTTTAACATACTGAGAAATTATTCACAGAGTAGGTAGAAAAAACACAAGTGAAGGTTTCAGATATGAACTTTTTCAAAAAGTACTAATACTCTTTTGTCCTACTTAGGAAGCTGATATTTTCTGAGTTTGTAGGACACTTAAATATAAGTCAAGTCTAGTCAGTGATGAACTTTGGACTAAACCAAATGCCTTCAAGTTTCACACTAAAGGAAGATACAGTATTTGACAGAGAGCAATACATAAAAAAATCCAACACAGTAGTTCTAAAGGCCTGGTTGTTCACGACATCAGATTGAGTCTATAGAATAAATGTGACTGATTTAACAAAAAGAAAAAGCACAGGATTGATGGCAATTTAATTTAATCCCCACCGACCACCAAAGCAATAACATGCATGTTAGATTCCCTGGAAATTCCATGTGCATGCATGGTTATTCATCTGTACTGATTGTGTCCTTATGATGGAAAGTGCCCAAGGTATATGTACTCTTGCCCAATGACTGATAGAGATTGACACCAGCCACCTCCAACCCTAAACAAGCTCAACCAGGAATGGAAAATGAATGGATAAAGCTGAAGACAATTGTTCTTTATAAACATTTTCAAGATTTGTAATATTCAAGCCAACGTGATTTCTACTAATCTTTAGTTTCTGTTTTTATGGGCAAATAGATTTCTTCACTTTGAACAGGGCTGTAAATAAATGTGAACTAAGAAACAACTCTTTTTTCAAATTAAATACTGCAGAAAAGAGCCTTTAAAACCTATGCAGAGTTCAGAAAAATGAGGATGCTGTGATCCACAGCACTGAAAGTAGCAGTCCGGTCTAAAAGCACCAGAACAGCAGAGTTCCCCAAAATCAGCACTTAAAAGAAGGTCATTAAAAACTTTTAAAAGAGCTGAGTCAGTGCTACAGTAGTGTTAAAAACCTGACCAAATGTTATTCATAGATACTATTTTTAACCATTCAGCTATTTGCAGCTGAATAAGTTCAAATTTTGTTTAAGTGAGAACATTGTGAAGGAGACACCTGCTGTTTAGAACAACAGGACTGAACTTCAACCTGAAACGTTGAGGCTTCATTTTGTGAAAAGCTGAGGCCTTGGTGTGTTAAAATATAAAAGCAATTGTACTGCTAAATACTTAAAATAAAAAATTATCTTTGTATGTTGTCAAATAAGACATAATTACACTGCTCACAAAATTAAAGGGAACACTAAAAATAACACATCCTAGACCTGAATTAATTAAAAATTCTCATTGAAAAACTTTAACACGGAGAAATTGATTGAGACAAAAACACAAAAATTATCAATGTAAATCCAAATTATTACATCGTGGAGATCTGGAATTGGATTCATACTCAACATGAAAGTGGAAAATAACATGACAGGCTGATTCAACTTCAGTGAATACAGTATTCCTCAAGACAAGTCTAAATGAGGCTCAGTAGTGTGTGTGGCCTCCATGTGCCTGTAAAACCTCCAGACAACACCTGGGCATGCTCCTGAAGAGATGGCTAATGTTCTGAGGGATCTCTTCCCAGACCTGGATTAGAGCATCAGTTAACTCAACAATCTGGTGCGACATAGCGTTGGTGGATTGACCAAAACATGATGTCCCAGGTGTGCTCAATGGACCTTACCAAGCTCCGCCCACAACCGATCTAGAAAGTCTCACGTGGCCGCAAGTCTCACAAACAAAGCCTTGCTGTGCTTTTTTTTGTAAACATGGCGTCTTCCACTTGGGACTGATTCTTTGCGGAGTATTTCTGAGTCGATTAGTGCATCGTTTCTGCCGGATTTTCACCAAATATCAGCTACAACAATGGACAGA
>JAVKLF010000100.1:12267318-12288414 GCA_034783495.1 Millerichthys robustus
CTTTATCAGGTTGTTTTAATGAAATCCAGACTTTCAGACACACATAAAGAAATATGCAGGTCAAGGGTAACAAACTACACTCGACAGTTTGAGTTCAAACACAGGAAAAAAGAAGAAAACCCTCAAAACACAAAGAAAATAAAGCAAATGTTACATGATAAACACATTTACTTGCTCTAAGTTAATGTATACTTTTTTGTTGCTTTTCTCCCTTAAAAATATGCTTTTCTTACAGTTTGTGCATATGGGCGTGTGACAAGTTCAGTGAACCAGGAAAAAAACAAATTGTAGGCTACTTACCCAGAGGGCAGGGAAGAGATGAAGGGGTGAAAAGCTGCTGAGATGGGAGAAGGAAAGGAAAAAAAATTGAGTTGCAGAGGAAAGGTGGAGGATCAAGAGGGTGTTCAGCTCGCGGACTCTGGCCAGTCAACGCGAACGCCAACGACAGAGTGAGCTCAGGAAGAGAGGAACTGAGCTGAAAGAGAGGGAGGAGTAGTGAGAGGGGAAGTGGAGGAGGGCACAGTGAGGGAAACTCAGTTGACATACGAGAAGTATGCAGCGCTGAGCTTGGAAAATCTTGATAAAGTAGGACTTTAATGAGGGAACACACTTTTGATTTTGTTTAACAAACGTGGTGGTGAAAGGGAACCTTGGCTGGCATAAAGCAGAAAAGAAGGGAGGAGCATAAAAATGCAATGTTACACAAAAAGAAGGAGGTGGAGACTAAGGGAAAGGCAAAACAAAAAGCATGAAAGAAATTGAAAAAGGGGGGAGGGTCATGTGGTTACTTCTGCATAAAGAAAGAGGAACAACTTGAAAGGAGGGGGAAAAACTCAAATGTAGAGAGGAACAAAGACGGCATCATGAGGACAAAAAAGAAACATTCATGTTTTTGTCCTGCATTTGAATGAATATCTTAGGTGTGAGAAAAAAATCAAAAATCCATCATGTAAAAGCAAAACTAATAGAAAAACAAAAGTCAAACGTCAGTAAATGTCTGGCAATCAGTTAAAACAAAATGGACATTCCCATCTTGTTTGTACTTGCAAGAATAATTACTTCAGGCATCTGGAAATTGCACCCAAGAATGAACCAGATTTGTGCAAGACCACAATTCTCATCCTGATGTTTTGGCTGATTTCTTTGGACACTTCTTATGGTATTACACAAGGAAGCAGTATGTTTCAAGTGTGCATGGAATTATATCCACAAGTGTCTCGTTAACTCAGATGTTATCAATAAACCTTCCAAAGACATGAAATCAAATATCTTCAATTGTTTAAAGGCATAGTAATCTTGGTGTATTTAAACTTTTGACTGAATAGAAATTGCTTTAAAATTTCTCTTTTTAATCAGACATTTAACAAATAGAAAATATTTTGCCAATCTGACCCAAAACTGGAAAAGTTTGTTCTGATTTCACATCAGACAGTGTGAAAAAAAAGCATGTCTTTTTATATGGTGTATGTAAATTTCTGCTTTCAACTTTACATTCAACTTAGCAAAGAAGCCATGGTAAATTTGATTTTTATCATCATGTCTCAAAAGAATGCTTCAATTTTTGGGGGATGGAAAAAACTAATAGTAGGCTATGGCCCACAAATCGTTCTGTAGCACCAAAGAGCTATCAGCTAAAACCTCATAAACTGCATCTTTTAGGTCCTGTCAGGTCTTTGATGGGAAATTATGATTTTACCTTTTCATCAAAGACATGATCTTTAGACACGTTATCTGCAAAATGATTCTTAGACCTGACAAATATTTTTGAACTTCCCGAACCTAACTTTAACTTGTATTTTTCAGACACAAACTGAGCAATTTGCTGCCATGTACAGTGTGGGCAGAAAATGGGCAAAAAGCAGCTACAATCTAGGCAAGTTTGAAAGCCATTAAAAAAGAACTGAATTCTGATAGGAACTACCCCCCATCCATTATCTTAACCTGCTTTTCCTTTCAGGGTCAAAGGGGTCACCGGTGCCCATATCCAGCCGTCACAGTGTGAGGGGCGGGGGACACCCTGGACAGGTCGCATGTCCATCACAGGGACACACTGAAAACGGGTGTGGTGTGGTGTGGTGTGGGGTGGAACCGGGTCGGTGGAAAAGCGCCTATAGAGACAAACAACTATTCACTCTCACTCACACCTAGGGACAGTTTAGAGTTACTGATTAGCCTAACATTCATGTTTTTGAATTGTGGGAGGAAAATGGAATACCTGAAAAAAACAACAACACGCAAGCATGGAAAGAACATTCAAACTCTACTCAAAAATGTCCCTGGCCAGGATTCAATCTGGCAACAGCTCTACCAACTGAGCTCAGCCCGGCACTACTGCTCCGTAGAAGAAAAGTTTAAAGAGGTTAAGGGTGATTGACAAATGTGACACTAGTATAAATCATTTACAGAAAACTGAAGAAAGGTAAATGAAACCTCTCTAAAATATGTATATATAAGCCTTTAAATATTTTTGAAAAGGGCCTTGTGAACATAAAACTTTGAAATAACCTTACCACAACACTCAACATGATACATTCAGCCATTTGATTTATTTTTTGAGTGTTCAGAAATTAAACCCTATATACACACACGCAAAAAGAAGTCCAGTTAGTCATTTTGTGTAAATGTTCTTCATCTTTATTTCATGTCTAACTCATGAGTTACATAGAAATCCTCCATCGTTTGTGTGTTTCTACTGTTTTAGCTACAAAGCCCAATGCTGGCCAGCCATGACTCCACACACAGTTTTAACAGCCTCTTCCTCTCTTCACCATCAGATTCTGTACAGGTTTTAACAGACAACCATTAACATGTAGTCAGAACATCCATTACCCTGGGTCTTAAACCAAATAAGAGTTTCACCAACTGAAAGATAATTACCACCCTCCAGCGAGAAAACAGATCCCATCATTGAACGTACAGCACTCAACACCTATATTGAAATATCATGTCATGGTTGCTCAGAGGTGAAATACAGTCAGATTTTTGGATAAAACACACCTTTTAGTGTTTCGCTTTTGGTACTGGAGGTTAGAGAACATAAATCACACATTTCACATCACGTTTAATACGTGTCAGAAAACCATCCCACTTTTACAGCTGGTTAATCTTCATTTAAAAGCAAACAAAAATATATATATCATCAGTGATCTAACACTTCAGCTTAGTGTGTTTAGTGTGTGTGTCTGTGTATGTAATAGTGAGTGTGTAAGTACACATTCACAAGAGTGTATGAATGGTTTGATCAGTGCTTCAGCAGACACTCAATAAGGTGGTCAGTTATGTACGTTACTGGCTGCATCACACGAGTGGAGGGGCTGATATAGAGGAGAGGGGGTGGGGGGTAGAGAGAGAGAGGAAAAAGTGAGCTTGCAGCGTCTCTTCATTCATTCATATCAATTCTTCACATGATGCGCAGGCCCTGGATAGAAGCTTCTAGGCTCTGAGGATGTAAACACAAGAGGGAGTTGGTGCTAAAAGATGTGAGCACGAAACATATTGTTTTTTTAAAACTGACAATTAAAAAAAAAAAAATAAATCACCTTGAAGTCCCAAATGGTCATTGCTCCATCAATGCCTGTGGTGCAGAACTTGCGACAATCCCTTTTGTCTCCTTCATAGATAGACACTTGGCTAAAAAACAAAACAAAAGGTGTAATTACACAGAGATGATTTAAGGAGTATAGTATGACGTAAACAGTGTTGCAGTCCTACACCTAAATATATACTTTTACATTTGTTGTAGTGAATACAGTAATTATGAACAAATAATAATTAATGAACCACCTTAGTTTGGAAAACAGCTTAAATTTAATAAGATTGACAAATTAATGACTATTCCAATTGGGACTAAAACCAAAGCGAACGGTTGCCATTTTAAGAAATTTCCATAGTAGTTCATACAAATGCAATTTTGTATATCTTTACATTATCTTCAGTTTTTCCCATTTCATAAATAATGTCAGGAATATGATCTTCCTGCCAGAACTGAATCATGCTGTACCAAAGTGCTACAGCTAGCTGCTGCTTGTGCTATTTGTGCTTACAAATAAACAGAGAACTACATGTAGATACCTATGGTTAAAAACATTTCTAAATACATTGTGGTCTTTAAACTGTTATTGAATTTTTTGGACATGAGTTGTTTTACTCAGTCTGGGCTTCAAGTATTGTGTCCCCCAAAAAATAAAGTAAAGAGCAAGAACTTAAATTATGTCATAAACAATAAAGAAAGCTCTGACAAAATTCCAAAATCTTTTTTTCTGCCATTTTTGTTTGTAAGAAAAGTATCTTCTTTTCAGCAGAGTGATATTTATAACAGGTTTTGGCACAGGTGTGATTTTTCTACATCTTGGTTGGCAACCAGTCACAGATGATGAACAACTCACTGAAAGACATGATTGAAGGAAGCAGAGACCGTTTCAGAACCAAGCTGTCACCACCAGTTTCCAATATTACTTTGACTTTTTAAATAGGAAGGTATCTATTCAAATATATTCTGCAACAGCTCTGAAAATACATGCCTGCATGACTCAAAAAAAAGTCCATCAGTCCTACTGCAAATAGGAACATAAATACTTGCAGTCTAGAGCCTTAAGTGTCTGGTGCATATTCTGAATATTAATGAGTAGATTTAATTTTCCTGAAATACAATTGTCACATCTTTAAAAGTTTCCAAATATGCACCCTAACAAAAGTGAATTTCATTAGTGTTGATTTTGGGGCACTTTTGAAACTTGTGGCTTTGAATTACTGTCACTCACAGTCATCAAATACAGTTGAATGTTGCTTTGGATTACTCTTGTCTGAGGTTTAGTAACAAAAATAATATTTTTGTTGTTCCTATGTCTGTGTTATTGACAACATTTTAAATCAAAGCATGGGAATAAAGTAATTAGCTTATTACTATTAATTTATAGCACACTGTTTCAATTCATAAAATCTTTACTATCTGTATCTGCATTTGATGTGTGACCTACGTGATGCTGTTCTGGTGAAGGGTTTCTAGAGTTGTGTTGCGGTCCTCTGTGGTGGCTCTCTTGTCCATGTTCCTGAAGCGCTCCATAGCCGACATGTTCCTCTGGATGCTCTGCTTGGGGAGGTCAAGCTTAGACACAAACGTCATCGTTCCACCATCGTCACAACGGAAGAGCATGGGGCAACAGTCATGGCCCTGATGGTGCAAACACCATTTGTTATATTATTATTACTTCCAATGAAGTCTGTGGATAAAAACGTTTAACAGTGAGTGTGTTACAGCTTACTGCCGCTACTAGACTGTTCTCTGAGACAAAAATGACGCTGAGGAGAGGAAGAAACTCGGTCTTCAGCTGTGAGGGACTGAACACACAAAAATTTACTTTCATCAGGAGATTCATTTTCCAGTATTTGAGACAGAGAGCAGAGCACAAACATTCAAATTTAATGTGTTGTCATAAAAATAAGGACTATTTTGTAACCAAAAACTTAAATTTCATTAGGTGTTCATATTTTCCTCAGTCTACTCAGTTTACTTGTGTTTATTTACCGTAACACTCAGATGACCCAATTATATTATTTATCAGTGATGTGGCCAGCAACATAAAAAGTAAAACATCTTTTCTCATTTGTAAAAAGTGATACGAACACATTTTTAATGCAATGACCTGATTTAGAAAAATGAATACACCAGCAATTTCTAATTTAATGAAAGAGAAACATTAAAAATTATTCACTTATTCATGATACCAGATGTTTGACACAAATAATCCCTTTCACCCTTATAAACCAGCTTGGTTTCAACAACAAATATTTGATAATATTTTTGCTCAGTCACAGTGATTATTTTGTTATCACTGTATGTAATTTCACAGCAATCCCTTTAATTTTACTGTTGATCATTTATAATTTAAACTAACACTGCGGTCTTGTATTGACAAAGTTTTTTCCCCCCATTCATGACAATGCCTCCACATAGGCCTAATATTCATAAAATATCACAAAAACTGCTTTTCTTTTAGATTTCTTTAATTTAACTTATTAATAAGCTTTAGTTGGGTTTTAAGCAGGTAAAGTTATACAGAATAAACAACATTTTGGGGAAAAAACAAGAACCCTGTATATGTATAAATAATCATACCTGGCAGTCTTGGAGCTGTCTACCACAGTGACAGTGCTGTCATGGCTGACCCATGCCAGACGGTTCCCAGAGGCTGAGAAAGAAACTGAATGAACCCATCCCCCTCCTCCTAACACACAAAGAGCACAAAAAACAGATGCAGTTTAGTTTTATGAATTATGACAATTCTCATGAAAGATAACATAAATACAGACCTGCTCCCCCAAATTCTGCTAGCACGGCCCCAAACGGCATCTTGCTGCCCCAGGGTGTGGGGCCTGGTTTCTCCTCCACCTCTTTAATGTATGCTGAGAAAACCCTGGAGGCCCCGAGAGGGAAGGGAGCCAAGAGGTGGAAACAGAAATCAGAAGAAGTGAAGAGATTGGTCAGTTTACAGTCATTACACCATCTTTTTTTTTTACAATGCTTTTTTAAAGCATTCTGTAATGTTGCAACTTATTTTTGTAGATGAATTTTACCTGCATTTGAAGTCACACGAACCAGCTGCCAGGAGGACATTGTTGGGATGCCAGTCGAGACTGAGGATGGTGGAGCGAATCGGCTTCTTTATGTGCTTGCTCACCCACCTGACCAACATGATAAACACTCAACATTTTGAAGCATTTGGGAAACTGGATTTGAACTTTGTATAGCCCAATCAAAGTAAAAGTAAACATTTAACGGATGTTCCTTAAAAATAAAACAAAAAACATTGCAATATTAAATATATTACTCTAAAAACAACAGAGTATAAACTCAAAATAGTTAAGTTAAATAGAACATCAAGAACTGAATGCATAAATTCCTTTAAAGAATGTTATTGCTGGTGTAATGTTCTCACCAATCATTCTCAGACTCAAAGTAGCAGACAGAGATAAGTCGAGCTCCACTGCCAACAGCGAACTTGTTCTCCAGTGGAGACCACTTGACAAAGGTGGCTGCTCGGTTGATCCTGAGGATGACCAGTGTGGGCTTCCACACTCCTTCTTTCTGAGACCACACATAGGCGTTACGGTCTGCTCCACAAGTCACTATACGGTCACTTTTGGGAGCCCAATCAATACCTGTAACATAAGCACAAAACAGACAAACACTATAAGACTGAGGTTTCGGAACTACCAGTTTTCAGAAGAGACTTGTGCAAATATTTATTACTATAATGAAGATATTTCATCTTAATATTTTTTTTTCTTAAAACTCATATTAGTAGAAAACAAAATACTTTCTCTTGCTTTGTATTTATTATAGACATGGGAAAGCTGAAGTCAGCAAAGGGAAAATGTAAGTGCAAAACCATTATTAAAAGAATGGCTTACAAGGCAAAGTCTTTACATCTAGACAAGCCCCATTCATGCAGCAAAAAGAATGAATTCATTCAACACACTGAATTCATTCAGTCACATTGTGAAAGTTGTTTTTGTTCAAATATTTAATCAAATTCAGATATGCTCAGATGCTTGTTACATTTCTTCTTATCAGTTAACTAAATTAATAAACACTGCACAGTTGAAGCAAGTGTATGTATGTCACAACCCCAACCATATGATGTACGATACTATTTTAGACAAAAATAGATTGGGGTTTTAAGGCCCAGTTTACACAACTCAGTTTCTGAGTGAAAGCGTAGTTTTTCTGCTGCAGTTCAGCTATTCATGTACACAACAAATTCACTCGTTTTCACTGTAACTGAAGCTTTTTGAATCCAGGTCTCAGACAGTAGATTTTTGGGAAACTTCCGGCAGGTGTGAAATTGAGCTTGCGCACTATAGACGGCTGAAGTCAATAACTTTTCTAAGATGGTTTTAGAGTCAAGCATTGCCCATATTCATCATTCACAACACACATCTTACAGCCTCCCTTCTCCCCAAGTTAGCTGAGAAAGTGCGCCCTCAGTCAGTGCATAGCAGGGGTGGGCAATCCTGGTCCTCGAGGGCCGCTGATCTGCATGTTTCCCTTTTCCAACATATCTGAATCAGTGACTGAATCATCTCGACTTTCTGCAGAAGCCGCTTAATCACCCATTCATTCAAATCAGGTGTGCTTGAGCAGAGAAAACATGCAGGATAGTGACCCTTGAGAACCAGGATTGCCCATTCCTGGTGCATAGGATAGTTTGAGTCAAAATACAGTAATTTAAAATGATGGAATGATAGTCCCTCATTTCATACCTAACAACCCTGCATAGCGTGGAAACTACAGTGGATTCAACAAGCACAGTCAAATCAAATACCTGTTATGTGACCATTGTGCTCCTTCAGCTCATGGGTCTTCACCCACTGGTTGCCACTTTTCTTGTAGATATGAACTTCATGGTTGTTAGGACTAATGGCTATCTCTGAAGCCAAAAAGAAGACAAACTGGTTAACACAATAACACATTGATGACAAACCAGTTAGACTAGATTCCTACATCTGTAAAAAGCTGAGAACATTTCCTTACTAATGTATTTTATCTACCTGTAGTCACTCATTCATTTTGTTTGAACAACTTGAGACATATACTTTCAGACAATTGACAAAGCTGTTCTAGTTGGGTTGTTGTGTAACAAATGAGTACTCCTAAAATAAACAGTGACATTTGAGCCTTACGTGTCCTGTCACGATTCCAAGCATGGCAGGTGATAGGTTCCAACAGAAACTGATGAAGGGACATCTTGCCTGGGTGTGGTCCTTAAGTGCAACTCTTCTGCAGTCACCAAAGGAAAACTTAGTTAGCAACTAGCCACAATAGCCCCTGAGCAAACAGCTGACCCGAACTTTCCCTCTACCCGAATCATTGGACATAAAACTATATATGAAAACATACTGCTGAAGATTCACAAAATGTCAAAATAATTATCGCAAATCGATCAATGACAACTTTGACGTCATGATATTCAGGTTATACGGAAATAGCAGTTAGCTTTAATTCATACGCTAAACGTAGATCAAAACACCGAGTTCTGTCCGCTTCTGTTTAAATTATGTGGTCAATTAAACGTTTAAAAACTACACTTTACCCAAGTTTAATAATTTTAAATTGTTCTCATGCTATTTCTTCACTTTTATGAGCAGGCGTTAACCAGGTTAGCTGTTGGTTGGTGAAACACACGACAGGGTTGGCTGCCTTAGGTTATCATTACCAACTAATCATGAATCATTAACGTTACAACCAACATTTTTTAAGTTCAAAATGTACAAATGATAAAAGACTTAATAGCCAGATGAGACTTATTAAAAACAATTATTTACTCTTAGGTACACGTTTACCGGGAGGCCTATGTCGGTTTTCAGACCTCGGCGTTTCATCGGAGGAAACGCTTCATTTAATTCCGTTAGCCCTCATGCTAACTTACCTCGTCAGTCCGGTTCTCCGGGTTAGCCGGCGAGCTAAGTTACACTGTTGGGGGGAAGAGGTTATAGAACAGAAGTGGACTTGAATTCGCGGACTCTGGTCAGTCGACACGAATTCGTCCAGGAATGTTGAAGGAATGTCAAGACGGCCAGTAAGATATGACCGGGAGCATCCGGTGGCTAGGTTCGGTAGCAAAACCCGTGGATAACCTGGCTGACAGCTAGCTTAGCATCATCACGCTAAGCTGTTACAATCAACTGAATAACCCCACGACGACGTCTCACACATAAGCTACAACCAGAACAAAACTGCGCCTCTAGCGGCTTGAGGAGGAACCTGCCAAGTGACTAAGAGGTGGGAGATACATCTTTTTAAGTTTAAATAATAGACTACTTACTAAAGAGACTATCAAGGCCACACAGACAAACAAAAACAAACAAACAAATAAACAATAAATCAAGAGTTCTTATTTTTTCTCAGAATTCTAACTTTAATCTAATCTGAGATTGAAGTCAGACTTCTGAGAAAAAGTGACACACACACACAGTGACAACAAATCTGTTGATAAATTGATACACAGTCTATAAATAAAGTCTATAAATAAAATAATAATAAACAAATTATCTATTTACTTATGGGTGTGTAATGGCTTTAAGTCTAAATTTCTCAACATTGACTCAAAAAGGACAAAATTCTTCTTGTGGATTTTTTTGGCTGTTGGCAAAATACCTATGGTGTACATTGCTACCACCGACTGGTATAGAGTATGGCTCGGTAATGGAATATTTTCTAAAGTGTTGTGTGTAGAAAAACTATATTCAGATTCTATTAATCACTTTTGTTTTATAAAACAAATTATAATTTGTGTTGATTTGCTCCCTAAATGTTTTTGTAAAATGTCAAGTACAAAATGTTAGACTTCCTTTTAATTTAAAATTTCATGTCACCATTGAATTATGGGTAATGGGCTTTTTAAACCTGTCTGAGGAGATTTCAATTAGTTGCACCTGTTGTGACTTCAGGTGTACTGCTGTTGGATAGAAACACATTGAAGTACTATTTTTTTCTTTCTGTTTTACAGTTCACCCAGTGTTGTTAAATGGAACCAAAAGCAGATGAAACTTTACCTACACCTTCTCCCTACCTTTTATCAGGTAAAAACAGACTAAAATGTGCAATTTGTTTACTTGTCTGAAAATAATGAAAAGTTCTTGGAGCTAAAATGTCTATAATGTAGATAGAAACCTAAATTCTAAAATTGTTTTCAGGAGGAACTGTATTTGAGCAAGATGTTAGAATTTCCCTCATCATCAACTCACCTGTCCACTCTCCCCCACCTCCTCTCCTGTCATCACTACCAGGTGAATTTTACAATTTGTAATGATTTGTTAATCATGATCTGATTGTTAGTGTATTATTTTCTGTTTTCCTGAGGAAGTTTTGTTTGTCCAATCTGAATATGAGTTGCTACATTGCCAGACGTTGTTTTTTCCAGTTAAACAAGTTTAGACTTTAATTAAATGCCTGCTGCTTTATGTAAATGACATTATTCATATTCTCATATCACAATGTAAATTCTGGAGTGACCTAAATGTCTCTAAGAGTGCCCGTGACATGCATTTTCTTCAAATACAAAAGTGGTAGAATTTTTTTTTTTTTTTAATATTTAAAAAATTTGACATATTTTTCTTTCTAACCAGTCTGGACAGCTTTTGATGTCCTTCCTGGCGAAATTGACAAAATACAGATGATGATGAATGAAAACCTTTAAACAAATCTGAGCTTTGTTTTCTTTTCCTGTGGTATCTTACCTACTTTATTTAATGTCACTTTTGTCCATCATGCTTCAGGTTAAGAGTAAAACATGTTGAGATTAAAACATTCAATTTGTTGAAGCTAAAAAGTGTGTATTTTTTCAGAAGAGGGTGATTTTGGAAAACGTGCGAGCTTTTACCTTGTCAGTTCTCCACCACCTTCTGTCTTCTCCCCACTACCAGGTGAACGTTAAAATGAATTTCTAATGAAGATGTAAAGTGGGCCTGATCAGCAGTCTTTTTGTGCGTGTGAAATTTTGTTTGTCCAGTCTGACTATATAACTTAAAATGGTCAGATTTGAATGCTGCTGTACAATTGAGCTTCCTGTTTTTGTAGTATGGACTTTACCAAAGTATTTTTTTTTTCTCATGAACAGAGTTATCTAAAATAAATAAGTCACTTCCTACACCTACTACTATACTATACTTTTTTGTTTAAACACATTCTCTGGTTTACATGTGTCACTCTCTTTGTATGAACTGTAAAATATTCAGATTTTCCGGAAGCTAGTATATTTAGGTCTGCATTATTTCTTTCTAGGGGAGACTGTATCTGATAATGCACGAGTCTGGGACATCTGCTCACCTAATAATCCTCCACCACCATCCTCCTTGTCACCACGACAAGGTGAATGTTAAAATTTATCTCTCGTGATGTGAAATAAGCCGTCTCATCATGTTTGCCTTTTGGTTATAAAAATTTGTCCCGGATCATTTATCTGTATGAAGAATTAAATATGCGAGTGTTCTTTTAGTTGAAAGCTGGAATCCTACTCGGAGAACCAGTTCTGTATTCTTTTCAAACTTTATTGCATCTAAAGACACCGTATCTCTCCCTCCGGCCAGTGCTGTGGCTCCGTAATCACCACTCTCAATGTCATCTACACATGCTCATTTAAAACTAAAGTCTCTTCAACACATCAGCATTGATAACACTATACATAAGGAAATATATTCTCTTTAAGTATCTATCTGAACCTCAGTTAAAATATCCATCTATATCTAACATGTACTTCAATTTTCTACACATGCATTTCTGTGTATACACTCTTAAAAGAGCTGTGTTTAAAAAATAACACAAAATAGGTGTTATTTCATTTAAAGCACATTGTGTGTTAATTTAAACACACGATGTGCTTTAAATGGCAACAAAAGTATAACACACTGCATGTGTTGAATATTTCCACACATTTTGTGTCATGGAGGATGGTTTTCCTGTCTTTTGTGCTAAATGAACAAAAGAGGCAAAGATGGAGGCTGCATCTTATGTAACAGTCACTTCAGTAAGCACTTTTTATTTGTTTTAATGCAATGATAACATGTTAGTCTTATTGGAATTTTTTGAATTAATAGATGAAGTGTTATGGTATTTTTTGGTGCTACAATACTGTATGGTTACGCTCTGAAAAGTTAAGCTGGGTTTCATATCAAAGTTAGCATTCCTTTTAAAATATTTTATCTGTAAGGTTTTCACGATGATTAATATTGTTAACCAGAAATATCTATTGAGATATTGTTACATTTTATTAAATAGCTTTAAGTTAAATTTGGCAGTTTTTAGAATCTGGCAAATACACTACTGTACGTTTTTTTTTTTTTCTGGAAGCTAGACATTTGTTTTTTTTTTACAGCTGTAACAATGGTCAGTTGTCACTGAGTTGTGCTGAGGCAGCTCATATTTTTGACAAGCTTGTGGCCATTATGCCATATCTTTATCATCTTATAACCGACGTTGTATGATCTAAATGAGATGACAATAACAGTGGATCTCATGGTGAGATATGTATTTAATCCCTACAAAACGAAAATAATCCCCATTTGTGCAGGGTTGCAGGGGAGCAGTTTCTTTTAATTCAATTTGTTCTTATCATCCCTGTAGTTTCTGGTCCTGTGTTTGTGAGCTATGAGACCAAGCAGTTTTATTCTCCACTAAAGACGACATGCACCTCCTGTCAAACCCAGGTCACCACAGAGGTCCTCTTTAAAGTTGGGACTTACACTTGGCTCATGTGCTTTCTGTTTGTGTTGTGTGGGTGAGAGACTTGCTCATGTTCTTCACACCAGCCAGCGCTAAATGAATGCAATTACCAAAATTAGACAGATTTTTAAAATTCTGAAAACTTTTGTTTCACAGGTTATTCCTTTGCTGCTGCCTAATTCCATTTTTTGTGAACCACTTTAAGGATGCCCACCACATCTGTCCTCGCTGTAAACATGTTCTTTATATCCAGAAGAGGAAATGCTTCAAATGAAAACCTTCCACTTTTGTAAAGTTCAAATTGGGCAAAAAAAAAAAAAAAAAAAAAACTGTTCTTTTCATGTAGATATTTAATCAGCTTTTAATCCTGTTTTATATATAAAAAAGAAACATTTACTGGGCTAGTACTTTCCGTTTAAAAATAAAAGTAAATACTTGAATTCATTGTGAATATGTGCTGAAAATAAAAATAATTTTAACATGAATAAAAACACTTAAACGACCTTTTCTTTTCAATTATTATATTAAATTACTTTTTGAATCATTGCACAAATGATCACACAAATCAATCCAGCGATCCATTGTGACTTGAAATATAAAAATATATAATGCAAATATAAAATGCAATGCTACAAGAATATTTATTTCTAATAAATCTAAATATATCATAATCCTCTAGCTATTTATCTTCTACTGTTTAATCCAAATAAGTCTGAGACTCCAGAAGTTGATCAACTGTAAAGGCACATCTAATGATTACTTTGAAGGTTTTATGAAAATCTGTCTGCTGGTTGAAATGGTTTGTTAACACTACAAAACCCATACAGAAAATCTAAAATAATTACAGTTCTTGATTTGAAATAGCCTTATTTTCTGCTTCTTGTACTCAATAAACCTCCTTGTCAACCAGCCTGGATTAGAGCCTGCATGTGCACCTAATGTGTAGTAAACGTGCCCTCACTGATCAGTGAAGGATTACAAGAGTTTTCTTATTTTAGACCTTTGAGCACGGTGTAAGGAGCATTAAAGCTGCTGCAGAAAGCCTTTATTTACCTCATCTCAGACCATTCTTGTTTAAAGCAGGTTGTCTCGCCACCCTCTCTGCTGCTTGTATAGAAAAGTTCAGGGTGTTTGCTGTTCCAGGACAGATAATGCACTAGCTGTCTACTTATCCCTGCATGGCTGAGGATTCACCAGAACATCTTTCCTCCCGGAGTAAACTGGTTTCCTCCATGGTGCCCTCCTTCTACTTTTACCATAAAGCCGAAGTTCTCTTCTACTTGCTTTTGTGCATTGCTAAAATGCCATTTATACCACAAGTATCCATCGCACGCTCCGTGTCAGGGTTGACGGGGAAGGAGAGGACTGGCGACGTTTCATTTCCAAGCAATGTGGCCAAAACTAAAGTCCAAAGAGATGACAAAGGAAGCTCAGTTAAGGAGAGACTGTCTTTAAACTTGAAGCAACTGGGGAGGAAGAGTCAACTTAACAGTCATCTAACATCAGCTAAAGGACTTTCTGCAGCTCTAAACGAAAGGGATCTTGTGTTGACACCATCGTCACAGACAGGCGGCACACCGAGCACAAGCCCGGGATCATCTCTGCAGCACAAACATGCAGGTCTCAGCTCTGCAAAGAAGACTGAATCTCTAGCGAAGGCCAGAACAAGGAATCAAGAAGAGGCCTGTTTTACGCTGACACTGACACCTGAAGCCGTTCTGCTGCTGCAGCGGAGGAACAGCGAGCGACATCAGCGTTGTAGAAATGCAAATGGTGGAGCTGGGGCACCTGGAAGCACCATAGACTCTAGAAGGAGAAGGCAGCAGTCTGCAACTCAGAAGAACGGAGCCTTGAATGGCAGAGTTGGCTCCAAGAACCTTCATAATGCTGAACTGGGAGACATAAGCTCCATTGTAAAGATCTCTCTCCTAAACGACAAGCATAAGTACGATGATGTGGAGTATGAGGAAGAGCAGGACTATGGTATGGACGAGTGCGTGGTGCTGAAGTGCACCGAGTGGCTCCGTGGGTTGGAGAACAAACCGGTAACAGTGGGAGAAGTTTCAAAAATTTAACGTTAAAAAGGGGATCTACTGTATTATGTAACCTAAGTATGCCACCAAAACAAGACAACTGTCTTATTTAACAGACTGCAAAGAAACAATTCACTTAGATTAAAACCAATTTTATAGCCAATTTAAAAGAAGAATTATGGGACTGGCTTCTGAATGTTGATGACTGACAGACATTTTGTATAGCTGTTTTATGTTTTCTGTAGCTGTGTCCATACATGTTAAATTGAACTAAATCTGAGGTATGACTTATTTATGTATCAAATGAAAAAGTCAGAAAGGAGTTCCAGAAAATAAAGCTGAATGCTTGTCTTGATAAAATGTCAAAAATTATAAATGAGAAAAAAAAGAAAAAACATTTGCACTTCATGAAACCCTAAACAGCACAGTTTGATACTTTTACATTATAAGTTCAGCAAACAACAAAACAAACAAAAAAAAAAACAAGATTAGAGAGAGTAGATATGGCAAATTACTTTTTATATATCCATCTTTTATAGAGCTGTCTATAATAGGTAAGATATTAATATTCATATTCCACAGAAACCCGCTTCAAAAGGTCTGAAACTTATTTTTAAATGCTTTTGTGTAATATCACTTTTTGCAGCATGCTGAAATTTTACAACTTACGGCTCACATTCATTTTATTGACATATATTCCATTTAAATTCGAAAACTGTTTTTTTTTTGTCTGTTAAATAAAAGGAGAATGACTGTGATTTTGACAATTTCTTTTAGTGAAAGACCTACAAAGATGTCCTCATACTTCCTGTCCTTATTTTCTTTCTTGCAGCTAATATTAAATCACTCTCTGTAAGGAGCTTTGTAATGAAGGCTTGGCTCTTGTTAAAAACTCCCTGCAGATCAAGTGTGTTAAGTAGCAACTTATCAGAGACTCAAATGTTACAACATGTGTGCTCAGTGTGAGCATGCCACTCCACGTGTACTACAAAAAAAAAAAAAACTAGCTTTTTTGTGTTATGTTTGTATGTTAATTTAAACTATAAATTAATTAAATTACTATTATTACATCCTGAATTAACATATAAAGCATCATGATATAATGGTATAACCCCCTGCTAAAAAAAACACAAAACAGACGTGTGGTTGTGTGCATATAAACAGATGGGCAGAATTCACTTCCAGCGGTTGATTCGTCGCAGCTGCACGTAGGCCAGGATCATGCAGACAACAATGATTCCCAGCAGAGCCACTTGGTTCTGCCAGAAGCCCCACGCAGAGTAGTCAATGTCCATACTCTGCAGGAATACCTCCCCTGGGACCCTGCAGCACAGAGGAGAAACCTTTACCATCAAAAGGGCTTTTAAGCTAGGTGAAATCTTCCTGTGAATAAACTCACATGGTGTTGTTGCTGTAGAACAACTGTCCCTTCATCTCGTTGATGTAAACAGCCTGTGAGATAAAAAGAGATCAGGTTGAAACAAACAAAAAAAAAACCTAACAGACAGAGTCACAATCATTTCAGCCTCATCCGGCCTGTTTACTTACGTTCAGTCCGTAGCTAAAAATGCTGACCCATTTCAGCCAAGACAGCCAGCTCAGCATGGAGTTGAGATTGACCAGATAACCACCGAAGACC
Organism: Millerichthys robustus; assembly: GCA_034783495.1. Taxonomy (NCBI): domain Eukaryota; kingdom Metazoa; phylum Chordata; class Actinopteri; order Cyprinodontiformes; family Rivulidae; genus Millerichthys; species Millerichthys robustus. Next base: position 12,284,210 of record JAVKLF010000100.1, read on the forward strand.
TACAATAGGAGAGCGAATGAGTTGGACCAGGAATTATAAAGTTTTGCTACATGTCTTTAGAACTTCAGATGAATCCTGAATATTTTTTATCATTCGTCGTCTGTGTCTGTGTCTGCCAGCAAAATTGTCTTGGGAAACAGTGGACAAATCTCAATGAAATGTCTTTATTGAATCTATAACTCAATACTTTGGAAGTCAACCCAACTTTTTACAGATACTGAGCTAAAATTTGGCGTAATAGTAGCTGACAGTCATCTCCAACACCTGTTCTGAACACTAACAGATTGTAACAGATCTTGTAATATCATTTGAAAGTGTGTTTAAATCTCTGATATGAAAGATGTTGTCTGATACTTCAAGAGATGCTAAGTTTTGAATTTCAATATACTGTTAAGTCTATTCCTCTCACCATCATGAAGACAAACGGTAAAGCAATGAGGACATTAGCCATTGCAAATGTGGAGACGCTCGCTGAGACAAGGAAGGCCAGACCAACTCCTGCCAGACTGACCAGAGACAGGGTCAGAGCGAAGAGGAGGAAGGCCACAAAGGCAGGCTTTAACCCTGAAGAAACATGTGAAGCATATAAAAAATCTTAGACACATTTCAAAATGTCACGTGACAGAAAATTTGAAAACAAAAAACCTTTCGATAGCAGTGCAATTATTTGGTTATTTTATGACACTTTATGATTGCTAGTTATATATGAGCTTGTTTGATGTTACCCATCATATAGTAAGCAATAGCTGAAAACACAAATATAGGGATCATGCGGTTCGGGATAAGATCAGCAAAGATCTTGGACAGGAAGTAAACAGATGTCCGGTAATAACCACTGGAGTTCTCGTGACTGCAATAACAATAAAAACACAAACACAACAGATAAATAAACATATAGCCAATATTGTAGATTTAAGTTTGTATTGCTGCTATATGTGTGTGTATACAAGTATACGGTAAGTAAGAGGCTTGCTGTATCCTGAACTTTACTTTATCTCATGAACCTTTGTTACAATATTGCAATATTTGGAAACAAAGCAATACAATTAATAAATAGAATAATTAATCTGTGTTTTTATTTATTTATCCAGTTGTTTTAGAAAATTTGTTATAAAAATGCAAAATAAAACTGTATTGCTAAAAACAGGAGTGCTCCTGTATTTCTTTAATTAATGGTTTAAAAACAATTATATGGACAAGTGAGTTTGGTGTATGAGTGACATAGGAATGGGAATCCAGATGTATATATGTTTTGTTACAGAATGTAAAAAATAAGTTCTGTTATTTTAAACCGGAGGAAAATGACAACAATAATATATCAAAATGTAAAAAAACTTACAGCCTAAAAATGTCACTTACATGAAGATTACCCTTTCATTGATAAAAAGCTCAACAGCAGAAAGATTCCCAAACACCATGTTGATGATGAGGAAGAAAAAGGCTCCACTCCTGTCACGGACAGAGGAAGATGATGGTTGGGTTATCAGTTCATTTGAATTATAACGTCATAAACTTAAAAAGAAAAGTATAAAAAGAAAAATGCTGTTTTGTCAACATGAAATATATTGTTATTTTCTATTCATCTTTATTTCATTTAGTATTTGTACTAGTACTTGACTATTGTTTAATGCATTTCTGTGATCTTTGAGTAATTTTTTTGTTTGTTTGATTTTATGGACTTGAATTTGAAGAAAAAGAGCAATTCTTCAGCAGAAATTCACACCACAATGTTTTTTGAATCTTTACATTTCTGTTAATTTCCGATCACACGGTTGTTTACGCAGAACTCTGTTGAGGGGGAACAGCAGCAGCTAGCTGTAGCTTTTTTCAGCACAGTCTGGAGACCTTTAAGAGGTAATATTGCAAGATTTTTACTGGAATAATCAGTCGAAACAATGACAGTGTAAGTTAAATTAATGTTCATGTGAACTGGTAATATATATTTTTTATTAAAGCTGCATTAAGATGGCAGCAATCAACTTTGATTTTGGATTAAAATTGTTTTGTTGGTTCACCAATCTGGTCAGAATTAAATCTTAATTGAAGCTGTCCAAACAACTATCTACAACAGGTAAGTTATTAATCATTAGTAATTTTACCACAAAACCCTATAAATATTTCAAACTGATCTGATTTTGGGTAAAAACGAAGCATTTACTCTGAATGAAACCTTTGGGCTGCGGGTTGTGTTTCTACCTGTTCTGTAAGGCCTCAGGCAGAGTCAGGGGCATCTGGTAGTAAATGAGTCCCACCAGGATCCCAAAAAAGATGTTAAGAGCCAGCTGGGCGTAAGAGGTCTGAGGGTTCCTTAAAATGTTCAGCACCATTCTGCCACACACCACCTTCAGCTGTTTCACACACATAAACTAATAATCAGCATCTTTTTACGAGTGGGTTCAGCAGAGGGCAGTGATATAACAGGTGAATGACTCTAATAAACTCATCTGTTCCTGTTAATCATTAGCTCAGCTTAGATTCCCTTATCTGCTGTAAACAAAAGAAACGTACATCGTTGTCCATGAAATTTTCAAATAGAAATGTATTGACCTGATACAGGAAGGAGGTGACATAAGCAGGCGCCTGTTCTTTGTTTATGGCCTCCATGGTGATGCTCTGGGTTAAGCCCTCGAGCTCCTCCATTACAGTCCGGTACAGCTGGGACTGGCGATACTGTGATGCCAACGAGTTTTTATCATCTCCTTAGGAATGAAACATCAGAGACACAGATAAAGACAGACTGATTTCCTATAGAAAAATGTTTTAATTCTACAATAAAATTGCTTTTTATCGCTGATAAAGACAGTCAGTAATGGAATCCCCTGTCTGTGTGTGTGTTTGTCTGTCTGTTAGCAAAATGCGTGGATACAGTTTAATAAAACTCTCAGAGTAACAATTTAAAGTACATCAACAACTAAAAAACTTTTGGATTCAACCCAATGCATGTTGGCTGCCACAGCTATGGTAATTGACTTTGGCTAACCCAAAAATGGCTGTAATGTAGCTAATTCTGCAGATGTTGAGTTAAAATTAGTTGTGGTTGTAGCTGAGAGTCATCCCTAAATACACACGACTGAGAATACATAACAAGCATCATCTTTGTTTAAAAATTTAGCATGCATCTTAAATGTCCAGACATTTTTTTTACAAAAAAAATGCAAAACATGCTCTAGGTATGGTTCAGTGTTTCTGTAAAACATAACATGGTTTAAAATAAAGTACCTGTAGTCTGGGTTTCTACTGTTGGCGTCACTTCTCCATTTGTGATATCCATGAAGAAATCAGCAGGGTTGTTGAAAGCTTCGATCTGGTATCCTGTCCAAAAACACACGCATATCCTCATGCAATGTTCCAATGAGTTCTTTATGGATCTACACATATTTAATGGAGATATAGCAGGTAGGGTTTCATTTTATACTGGGATGAAACAAACTATTATTAGAAAAAACCCAAACATGTTTTAAGTGCCACATTTTTTCCATCCATCCATCCATCCATCCATCCATCCATCCATCCATCCATCCATCCATCCATCCATCCATCCATTCATCCATCTATCTATCCATCCATTATCTTACCATTATCTTTAGGTCATATTTTCATGGCGGGGGCACAAAGTTCATACCAAGGCTTGTGAAGTAGTCCAGAGCGTTCTCTGCTGCTCCTGCATACACTATTTCTCCTTTGTGCATCAGAGTCAGGTGGTCAAACTGTCTGAAGATGGAGTAGCGTGGTTGGTGAATGGAGAAGATCACTGTTTTTCCTCTTCTGGACAGCCTGGACACATGTTTGAATGTTTCCGTTAGGTTAGCCATGCAGATCCCTTTTTACCCATGAGCCTCAGCAAGATTGATGATGTGCTCAGGGGTCTCGTTTGTATTTTATATGTGAGACGTGTGTTGTTATTGGGAAAACGATTATAAACCGAGCCGTACTTGTGCAGTAGACTGATGATGCAGTTGGCAGTGTTGGAGTCCAGGCCTGTGGTAGGCTCATCCAGAAATAGCAGTGAAGGAGACGTGATGAGCTCCATTCCAATGCTGCACCTTTTCCTCTCCCCTCCTGACACGCCGCGCAAAAACTCTGTGCCGATCTGAATTTACACACACAAACAACACACATTAGTTGATGGTCCTCTACAAAAGTCAGGAAGAAGGATACTGTACCAAAACACGTTTTAGCTGCTGCTGGTGCTGACATATATATAT
>JAVKLF010000100.1:12289465-12301164 GCA_034783495.1 Millerichthys robustus
AAGCTCCCAGGCCTCTGGTAGAGGACCCGAGCTAAGAGGAAGAAAGACCACCCGCAGTGGGTGAGAAGGGAATTTATATATATATATATATATATATATATATATATATACATACAATTATTTTTCTTAGATTGTTTTTTTTTAAACTTTGTTATTAACTTTTGGAAGGCAACTCTGTTTGCAACATATCTCAAAACCCACAGGGCAGATTTTACTAAAACTGTCTCTTTAAAATTAAGTTTACAAAAATAAACTCAAATTATTGTGACCTGGACGCAACAAATTTTCCCAGGCTACACATATGTTATGATGTAGAAAGCTCTACTTTACAGAATTAACTATTGTTTGAAAGATATATTTGAGTTCTTGAGGATTTTTGGAGGTTTTGTACTTCATTTGTGTAAACATGAGCTGTGTACCTTGGTGTCAGCACAGTCTGTGAGGCCCAGGTCTTTCAGGATAGCGTTCACTCTGCTTTTTTTACCAGCAGAGGAGTAAAACTTTGGGTTGAGCCGCAGGTTGGCACTGAACAGCAGGTTTTCTCTCACCGTAAGAGTTCCCATCAGGATATCGTCCTGAAAACACAAAGAGGATGAAGAAACTCCACTTTACAGGATAAGGATGTCTTTCTGAATCAACGTGCGTTTGTTAACCTGGACCACGTAAGCAGAACTGAGCCTGAGCTCAGAGGTGACAACTCTGCCATTCACCAGGACCTGTCCCTGGCGGAGTCCAGCAGGATCCTTTCTGCCTGCAATTACATCCAGGAGTCTGTGAAGAAATGGTAAAAGTTGTCTTTATGTAACTGTGCAAAGGGCAGAAACACGTATGTATTTTAGGGTAAACGGAAAACAATAATTCTTACGATGTTTTGCCACTCCCTGTTGCCCCCATGATTGCATTCATGCCTGGTTTCATGATGCCACTGAAAAAAAGAACCCAAAACAATAAAGCAAATAAAGCAGTTTTCTTCCTATTTGATCAGATGAAGACTTTACATTATCAAAAAACAAAAATGATAAAAATAGGCTCAAGTTGAAGGTCAAATTAAAGTTTTGATTTATAATTTAGATTTAAGTTGCTCTGTTTTTAAACTTTTAAAGCATTCTGTCCAGCTATCTTAACCTTATTTCCTATTAGTATTATCTATTATATAGTTTTGCCGCATTGAGCTGCTAGCAACAATTTTGTTAAATTTATTTTTTAGCTATTGTTTGCCTATTTTTTTCTTTTATATACTATTTTGATAATTGAAGTTTAGAACTGCAGTTTTGCTAAATTTAATTTTTGACTGCTGCCAGATGTTAAACGAGAGTATTTGTACAGAAGGGCATCATGTCCTACCTGACATCTTTGAGGATGTGTTTATCAGGACCAATCTTGCGGCAGTACTTTGTTTCTTGAACGCAGTAATGCAGCTTGTCAAATGTGACAGTCGGTCCTGGTTCCTGGAAATACCCCTCTGCGTCAGAAATCCTTTGTTCCCCATTGGCCATACTCAAACACAGCAGGATTATCAGTCAAGATGGAAACTAACAGGATGCAAACTTACGGTAAGGTTTGAAAATCAACCAAGTCTGACACTGAGACCTGTGCAGAGACCTGTACAGACTGATAAAGACACTGCTAAAAGAGAACATAACATATTATTACTCCTGTGACCTTTGGACTGCTTCTGTCTGAAGCTCATACACCAGCAGCTGTAAAAGTTGACCTGAAGCTGAACTTTCCCCTTAAAATATTACAGACAGTAATTACACACAAGAACCAATGAAGTCTGGTGACTAAATAGTTGCTGATAAGAGCTTACAAAGTATGTAACTGTCTTTTACTTAAACTTATTAGCACTCCTGCAAAACACTGTTTAACAAGAGTTGAAATTAAAAATATAACTAATTAAAATAAAAATATTGATTTTTTTCATACATGAGAGATGTTTGTTCATTGACTTCCAAATCCTCCATGGGGTCAAACGTCTCCAGTTTTTGACCAGTAATAGTTCTGACTTTGTGAAAGAACGAATGATTCAAACTGTTAAAAAATCATTTATTTATTGTAAATCAGCTTCACTGTTGGTCTTCCAGTACTTATAGCAAATGCTGTGGACACCCAAATATGCAACTTTTAAATTGGTGACCCTATCCAACACTGCTTACATTGCGAAAATCTTGCTGTTATATGAAACAAAGACTTTCGTAAACAAACTTTCATTACATGTATTGTGTGTGCTGACAAAATAGGATTTTTCTTAATTAAGAACAGCTTTAAAAGAATAAATGCTGTTGTACTCCTTTACTTAAACAAAAAGTGTCAAAACAGTTTTAGTACAACATGCCTCCTACAACCAGATGGCTAAGGTTAGTGGAAGTTTTACAAGAACATAATATAAATTTAAATTTATGTAAAATAATGTAATATTAAGAATATTCTTGAATTTATGCACTGGCTACAGGGTTTTAGAATAATCCATTGAATTTAACCTTTATTTATCCAGCAACATTTTAGTGAATTTTGTTAAATATACTGAAAAAAAGATTTCTAAAAAACAAATTCTAACTATTTCTAAATGCGAAAGAAAGAAATGTGTGGTAGATTTAATTGTCTGCAAAGTTGTTCTCAAGACACAATTATGGTGGGGAAAAACACAATCTGGTCGAACTTCTTCAGAAAAAAAGCATGAGCTTTCTTCACTTTCTTATTCTGGATTCTAGTGGTCATAATGCCCTCTAGCGTACAGAATGCTAAACAGCATATAGGAACTCCTTTCACTGGGATCAACTTTGGTTTTAACTGACCTTTTCTCTTATTCTTAACATTGACCAATCAGGGTTCGCTTATTGCAACAAGACCCGCCCAGACTGGAGGTTACAGCCAATCGTGTTTCTGGCTAGTAAGAAAAAGGGAGGAACTAGTTTCAGATATTCTAAGGTGTTGTCATCCGCGTTCTTTAGTTTGGGATGTTTAACATAGGGCGTGTTAGCATTTCGAGCAGTGTTGACAATGAGGCTCTTACAACGATTACATTTCATCATTTAGTAGGATGTTTAACATTAGTTTCTTAATATAAGGGAAACAGTTTAGTAGCCCGCGAAAGAAATATTTAGGACAAATACTTTAACTATGGAGGAGAAGAAGGAAGAAGGAGAAGCTGAAATTCAAGAGCACGGCCCCGAGCACTGGTTTTCCAAATGGGAACGACAGTGCTTAGCAGATGCTGAACAAGATACTCCGACCTCCGAGGAGACAGAACAAAGTCAACAAAAGCTGTGGCACCTTTTTCAGAACTCGGCCACGGCTGTAGCACAGCTCTATAAAGGTATGCTCTGAACACACCGAAGCTCCAGTTAAGGCAATCTCCGAGCTAATGCTAATGCTAATAAAGGCTAATCCTAACGGTACCGTTTGCCGGGGAGACAAAGGGCACTGTTAAGGCTAATAATGCTAACAAATAATTGTTTACTGTAAAGCTTAATATCTCCCCCCAGTTGTTTTGGGCGCAACTGCACTATAGATATTTTTAAACAAGGTCAGATACAGATAGTTCTGTGCCCGATATCGTGACCCTGTTCCCCTGGTAGCTAACAGCGGCTAACAGCTGATGTTATGCCCATTTGTGTCCCCCCGTTAATTATTTTCCTCTTTAGCTCTTCCCGGTGCGTTCTATGACGTCGGGGAGTAAATATGCTGCAAACGCGTTTTCTTGCCGTTCGAACTGGGCGGAGTTTATGAAGAAACGCACGTCGACGAGGGAAACACAACTCAACACAACACCTACCGGTCACCGTGTCAGAGCTTTTGACAACACTGCTGAACGCTGCTCACAGTGGCCTCAGCTGTCAGAGCCCCTTCACTTTCTAAAACGTATTCATACAAATCTAGCTTGATGTTCTTTGTTTTAAACACCAAGTTAACTCAGTGTGTGCTGTTAGTTTTCAGCACATTTGTACTCTCGGTTCGAGCGTACACATGTTTTATCTTCCAGTCAACAGTTTTCTAGACTGTCAAAATGGCGATACTCGGGGAGGAGATTTCAGAGTGAAAACAACAGATGTGTTGTCGTTCAAATGAAAGAATAAATGTTGCGATTCTTCAGTGACTATAAGTTGCAACAAATAGACGTTTTATTCCAGGTCGCCATTGAGTTGTTTTTTTCTGATTACCGCATTGTTGTTCTTTTGGTCCGACAAAATGGCGAAAGGATACACTAAATGTTTCCGTGTTAAAATTTTGCCGAGTTAAACAATTTTAATGTGTTCAACACAGAAAATATGTGCGTGAGAAATAACATAGGTCCTCGACAACTTCTGGACAAAAGTGACCAAAAAAAGAAAAAATCATCTACTTTATTTTGAATAAAATGTTCTTTGTTGATTTTATTAGCTAAAAAAGTTTGGTTATGTAGCTTGATAGGTATTTTTCACATACTTCTAGTCGAGAGTTGCCTTTTACAGCGTTTGTCAAGATTTCTGCGCAAGCCCCCACTTCAGCATAACTTTGTTTACAAAAACTTGCACTGTGCTTACAAATTTTAGCACAACTTTGTGTTTCTAAAATGTATTGTGTGAGAGGAAACTTTGTCAGTGTCCATTAAAAGTGAAAGGTGGTGCTTTTACCACAGAAGGACTGAACTTTCAAATGAAAACGTGGAAGTAGAGAACTTGAAACAAGGCCCGAAAAATCTCACCTTCTGTGAGGCTTTTGTTGATCTGAACTTTCCTCTAAGTTGGGTTTGTCTCTACATTGTCCAACATATTCCCAAGTGTTTGAGTTTCCTAAAAAAAAGAAACATTACTTTTGCAGCAGACAGCTTTTTTTTCAGGGCTCATCTCACACTGTCTTTTGAAATGTGATTTACAGATCGTGTATGTCAGCAGCAAGGTCTCTCCCTTTGGGTGCCCTTCCAGAATGCAGCTACAGCTGTCACTAACCTATATAAAGGTAAGTATTATGTTGTGCAGACATTTTTCAGTCAGCAATTGCATTTGGTGTGGCATGCTGCATGTAATTAAAACATATTTAGATGAAACATGATGAATTGATTTAATAGAAACAATTATTTTGTATTACAGAGAGTATTGAAGCTCACCAGCGGAGCTATGACCTGGGGGTTCATTTAGGCCACCAGCGCAGGAACAAGGAGGTGATTGCATGGTTGAAGAAACGCAGAAGAACAATCAGACGAGAAGAACTTATTAGTTTCCTGTGCGGCAAGGTTCCACCCCAACGGACAACTCGCGCACCACCCATAGTCGCTATGGTGTCTGCAAGTCGACCACCACCACCTGAGTCAGACAGCTCTGTAGAGACGGACCTGCAGCCCTTCAGAGAGGCAATCGCCTTGCATGGTTGGTTCACATGTTCACGTGGAAGCTGTTACATTATGAAGTTATTTAATGATTTCAGTTTGACGTGATGTAATGTGTTTTTAACAATTTTTTTCAGGTCTTAGTGGTGCCATGGCCAGCATTTCTGTACGCTCTGGTCCTCCCGGTTCGCCAACTCACCCTGCCCAGTCGCTTAGTCGACGTAGGAACGGTCTTCATGATGTGGACCTTAACACCTTCATAGCCGAGGAGATGGCACTTCATTTAGATCCTGCAGCCAGTCGCAAACGTGGCTCTGCGCCCTGCAGTGATGTCATCACAGACTCACCCACTCATAAACGTAACCGGATGCTCTGAACTTTTCTGACAACCGTGACTCCTCAGCTGTCCTCTCCTCGGTGGCCGGTTGGACAGGTGATTGGGACTGATGCTTTGGCCAACTATTTAAAATCTTCCTCTTTAGTTGCAATGTTACAAATAAAGGAAAGCTTGAATATTATCAACTCGCATATTTAGCCCCTTTTTTATCACTGCCATTTTTTCTCAATAGGAAACTTGTTGCTCATTCGTTGCATGGTAAAAGCTTTTAGTTTCTTCTTCTTTTTTTGTTTAGTTTGTTTTTCTCCTCAAGTACACCTTACATTTTAAATCCTAAAATTGATAAGTAAAGCATTTGGCCTGTTTGTTTCAAATTTTCTGATCTGATGAACCAGGCTTTTTGCAGTTATCCTCTTTCTTTCTTTAAGCGTACCTTAATGTCTTTCTGGTGTGACGGTCAAACAAGATTGGACTTACATTTGGAATCCTCTTGTATGGCTCGACTTAAAAACACTTCTCAACATGAGTATCTTATTCTGCTGCTGTTATGCGTTTGCGTGTCTCACAGCAAAACTGCCACTTACATGTCTTCGCCTTTGAGAAAGCTGCTACAGTATTTCTGGCTGTAATGCAACTCTGTGTGTGTCTGTGTGTGTGTGTGTGTGTGTATTAATGTTTTTGTTACCTGGTGGGGATGATTTTTGACAATTTTCCTAGTACATACAGCTTTGTGAGGACAAACGCGTGATCCCCATTGGAAGAACAAACCCAATGGGTTGGGGTTAGGTGTAGGACTAAGGTGTGAATTGAGTTTAGGGTTCGATAGGAACTGGTAAAGGTTAGTTTTAGGGCAAAGTTCACGGTTAGGCTGTAGAAATGATTGGAAAATTAATGGAAGTCGGCGCAAAGTCCCTATACACTTTCGTGTGTGTGTGTGCGTGTGTGTCAGTGTGTGTCAGTCATGTGTTTCGTCATACTGACATTTTCTTTTCTTCCTGTGTCTAAACTAGGATTTTTATCACAGCATCTAATCCAGACAAGTGGGTTGATGGGATGGATTTATTAAGAACTTTATGAACCTCCTCACTTTTATTTGCAGTCTTTTACAAGAAGTACTAGTGCAGTTGTAATAAAGTTTACATACAGACGCGCACGTTTCCTTTTTCAGCATTCAAATACAACACTGTTCCTAAATATAGCAATGCAAACATTAAGAGTGTTTGAAAGCTTGCAAATTGACCTGCTTAATGTTTACACTTGACTCACTCATAGGAGAATAGACATTGCTATCATCCTGTGTCTCTTGATTTTTATGTTTTCACGTGTGCAATTTCAGCTTTAAATTTAGAAGGGGCCGGTGGCTGTGAGATTATATTCTGCTAATCCAGCATATGGATTATGGAGTGTGTTAGTTCAGCAAAACTCTTGTTTTTGCTAATTTCGCACACTGTTTTGTGATACAATCTTGTGTAAGTGTGTAAATAATATGTAGGTGCTGTAATGTGGTACATATTGTAAAAAGAAGTGCTAATCCATGGAAATGTCCTTGTACATTAATTCGGAAATTAAAGACAGTACAAATGTTTAATTTGTCAGTATTTTATTTTCATTTTCGTTGCCAGAGAAAGATCAAGTTTACTCTGAAGAGATACCAGTTTGAGTCAGAAAACCAAACCAAGAAAAAAAACCCGCTTAGTATTTGTTTTATTTTCCACCTTCCTCATCAGAACTCTATCATTCCATCAGTTTTAGGAAGTCTAATAACAAACATTCTGTTTCTGACAGTTTTGTATAGTTATGAAAAAACAATTTAGCAACAAACTTTGGAAAGTTAAGAGTGCTGCAGTTCAGCTTTCCAACATGTGAGGGCGACATACTATTTCGTTTCCCTTTTAAAAAGCTTAAAGGTCTCTGATTTTTACATTACCAGACTTGTAAATCTTGAATCACTGATAAATTTCTTTTATAGTTTGCTTCCAAAATGCCAGACATTTCTTGTAATTTTAAAGTGGCATTAAGAAAAAGTTTACCAAACTTTAGAAAAGAAATTCCTATGTTCATAAAAATTTTCTCTTGATTTATTTTCTATTTTTTTCCAAACCATTTGAAACGGACCCATTAATTGATTAAACATGAACATTACAGACATTCATCTTTAACTGCTTTTTCCTTTTCGGGTCAGTGGGAGCTGTTGCCTGTCTCCAGCAGTGAGGCAGGGGACACTCTGAAGACAACCACTGTCCCACACAAAGGAACAGTTTAGAGTTATGTAACAGACAATGTATTTACAAAAAAACTATTTGAAACGGGACCTTTATGTACCATGTTCAAAAGACAGACCGTGTTTCTAATTATGTGTTCAGTCACGTCTACAAAAACAAAATGTTCTGCATCATGAAGGTATTGTTCACAGAACTTTCAGTGAAAAACTTAAACATAAACATAAAGATGTCACAGCTCTCAGGTTCTGTGTCAGATATTTGCTTGAGCTGTTCCTATTTTTTTATTAACAGATGCTGTTTTTTTTTTACTTTGTTTTAAATCCTGGCACATCTGTAATTATGGAAATGTCCAAGTTGTTGATTTCTTCTGGGTATTCTGCACACAATCCTGAAATATAACTGTTTTAAAATGCAAAGCAAAAAGCTTTTAGAAAACTCTGCCAATAATATACTCCACTATACATTTTAAGCATATTTTGTTATAAACGACAAATTTCGTGGAAAATTTTGTGGAGAAACAAATATCTCTTTGCAACAGGCTGCTAATAACGAGGTGACCAAACATTGAGTTTAGGAATTTTGCCTCATCTCTTGAGTTTTTGTAGCCTTTTCATGCCTGAATGAATCATAAGTTAGAGTTAAGTCACTAGAGAGGTAATACTCGCAAATGATTATTATTCTTTGAACGACTGAATGATAGGAACTGAGTTGCAGACAGCTGTAAGTTGTTCTTTTTTCCCCCTCTCCACATTTTTCCTGTATTTTTTTCCTCTGATGTAGACACACACTCCTCTTTTGGTTTTTCACTGAGCCAAAAACAGGCAAAGGAAGGGAGTGCAGAAGTTGTGCATGGTCAGAAGAAGAGAAGGGATGGTGCGTGTTAGTCGTATGTAGTGATGAAGGTCGTACTACATATGGCTTACTACTCAGAACTGAACAACTCTTTGAAAGGAATGGCTCTACAAGAGTCTACTCCTTTCAAAAAGCTTTACATCTCATTTATAAGTGATAAACAAAAATTGGTTTAGTACAAAGACTAAACTGAAAACCATTTGATGCAAAAATACAAAGAAATTAAAGCCAAATGAATGACTTATGTCTTTTGCACAGGAATGTTGATTTTGACTTTTCTGGGTTGAAATAATTTATTTCACTTAAAAAATCCCGAACTGTCTATTTACAAAATAATTACACTCATATACAGTATTTGGCTGATTATATAAATAGTGATGATGGATTTTTCCCAAACTGAACAAAAATTTGTGTTATGGTTTCCCTTTTTGAAATATGTAATTGAAGTGGGAATTTTGTTGCCCTTGCCAGACAAATGCATTCAAAAACATAATTTACACATTTACTGGAAAGACCTGTTGAAGAACAAATAATCCTAGAACTATTAGAGAGAATCAAACAAAGTCCAACAACGTCCTGTGAAACAAACCCAGTGAAATGTTTCTGATGTCGCAGAAAAAATATGGACTCACCCTGGAAATTCTTTCTGTTGGGCTGGATGACTCCTGTACGTCATGACCCACAATACGAATGCTATTTTATAACCTTTACATTGTGGTCAATTTGCACATCAAATTATTATTATTATTATTATTATTATTATTATTATTATTATTATTATTATTATTATTATTATTATTATTATTATTATGTAAGCACAAATAGATGCAGCATTTAACTGTACAACCTTTGGTGCAACCTGGGGCACTTCCTGCAGGAACATTTTAATATTTTTACTGGAATATCGATGTGAGGCATAAACAGAAATGACATAAATGTCAAGGTTTATAAAATATTTGGAGATTAGGGTTGTTTTAAGAACGTATTAATCCATTTTGCTTTTGGCAATACTTGGTCTATTCAATAGCTTTTCAGTTTGGTCAAAATTAAATCTTGTCTTCAATGATTGGGTTGCAATCCCATTAGAGGTGCTGCAGGAGGGGTCATAAAGAATAATACTTTTTTCAAAGCTATGTCGTTAAAGACACATTATCATGAACGCAACATGTTGAAAATTATTAAATTGAAGCATAACATGTGTTTCAGTCAGAAAGGCACACATTTAGTGATCACACCAGCTGAATTCTGCTTCACTCACAGCCTGAACTTTCTTGCATTTGGCAGAAGACCTGCCCCTATCCATACTGGACTGGTCATGTGACCCAGCTGATAGCCTACTAGTGCTGTAATTTTAGCAATTTTTCTACAACAATGCAGCTCCTAATTATTATTATTTCAGATCGGTTAAATAAGAGGTTGGATTTTTGACCTTCAGCAACACAGACACACGTTACTGAAATCTAAACTACTGCTTGCCTTCACTAAATCGTTATCAGAGAGCTAGAAGTAGGAAGAACAAGTTGTATAGCAGGTGTTGCAGGCTCGAAATGCCAGAGCAAAGTGCTACAGGGTCAACAGTACACACTTGACCTCACACACTTTGGGCTCACCCAAGTAAAAGACACAATTCGATCCCCTCTGCCAGTCCATCATGGCAGATCTGAAGAATGGCAGTGTTTTACAGCACATCAACTCTGTTTTTCCCTCTGCTAATACTGCACAGTTTGTTTCTATTTCATTATTTATCTGAAGGCTCTAAAGACTCCTGTTTGTTAGAATGGATGGAAGAGGAAAAGAGCTGACCGCAAGCTGCTTCGCACTTCAAAAGAAGCACTGTCTCCATATTTGTGTGTGTGTAAGGCAGAAAGTGAGAGTGGAAGAAAGAGACATGACAAGAAGCAACAAGTGTCTAAATGTTCCAGAAAACCCCTCGGAGATGGCCATCTGGGCCACATTCACACACAGACACTCATAAACACACACGTCTAGGTGTCTCTAATGATGCCGTCTGGTCTGAAGGAGAGATTTAGTGGTAGATCTTGCGGATACACAGACGCACACACACACAAATGTGCATTTCATCAAGGCAGTTGTGACTCTGTGTGGGCTTGACCGTTTGGGAGTCTTCATTGGTAGACAGCTGGTGATCAGTGATGCACTACTTCTCCCTTGTGTGACTGTGCGTCGACATGTACAGCAGAAACACAATGGGTAATGGTAATTGCTGTGCCAGCTTGCACTAATTGATTGAGGACAGCATGCCTATGCCCTCACATGCACACACACACATACACAGATTAACACATTAGCACATGCACATACTCAGAGGCCAATCAGGCAGTCAGATAACGTGTCCCCAGAGAGATAGAGCAGCCGGAGATCAGGGGTTGAGGATGGGAGATGAAGAGGTGGTTGAGGAAATGGGGAAAAGAGGAGGAGGAGAGGTTAAACGCTCCCAAGCGAAGGCTCTTAGTGGAGCACATATGCAAAAGTAGGTAAGCAGTGCTTGGCATGCATGGAAACACAAGGTCTGAGAGATTGCTTCTTATTGTTAGGTCTGTTTTTCGTGATTGTTCCTCCCCTTCAAATAAAAAGAAGAAAAAAAAAGAACAAAACCAGAGACCCCATGTCATCTCCCCTGTCTCCCCCATATTTTATCTCGAATATAAACAAGCTGCCGAACACAGGAATACACACACACACGTACACAGAGAACAGATCTTCAGAGCTCCCTGTACACCATCATGTCCCTGTCTTCCACAAAAAAAAAGAATAGAAAAAAAACCCCTCACACGCTGATCACCATAGCAACACGTTATGTATCTTCCAGCAGTATTTATCCCATCCAGAGAGGAGGGGTTGTGTTTGGTAGTGCAGATGGAGATGGGAAGCAGAGGTGGTGTGTGTGTTTGTTTGTGTGTGTGTGTGTGTGTGTGTGTGTGTGTGTGTGTGTGTGTGTGTGTGTGTGTGTGTGTGTGTGTGT
>JAVKLF010000100.1:12309427-12321808 GCA_034783495.1 Millerichthys robustus
TATCTGGATCTTGTTCTTTTTGTCTTGATTCAAACTTCATGAGCATAGTTTTTTGGTTGGAACGTACACAGACCAGTGTACACAGACCTTTACTCCATACTACAGTTCCAGCTACAATCCATGCTTGAGGCAAAGACTTAACCCAAACTCACAGGGAACACTCCACCACTTTCTGGTTGAGAACCATGGCCTTGGATTTTGAGGAGCTGTCTCTCACTGCAGCTGATTCACTCTTGTCTGAGAACCGCTTCATTCTATCCTGAAGGTGATGGCTTGAAGATGCCCGTAGAACCTCATCATGAGTCCAAAAGGTTCTCAAACCAGACACGTTCTTCTCTACAACTTGGAATCTTGTTGAACATGAACACCACAAACAGGAGCTGCAGGGGAGAGGCAGACCAGATAAAATTCCAACACACATCATGATGAGCTTGACTTTCTATCAAGATTACAGAACTTACTTTGGTTTTAGCTTAAAGCCCTGAAAAACAACTCTGGCATCCTTTTAGATTGGATAGATTTACTCTGGGTTGCTGCTGCATTTACATTTTAAATTTGTATCTTTACATAACTTTCAATATAAGTTTCACAGAAAATTGACACAGTGATCACTCAGTTGATGAGAAAAATCAGCAATAGATCAGGTTCTAGTTTCAGTAAAAAGAAAAAGAACAAAGGAAATGAAATCCTTCAGGCGGAGCTAATTAAAGCCTTCAGCAGCTGAGATTTAGAGAGCATAATAAAGAAAAGCAGCCAATAAATGGTTTGCTTGTGAGGCTGTTGAAAAATAAATTACAAATCTATACTTTCTAAACTCTACATTTAAAGGACTAATTTATTGTTTATCCTGAATAACGTCCCATCTTTTATCTAGACGTTGAGCCTGTGCTAAAGTTGCAAAGGAGTTTAATTAAATTTTATCAATGAATGCTTAGTGTTTTAGTTGTTGGTCATCAATTCCAGTGTAGTAAGTGTAGTAAGTTTCACATGGCTTGAACTTTACCGAGTGCAAGAGCTGTGTTAGAAAAAACAATTAGAGGTGTCCAGGTGTGAGGATTGTAGCGGGGAACAGGCGCAGACACAAGAAGCTCAGAGAAAAATTATGATTTATTGAAAGAAACAGGCTGGCGACGAAGCTCGTAAAAATAAAAAATAAAACTCACTCAAACCAGAGAAGACTCGAAAAAATCCACATCCACACTGGCTGTGAGGACAGCACAATGATCCAACCAGCGACAAAGTCAGAACACAAAATAAAAAGCCAACTGACTAAACTACAACGAGAAATACCTGGAGGAGACGCATACAGGTGTGCAGGGGCAGAGCTGGAACAGGGCAGGACACAGGATGTAGAAAAACACAGGGATTCACAGAGACAATCACAAGGGAAAAACCACAAATATAACAAAAACACATCACAAGAGATGCAGACTGTGACACCAGGTCACATTATGTTGGTCTCTGTGACTTACAGTTTATCCTGGCATATTATTCATCTCTATTCACTAGTCCAAACTTATTCCAAGCTGCTTCTTTCTCCAGCAACACTTTACAAAGAATTTGGTAGATAAAAAAATTCTGATCCAAAAGAATAATTTCAAACTGTAACTTTTTCTTTAGTACTTTTTGATAAAAGCAACAAAATTGATGAGTCAAGGGTTATTGTTTAGGAGCTCTGCAGATATTTGTTTTAGTTTGTGAGCAACACACACCTACGGAGTGTGACGCAGAAAGTTACATTGACCCCAAAATACTCACCTTAAACATTTAAAGGAGGTCTCAGTCTGTTTCAGAGTGTATAATTTTAGTCGTCTTTTTTTTCTGGAACAAAGTTTGGCCTTGAGCTTCCCTTGCTCTAGTCTGCTGCTCCTTCTGACTCAATAAAACTCTTCTGACCACAAAGCAGTGGACCAATACTTTTTACTCTCACAAATAGCAGAGGAGTTTGGGGAATTTGGTAATCCTGTGTAAATGTGTTTTGTGGATTTATAACAGCTTATCCCCTGTTTTCCCTGAGGTACTCTGTCAGAGGTGCTGAAGGGAGTCTGAGGTGCCAGGGTCAATGCTTTGAGCCGTTTAGTCCTTTTTCACTCTGAAAAGCTGAGTCCTCCTTTTGCCTGGCGTCAAATCAACCCGAATCCCTCGGGAAGATTTGGAAGAAGTTGAAAGAAGTTTCCAGAGGAGGTTGAAGAAGTCACTGTGTCTGCAGTGGCCTTGATAAATGTAAAAAAAAAGAAGAATGTGGATGGATAAATGTTTCCATACAGCCACATTTTCTTCAGGTGAGACAGATAATTTTCTGTAATAATGTCATTTACACAAGTTAACATGTCAAGATTTGTGTATTTTTATTGCATTTGATTAAAGAAAATCCCTAAAGTCACAACTTAGACTTAAATAAACTTGCTAAGCCCTTTTAAAAATGTGCAGCAACCATTTTTTTGTAATCGTTTCAAATAGTTTTACAATTATACATATTGTCTGAAGGGTTTTTATTATGTTCTGTTATATATTCAAAAAAATTTTCAGCCCAATACTACAACAGGGTGAAGAATAAAAATCTGTGTTTGTTCTTTTGGTTGAAAGCTGGAATCATACACAGAGAACCAGTTTTGTTTTCTTTTAAAACTTTATTACATCTAAAAACACCATATCTCTCCATGGCCAGTGCTGCTTCACCGGAGTCCTAATCAACTCTCTCAATGTCATCTACACATGCTCATTTTAAACCTAATCTCTTTAATACATCAGCATTAATGACACTATAAAATGAACAAAACCTTTTGTTTTTAGCCAAAATGATAATTATATACTCAGTACAAAAAACATAGAAATTTGTGTTTGGTAGCTTATTTCTTTGCAGTATCAGCACTTGTTGGGAATAAATCTTATACCAGGCACCTGATTGGCTGCACCTGGGGGTACCAGAAGCCCCAAACAAGTGTCAACAAAGGCAAGATAAGCTGTTTGGTGGAGAAATTTTGTCACATCTTTCATGTAAACTGCCCACATACTCAGCTCTATTTTTCAACCCACAAATGCATGTTTCTTGCAAAAGGGGCACCATTCAAAAGGGAATTTAACAGGATTTTCAACAAAATAAGATTTCTTGCCAAAAAAGCATTGTTGCAACAAGAAAATTTACCAAACAAAAATGCCCTTATTTTTTGTGGAAAGTTTAGAACCAGTGAAATTGTAGCTGCGTTTCTCAAAAACAAAAAATGATCAGAACCCCAACAGATTCCTTTTCTACAACATTTAAAGTTGTACCACGAAGCATTAAAGCAGCATTTATGTGTCGTAGTCACAGGGGCATCAGCAGTGAATGATGTCAACACGGAATAGAACAGTTTCTATATTGGCTCGAAGAAAACATCTGAGTGTGCTTTTGGTATGGTTGTACCATTAATGACTCAGAGGGGTTAGTCTCTGATGGTAAAACAAAGTTTTTTTTCTGCCTTGCTGCTTAAATTATGAATTTAGAAGCCAGTGGCACAATGGATGTATTATGTGACATTTGCCTTGACAAAACAAACAAAAAAACTCATGTACCTCGTGACCTCCAAAGTCATCCAAGAAAAGCCTATTGAAAGTGACCGCTCTCTCAGTGGCTGCTAAGCTCTGATGAAAATGATCTGTAACGTAATGCAACCCTTTAATGTAAATGTTCGTGACTTATCTGTAATTCATGCATTAATAAATCTAAGACTCAGCGTGACTTAATGCATGAATAAATGCATGGCATATGAAGCCATGAGGGTCCATGCTAATGAAGACGCAGGATGTGTTGACTCCGTACTTGTTACATTAAAAAAAGCAAACTTAGTTAAGATCATTAACTCACATTCAAGTGATTATACATTAATTAGCTTGTCTGGTCAAGATAGCAGCCCTCAGCCTTATTTCATCATGACTTAGTTTAAATAAAATAACACAAGTCATGGATTTTGTTAAGTTGAAAGGTCTTAGGTCAGGTTTATGTCTAACTTGACTTCAGCTTTTGGAAGTGGATATTTCAACTCCTAAATGTCTTCTTCCTTTATTCACAAATGCTCCTCTTCAACTGCTGCTGTTCTTTCTCTGTCAAAATGTTTTTGTATAAGGTAACATTTTAAATGAAATATTTTCATTAAAAATATTAATTCTAAAAAAATCCCAAAACAAAAACAGTGTAATGTTTTTGCCTGTATAGCCTATGTGTTTTTCTGTACTGTTAGCAAAATATCTCATTAACTTCTGGACAAATTTCAGTAAAACTCTCAGAAAGTGATTAGCTATGCCTTTACTTTGGAGTCAACCCAATTCAAGATGGCCACCACATCTAATGGAACTTAGCCAACAAAAATGGTTTTATCTCAGTGAATTGTACAAATATTAAACTAAAATTTATTAAGATAGTTGTCAGGGTACATGCTTTGTTTAGTTAGTGTTTTAGTTTTTTCGAGTTATCTTCCAGATTATTTCTGTCTTTGGTTATTTATTCTGTTATTCTGATCCCCGCGTTTTTATTCTTGTTTCCCCGTCTGTCTCCGCCCCACTTACGCTCACCTGATCCTCCCAGGTGTTTCTCACTGTCTGCTCATTGGTGCCCCTGTATAGAGTCTGTGTCTTCTCTCCATTTCTGAGTCCATTCATTGTGCTTTCCACCAGCGTGTCATGTTTTCTCCCTGATATTTTGTACCACTGATTTCTTCCCTCGAGCACCTTTGAGTTTTTCTGTATGCACGTTTTACTGCCATGACAGTTTGTTTCTTTTAGTCTTACCTTTGGAGTTTCTTGAGTTTCCATTCTTCCCTTTGGGTTCAGCTACCAACATCACACAAACAGTATAACAAGTAGTAGTAGTAGTAGTAGAACAAATAGTAGCTTAGAGTCATTCACTTTACAACCTCTCAGTGCAGTAGAAAAAAACATTAATTCACAAAGAGAACAGGTATAGACAAATAATTCATTGTCCACAAACATTTCATATTGCGGGCAAATTTGGGGAACAGCTAAAATCACTTCTTGACCTGCCTATTTAAAGTTCAAGCTCATTTGCAGATAAAAAGGAAAACAACTCATTCTCCCACATCAGAATCTGCCCATCCAACTACAGGTTTATGCCCTGAAACGGTTTCAGAGAGTCACTCTGCAATGTCTGCAAACAAACCCATCTTTCTGCTGTCTTTATGAAATTATTACAATATTTTAGGTCAGGTCAGAATACATTTTTCAGTATATAACGGTTAATCTCTTTAATAATGATTGTAGCACAAAGAACAAAGAATAAGAACATGTTTTTTTACCCTTGGCATCAGCACCAACAGGTCATGCAATACATTGCATTTCTGCTATGGAGCATAATATTTTTTCATGGTGTGACCAAAAAAAGCTACAGTATAACTCCATCATGTTTCATCATAAGATGATCTTAGTTTGAAATTCTGTCATGTAAGGTGGTGGGCAATATGCATTTCTTCCAAAAAGTGCTAGGCCTTTAATTTTCAATCATGTATCATCTCAAACCTGCTGATAAAAAAAAATGTTTATAAAACAATAAACAATATCAGTAAGACTCATTCTGACTCCAGTACACTTTGGCTACTTTCACACACACGGATTTTGTTTTGAAATATGCTGGCTTAAAGCAGTAATTCAGACCTTTTGACGTTGAGTTAAGGTTCTTGAATGGCCTCAGTTTAGAGAATAATGTCATAAAATGGTGAGTTGTTGAAGCTGGACCTAGATGCAGACATTCACAAGGCAGGAGCAGGATAAATGTCAGGAACTTTTATATATAAATAAATACAAGACAAAACCAGTAAACAAAGACCTCAGGAGACAATAAGTGAACGGTAGAGGAAGATTTGACGATGAGTGCGAGAAAACCAGGAGTGTGAGCTGTGGGGCAGGTGATTGCTCAGCTAAGACAGGTAGTTACAGATGTGTCACAGGTGTGTGGAGCTGAACAATGAGAAATGAAGAGAAAAACAAGAAAAAAAAAACAAGAAAACAAAACTAACTGTAAGTGACTTGAAACCAAACAAGAAACATCTCAAAATGAGCTAAAGGCACGTCTGAGCAGGTAGGTCAAAGTAGCATTGTGTTCATCCTAACAGTATTTTATAAATCTTTTCACTGATTCTAATTTTGCATACAATTATTAACGACAGTATGAACATGTATGAAATAAATTATAGTTGTTTTAGGATGACAGAAGCTGAAATTTTTGTCTTTTTTCTTTGCAAATTGACCAACAAACATATTTCTCAGTTATTGTTCCTATATTTATAAAAGCTTCTAAAATGCTCCACAATAAAGCTGATGCTTTGAAACATTTCATCTGCCAGTCTATTTTGAATCATGCGCTCTCATAAGGCTGTCCTGTGCATTCTGCCAAAATCCAGTCAAACATCTGTTTACAGCCATCAAACATTTATGAGCCGGTCTTTTAGTTTCATTCACAGTTCTTCTCCCTTACAATCATCAGGAAACAAGATTAGCTCATGGGTGAACTGATCATTTTCAATCTTGGGTGAACTGCTTTTGCACTGATGGAGTCATGGAATAAGATGCATTACAGAAGCTGTCCGACATGTCATACTTCAACACGTAAAGAGGAAACAGCCTGATTGGTTGTGATACAATTTGATCAGTGTTTGAGTGAAAAACTCCCTGCATCGAAGAAGCTATCTTGTAAACCCAGCACAAACAGCTTAATGTATTTATTTAGGGTGCAATATTAAGGAGGTTTGACTCTACAAATTTAATTTTCAGTAAAAATGCTTCACTGTCATTTCTATGTAGCAGTAAAATTTTCAACTTTAACTATGATAAGTCACTTTTTAAAATTAAAATCATACTTTATTAGGTCCTTTTGAAGAGGTTTTATGCTAAGGTAAATTAAGCAAAACAGTAGACTGTGTGAAATATGGTAAAACAGCCACAATCAGAACCAGCATCTTATGAGCAGCAACAAAAATTTCTGATGCATATTACTATTTTAAATTAAAATACACAGGGAAGACCTTTAGCTTTTAGGGAAGTATTCCTGTGAGCACAAGAGTTTTGCTCAATCTTTAAATTATGGATCAACATTCTTCCCCAAAAGGTGAATATATAAACTTTTGATCAAATCTTTCATACAGATCTATTCAGAAAACTTGATTGTTTCTGCTGAAGGAACTGTCAATATAACTACACCATTTAGTGTATTTTCCCGAAGTCATTTATTAGGCTGTGAGATAAAACATGACTTGACAGAATTTTTGACAACCCTATTAACACACCGTGTCTTAGCAGCACCTTGGTGGTATTGGTTGAATGATGGTTTTGTAATGGTAAAAATGCACAAAGCAGCTCCACTACAAGGTTTGTTTTGGAGTCTTTGGAGAAGAGCTGTGAATCTTTGGGCTGCAATCCAGTTTTTAACAAGAGTCTCAGTTTGTTTTTTCGTTGTATGGAACAATGTTCTATATTTTGTTAACCTTGTTAAAAATGTTTAATTCATGTCTTGTTTTCTATACATAGTGCTGCTCATGGCTTTGAGTCAGAAGGTGTGTGGGCTGGCTCATAAGCAGTAAAATCACTGGTTCTGTCTACATTCTGGATAAAACAAAGTGTCCTTGAACAAGACATTAACCAGTGTCTTACTCCGAGTGCCAGGTGCATGAGAATTTATGTGCAAAAATTCTATAAAGAAAGACTGTAAGATAAGTTGTTTGAATGTGTGTGTGAATAGGTGAACAAATAAAGTATTTTGTAGGATCTGAACCTTATTCAAGATGGCCACCACAGCAGAACTAACTTAGTAATCACAAAAATGGCCTAGGCTGTGTCCTCCGTATTGTGCATTTGTAGGCTGATTATGTCACTACACTGCACTGAAGGCTGTCCCATTTGGTGGGCTCCTTTTCATCTGGCTGACAAATGTGGCCAAAAATGATGTGAGTATTCTTCGTGTTTGACGATATCCCAGGATTCATAGCGCCATCATCAATTTTTACAGGAAAAAGAAAATGGCAGAGTTTGAAAAGTCACCACAGACCGGAGAATTCAGAAATTTGTCTGATGAAATTTATGCTGCAATGTAATGTTAAATACAAGTACTGAAGCTTTTTTCCTTTTTATTTTACTTATACAGTATACTCCTTGACCCTGAAAGGAAGAAGAGGGTTAAGATAATGGATGGATTTTACAAATCATACAAACTTAGGTACAAGTACAATACTCATTTTGAGATAACCATTGAATAACAGTAAACACAAGCAATGGACTTGAACCGTGAGAGTCATAGATAGAATTAAACACAATACAATAAAAATCTGAATACTGACTGGAGCCACATTAGCAGAAAGCTTCACAAAGCCATTGTGGTGATACTGGAGCTAAACCCACATTATGAAGTTCTTCTGTGCATTTACGTGTAACATTTTAAAAACTACATTGAAATTTGGGAAGTTATACCTCCTGTGAAAAAAGGTGTGAATACATGTTCCAACGCATTTTAAATCTTAGGTGATGTGGTCACACAAACTGCATCTAAAGACCAGACCGTGTCATTTAACAGCTGTTATTTATGTTCAGCTTAGAAGTGGTCATCGTGGGCTACTACCTCTGAACTGAGACACGGCTATAAATTCAGACAGTTTAATAGTTTTTAGGCCCAAGTTTGGTGTAGTAGCTGAGAGTCATGCCCAACATATACTTTGAATGCAAACACATTTCACAAGGTGTGATCAAAACAGCTAAAACTCCTTTATTTTCGTAAACATAAAATGATCTTATGATGAACTCTGGCATGAGAGTTAAGAGGTAGGATTTTAATTTAGGAACTGTAACATGCTTACACTTACACACACACACACACACGCACACACAGAGTGTAAAGTGATTACTCCTCAGAGGCTTCAGAAGCCTTTTAAACAGCATCTCTGTCTTCTCTCTGCAGATCACTAAGATGGCGGTTGTCCCTGTCAGCACCGTCAGCTGAGTGTATGTGGGCTGATGTCAGTGTTTCTGCTGCTGTAACAGGTACGATGGTGTGACTCGTCTGTGATGACACAAAAGTTGACAGCTTTAAAAAAAGGAGCTGGACAGTCAGGGAGCTGAGAGGGCACTAATGTCTTGTAAGAAGTCAAATCTTTGTCCACTCTGTCACACCTCTCTCTCCAATTACTCTTGCTGGTTTAATTTGACGACTTCCACCGTTCCCACTTGTTCCTTGCTCTCTGTTCAGCTGACTGTCTTTCCCTTTCTTCTGCTCTCTGCGCCTCTTTCCCTCTTCTTCTCTTCCACCTCCTACATGCACCCCCTCACCTCTTTTCTCTTGCGGTTTGATCAGACGAGCAGGATCTCCGCAGAAGTATTTAAGGAAAAAGAAGACTCCCTTGTTTTCTTTTCCCTTTCTTACCCCACTCTTTGGGCTCTCATTTCCTCTTCTTCCCCATCTCTAATATTCTCTCTCAACTTCTCTTTCTCACACATTCAGGCTTTTTCCATACAAATTTCCTCACAGTGTCAAGTTTTACTCAGTAACCACCATGCGTGTACATGTCTGTGTGTGTGTAACATAAAGTGTTTGAACAGGGAGCGTATAGTAGTGGTGTTCATTTACGCAGCAGGAGAGTTGCTTCTGAGTCACTCAAAATAATCTGGCCTGAAGGTGCAGCTCCAGAGAACAGTGATGTATATGTGTGTACATAAGTGAGTAATTTATGTGTTTGTGTTTATTTCTTCTGACAGATCTACGTAAGTGTGTTTGTTGGTGTGTTTCAGTTGATTTTCAACTATTATCCCAGTATTATCACCTGCCACCAAAGATGATAATGTTGTTGTTTTTTTTGCTTATATCTGATCTCATTCTTTTGGTTTTGATCCATACTTTTATGATCACAGGTGAGAATTGAGAGCTAGAATGAGAGATTTGCCTTTTACCTGGACTCTCACTTGTAAGGATGGGAACTGCAGCTATCTGGCTGCAGCTCATGAGCCACACCTGCAGCCACTCAGCTGATGAGCCTCCTCCCTGCTAAAGCTTCTTCTGGCAACCGAGTGAATGCTGGAACATTGTTCACTTTATGGTAATAGTACAGCCCCTCAGTGTCTTCTCTAAGCCTGAGTTTTTCTGATGATTTCTTGTCTCTCGTTTCTAGTCCCTTGTTGCCTCAAGGAATTTTGCACCCTCACCAAGCCTCCCACTGATTCACTGCCTCCACCGGGTCCCTGTGACCTGCACCTGTATATACCTGCACCTGGAGATCTCACTACCTCACCCTTGCCTGCAAGGATTGTTGTGCCACTGAATAACCACCACGGGAATCCCTTCACTGGACCTTCATGCTCTCCTTTGCCTGTACCTGCCTTCCTCCCAATAAGCCTCTCACCAGTCCTTTGTATATCCTGACCCGCTTCCATACCTCATCTAACTTCCCTCCCTTCAGATCCTGCCTCTCGCCTAGCACTGTTGTATAGATTTGTAATTAAACACTGTCATTTTACTTGGTCTGTGATAGACTTGGGACTTGTCTGGGGTGTACCCTGCCCCTCGCACTGAGACTGCTGGATATGGGAACCAGTGACCCCCGTGACCCTGAAAGGAAGAAATGGGTAACAGATAATGGATGGATGGATCGATTATATTTTGTTCTGTCTCTGGTCTCATTGGCTTGCTCTGAACCCAGACAAACCTAACATCACTTCATCATGACAGATTGAAGCAATACCTTTTTATTACAGTTTAAATGGTCCTGATCTGTTAATCAAATGTTATATCCAGCCTACCATCGCACACAAACCAAATGAACAAAACTCTGAGATTCTTCAGAGATAAACGTCTTCACTTGAGTCTGAGTCTCATTTTTAACTCAAATGAAGCATTTCACATTTTTTCCTGCTAAGACTCATGGCCTTGGACTAAGAGGAACTGATTCACAGCCAGCTGTGAACCACACTAGTGCTGAAGATCACAGATTAAAGGCATCAACAGAACCACATCATCTGCAAAAGTAGAGACAAGACCTTGAGGTTCCAGAACCCCACACCCTCCTCCTCACAGGATTTCCACGCAATCATACCTGCAGCAAAAATGTGCACAACTTTGTCCTGAGGATCCACACTAGCATACCCAACAGAATACCTCTGGGAATACGAACATTTGTTTTAAGAACAATGTCCAATTTTTTTGTTCACGTTTTTTGGTGACATCTGTATAATTTAGAAAGTAAGCAGTTGTGACGTTTCTAGGGATTGAGGTAGATGGGTGGTCTTGTAATTCTGAGGCTGCAGGTTTGAGTCCAGTTTGTGTCTAGAACGAGAATTTGTGTGAAACAATTACCAAATGTAAGGGCAGGTTGGCTTGCTCTGGCAAGTCTTACATGTTGCCACAGACCTGTTTTCTGTTTTTTCTCACAGTCCATTTGGTCACAAAATTCTGGGCTCTTCATGGGAAAGAGATAGAGACAAAAAAAACTAAAAAGATGTTTTGTCTTACAAAAGTCACAGCTAAGTGGATGGATTACTGGAACTGAAACTGAATGTGTAACGGAGCTGCTTGTTGGTTAGTTAGATGGATTTGGGAACTTTTTCTCACCCTCTTAAAGGCCTTAACACCTCCATGGTAATTTTCTGTTTTTCAGCCTTCAAAGTTGAAGCCCTGGAAGTGACAGAATTTTGAATTTTCATTTTACAGCAGTAGGGCATATCAAATGCAGCATAATACCAACCATATCATTTTTAACTGCTGAGTGGGCAGTACTGTCCTACCATGAAAAATAAAACAACATATATGCAGTCTGAAAAAAGAAGGCCACATGGATTTAGCTGCAAATGGACAAAATTCTAGGGAAAAGGCTGAGTGGGCTTCAAAAAAATCTGAATGACAAACAGCCTGTTTTGGTTTGTTTCTAAGTGAAAACTAATTTCTTTCACAGCTCAACCTCAGCTGTAACTAAAACCCCTTTCAGTGTATTAACCATTATGATGGAGAACTTCTCACTTCATAGTGAAGTTGTCATTTTACACTGTACTCTGCAACAGTTAACATTGTTTATGCTTTGTGTAGTTTGGAACAAGTTGTAGCAGAAAGTGGGTCCAAACACAAGTCAAATTTCAGCATCTTAAGTTTTTGGAGAAGTGTTTATTGTCCCCTGCTAAAAAGTGAAAGGCGGGTGATAATGTTCGTGACTGTGTGCGCATCATATGTCTGTCTGTTAGCAAAAAATTTCATGAACCAGTGGATAGATTTTAATGAAAATGTCAATAGTTAATCATTGGATTTATGTACACATTAGCCTCAAGGTGCCCACCACATCTAAGCAGTGGTGGGCCGTGCATTTAACATCTAGGCCTTCAGTAGTGCTCCGTCTAAATCAAGCCAACCCTCAATAACTATTTTATGGC
>JAVKLF010000100.1:12382199-12392587 GCA_034783495.1 Millerichthys robustus
TCTATCTATCTATCTATCTATCTATCTATCTATCTATCTATCTATCTATCTATCTATCTATCTATCTATCTATATATCCATCCATTTTTGGTTTTTGGTTTTCTTCGTTTCGGGGTCACAGATGCCCATATCACAGTGCAAGGGGCGGGCTACACTCTGGATAGATCACACGTCCACCACATATATATATATATATATATATATATGTTTTGCACCGCCTTCTGCTTTGCCCATCAAACACTTAAAGATAGTCTCTCAGAGGGCTTCCCACACCCACCCAACCTTCGCAAATGTGCAAGAAAAGCAGAAAAGGGGAAAGTGGAGAGGATGAAATTGTACTTCAGAAAGATCTATCTTCCTGTTTTCATTAACGCTCCTGTGCCACTGTCTGTGCTTGCGTAGCTTTCACATTTAAAAAATGGAAAAACATATCCCTGTGTGAGGCAGCAGGAGCTCTCCAAGTTCTAACCAGATAACTGCAATGACGCAAAGGAGTATGTGAACTGCTCATGTGATTCAGTACTGCATGTGAGCATCAATCTGATGTATTTAAACAGTTAACTGATTAAAAATACCTAAATACACAAAAGGCCAACTCTTATTTTTGGATTATTTATATACAAACCAAAGGTAGGCCTTTTGTACTTTGTCAACTTGCTTTTATTCAGCAACTAAAGTGTAATAAGACACTTAACTGAAAAGCTTTTCCATTGACTTGTTTGGACTTTTTCCTGTAATTTCTTCATCAGTTAAAGCAAATAAAAAGGTCTGCAATTTATTCCAAGTATGGCATTTGCAATTTCGAAGCTGTGTTTGTGAAACTTCAGAAAGCAACCAAAGGAAAGAAAATGAAACCTATCATCCTAGGGCTGAAAAACAAAACAAATCCATCAGGGAGATAGCGAGAACATTAAGTGTGGCCAAATCAACAGTCTGCTTCGGTCTGAGAAGAGAAATCATTCACCAGTCAGATTTGCAGCGTAAAAATGCACTAATGCCCACTTTAGAAAACAGTGTTGGATGATCCTTAAATCCTTTCTATGGTAAAAAATAGAGAAACTTTGCAAAATCACAGGAAGTAAAAAACAAATCACCAGTAGACAAATAGCTACAGAACATTTCTGAAGTCTGCAATAAAGGCTTCACCAAGAAGATATCAAGGATTTATCTGCAGATTTGAACCATTCATATGCTTTAAAGTAGTTTGAAAGATTTTACTTTGAAGAACCTTCAAATATTCGAAGTTTCTAAACATCTATTTCTTAACAGAAGAGTTAAACTGTAACAGAATGAACAGGAAAAATTACAGAAATTATCTGTGGCAACTTGTATTTGGGAGAATACAACATATACTGCAAAAACTATAAACAGACAGGATGCCATGACTGCAGAACGTCCAGGTTACCTTTTGTGACTCATGAACATAAAAAAGAGAAGAGAGTGAGGTAAGGAATGTACTGTCTGCTAAACTTTTTGAGATCAAAGTTTAAAATGTTAAAACAAAAGTTAAAAAATGTTTCGAGATGAAATCAAAAGAAGTAAATTCCACTGCACTTCTATACCATGGACGAATTAGTTCCTCTTTTTTAGTATAATTGTAGAAAGATTTGGTCGCAGGTTTGCCCCCTGAATGTGTACATTTCTGACCAAATTACATAATTTTGTTGTTTCAATTTATTCACTTGCTACATGTTGGATTCATGGTAATGTGTTTAAACACATCTTTGAAAATAAAAAAAGTAATAATATTTAAAAACAAAACAAAAACTTTGCAACCTCGGCCCCCTGCAGTACCTCCTTATTGTCAAAGACCTCTGATATAAAGTTCATAAAAATAGCTGACGTGTATTGGAAGATTTATGCCTGTACTGTGTCTCAAGTTATGAGTACATGCTGAAAAACATCTGTAAGCAAGAAGAAGCAGGTCAGTTCCTCTTGAACAGCAGATACATTCGTATCATAATCTCTGTATGTTTCGCCGAAAACTCTGACGTATGAAGTTTTGTATATTTCTACTCTGAAGTGTGTATTTAAACTCATGTCTAACAATGCTCAGGTTTTTTTCTTTGCTGAGGGGGCAAAGAGACTTTGGACACTTCTGTCTCCGAATAAATGGCACAAAAAGTAAATATCGAACTTCTACAACACACGATTAGTATTGTTCTCTGATAAAACTAATCTGTATAAA
Organism: Millerichthys robustus; assembly: GCA_034783495.1. Classification (NCBI taxonomy): domain Eukaryota; kingdom Metazoa; phylum Chordata; class Actinopteri; order Cyprinodontiformes; family Rivulidae; genus Millerichthys; species Millerichthys robustus. Next base: position 12,384,388 of record JAVKLF010000100.1, read on the forward strand.
TGTTATTAAGTTATTTACGAAATGCATAGGGCTCCAGACACAAGTTATGGTATATGTGCTGGATTAGTTTCCTTATTGCAACCTATTTTGAACTATAGGGTCACTATTTACTCAGGATAACACAAAACATTGTGAAAATAGAGTAGCATTAAATAAAATCAATAGATGAGTAGTTTACAGCTTTATTGCTGTCAATTCATCTTGATTTTTGAAAAACTATTTTGACATTCTTTTCTCAACATTTAGATTTTAATCTTGACATTTCAACTTTAATGTCAAATCCTCCTGCTCAAAAGTTACTTGACTTTTAGTGGCTGTTTTTTTAATAAGTGAGAAGAGTTTTTATATATGTATATAAACTTCAGTAAGTGTCATTTTCAAGATTGCTGACGGACATGATTAATAATTGAAACAGAAAAATCCAATAGTGAGGCATCACATCTGATGAAACAATGAGGCCATATTATGGGTTCCAGAGGGTGCTAAAGTACTGACTAGGGTATACATGTATATAATATTTTTACATTTTTAACATTTCCACATACTATGTAACATACATATACTTCTTTTAAAATACTGCCACAATCTGAGTGCCTTACAGTGACGACTGAAAGATAAAGGTGAAATTTATAATAAAATGTGAAAACTTTCCTGTTGCTGAAGGCTGAGGAGTGAAAGGATGGTAGTTGGAGGTGAAGTTGTTAAATTATAAAGGACAAAAGAAGAGAGTGAGAGAGGGAGAGAGAGAGGCACTGACACAGGCCTGCATCTTCCCTTCAAAGCACATAAGTCCACCAAGAAGCTCACACATATAAATAATGCACAAATATGGCACACACCCACACCTCACCAACACACAAACCCCAAAAAACACACACAATAAATAGATTTCTCCATTATAACCCTCATATCTAGAGATTTCATGATGACCCTGTTAATTAATTATACAAATACTGCAAACTGCATGTGTGGTTTCGCATCCATCCGAGTGAATGAACATGGCACATACACATTTACACAAGCACAACGGCCCCTAAAATATAGCTTTACTCATGAGCCAGCATAGCAATGTATAATTTATTAGCTCAACCACGACAGTATCTCACTTATTCTCTCTTCCCCTCTCACACACACACACATACACACACTATTTCACGTCACATTTCATTTTTGTTTACAGTAATCAGATTAGGAAAAAGGAAAACGGAAAGTATAATGGGAGCTGTGCAGATTCTGGGCTAATGAGGGATGAACTGACACTTTCCCAAAAGTCAGTGGCAGGGAAAGCTAAAGGAGAAAAAGTTGAGTGTACATCCAGTGACAGTAGATGAAGTGAGATCTGAGCAACAAAGCGTGGCAGGAACAATAACTAAAAGGCTGGAAGAACAGTAAATGACATACAGTAAAGCGACACAAAGAGGAGGGACAAAACTGGCACTTGGAATAATGAGGAACACATTGGAGTAAGGACGAGGATGACGATGAGGCCAGCGATGTACTCTGTTAATATTTAACGCAGTCGGTCAGTTAGGATCGCGCTGCTACATTAACTTGGCCCGACAAAGTATGGCCCCCAGATGCTGCTAAGTACCATCCCACTTATGCTTGCACAAAAGTGCAAACAAACTAGCATAGCAAATTCTGTGTCAACAAAATGATGCTCTTGGCTGCTTCTGAGGTCACATGCAGATGAGATGAGCCAGAAAAGCATTTTTAAAAAGCATGCCCTAAAATGATGGAGCACTGAAGAAATGAAATCCACTGGCAACACCAACACACTAAATCATAATTTAGTATATCGGTATAATTTCTTGTGGTTGATATGACATCATTAGGGACATTTCAGCAAAATGCTTACAGCCATCTGTAGTAAAGCCGTTCAAAGGAAAGTGATGGGGAAGCAATTCATCCGAGATGATCATAAAATAATAAAAACTACCTTGAACTCTGGGTCGTGCCTGTCTCATTCATCATGCAGGCGAGGAAAGGTGAATGTCACCAGACCATTTTTTTTTTTAAAGTTAACATTTAAAATTTAATCATTTGGATTGTTTTCTTTAAAATAATTTCTAATAAGAAAAAAATTAAAGGCATGACTTTTAAAGAGAATCACAATGTGCTTATGCATATGGCAATGACTGCTGCATTAAAAAGATAGTTTAGATATTTCTGAGGTGTGTCACTCACAGGTGGAAGAACGAGCCCAAGTACAGGCAGGAGGCCGGTTTAGGAGCAACCAGCATGAGAATATAATCAAGAACTGAACAAACCCAAAAAAGTACAAGTACTGTGAGTTGTGATTAGAGTATTTAAAAAAAAAAAAAAAACTGGTGTTCTAATTATTGATAAAAGACTGGTGAGTGTGGAGCTGGAAACAGAGATAACTGTAGGCTAAAATACTACAGGAGCAACTAAATCTAGTTTTAACATAATAAAAACTAAAATAAATAAAAAAACTGAAACAATACTGAACTTAATGTTTTGGGGATTTAAGTTTTTACGTTTTAAGTATTGTTTGATAGAGTTGTTGGTAATCAACCTCTTACCTGCAGTATAAATTGATCAAGTTATGTGCACTTCGTTATCAAAATTATCTGTGTGAAATTTATGTTGCAAGATAAAAATGTGCTGAGCTTAACAGGCGAAGTAAATCTCTGATGCAAAACTCGACCAAAAAAACATGTATTTGTTTGAATGAATTAGTTTTTTTTCATTTTAGTTTTTATACCACACTGTTCAGTTCTACTTTAACACGTTCCATTTTGAAATAAATGACCAAGTCAATTTAAGATGACAGAATTCCGCCTTGTTCAGATTAAAAAACTTCTGCCTAACATGCCAAACTGAGCTCTGAGTAGTTTCTAGTGCAAGTAAGATATTGATTACTTCCAAACGTTTAACTATTCCTTTAAGTAAAGGTTGAAAAATGGGCAGAATGTTTTTGTATTTGTATTGTTTTTGCTGATAGAGTCTGAGCAACTACTGGAACAGGTGAATGCAATGTGGATCTAGGTTTGTAAATGACTTCTTTTTTTAAACATTTCTGTAGTTTTAGTTGTTTTTACAGAATCCAAAATGGATTCACTATTTAGAGTGGCACTAAGAGATTAACTAGGTACAACATATAGCAACAAAGTATGTAATTACCTGTACTAATTGCACAAAGTGTGGCTTGCTTCCAGTTTTAAGGAACAAAAATGATACAATTCTCTTGAATAATCAATTATTCTATATTTTTCATAAGCTACATGTAATATTGAACCACCTAGGTGTAATTAGGATTAATTAAACACTTTAAGTTCCTGTGTCAGGAGGATGAAATGCAGGCCGATGAAAAAAGGAGGTATGTAAAACTACACTTTCACAGAAACACGGATAAACAAGACACCTTTGCACTGCAGCCTAATTTCCTGTGAATGCTCAGCAGCTGTTGTGCAAACCCAAGCACGAACAAACACGGCTCAAAATCCCTCAGCTACAAAGAGTTAGTTCACAAAATCCACTTACAAACAAACATCTAGTCAAAGAGAGACAGTTGTCACTTGACCAATGTTGGTTTTGCTAAAAAAGAAGCAGTTGCGGTTAGAAAAAAAAATAATGAGGCACCTGGAGTAAAATGCCTCAATCCTGATCCAGATGAACACGTTCTTTTTATATCGTCTGAGCTTTGATTCGACTGCACAAATCGACAAATAACAGCTTTAAAGACATATGTAACAGTCACGCGTATAACATCAAACATGATTCTGTGAACATAGCAGAAAGTTGTTAACACAGTCGCCCTTGCAGAACATAAAACATTCTCCTGGCGCTAACAGGACGTATAAAAGGCCGGTCCTTCAATATCAAACAAGCAGAGGTCCCTTAAGCACTGAAAGCTGTTCAGTTTTCAGACACGTTGACACGTCCCAAAGCACATCTACTAACTAAATGAAGGCTTTCTAAATTCCCAGGATTGGCAGAGAACTATAGCTTGATGCTTACGGACGTTGGCTCCCAGTTCTAACAAAGACTACTTTAGTATTTAACACGGGATAGGTCCCAGTGCTTAAGTCTACTGTAGTATTTAACAGTCTCACAGTCCCCGGGCAAACACAGAACAGCATTTAAGACAGTGCAAAGCCCTTAAACTAGCACGGCCAGGCTGGAACAAGGGAAGCATTAGGGCTCACCACTGATTCAGACAAGCATGTAATGGACAGCAGCACGGCTTCAGACTTACAGCAAAAACCACAGAATGAAATATGTGGCTTAAATACAGCTCATCCCCAAATGATTCAAACACATTTTCCTCTTTTAACCAGACAGTTAGTTTTTTTTTTAGTTTTTGATTTCTTATTTCTTTTTCTTACTGCATAACTCATGTTCCTAATGCGCCCTGCTTTAAAGTTTGACACTTTTCAGTCTTTATTTCTGAGTCCTACTTTTAAAATAATAGTTCAGATCTTTCAAAATATGGTTCTGATTGATCTCAGTTTAGAGAATTAGGAGTTTAATTCTGACTGGATACATGTGCTGGTTAGTCTGAGTGGGGCCAAGACAAAAGTATTTTGCTGAGGACAGGTAGGATAACATTTCCACAAAACCCCACTTTAAACAATCTGATCTTGCTCTTTAAGGTTTCTGCAAATGAACAACTTGAAGGTATTTTGTGGAAGTGTCAGCTAGGCAAATAAAAAATAAATTACATAGAAGGGGAAGTCATGTGGTTTACCGCTCATCTCATTTCATTTGTAAATGATATGCTGTCCTTTGAATTTTTCCTGACTTTTAGTGTGATTTTTAATCTTTCTTTGTCCCCACTTTCAATATTAACAAAAACAAATCTCCAAACAGATCACTGTGTTCACTGCATTCAGTAATATACTCTGTTCCACCACCGGCGCTCACCTCAAGCTTCTCAGTGAAGGAAACTCACTTTGTTTTCAAAAATCCATTAAAAACAGGCTTGCATACATATTGCTGCCTTCAACATCACCCTGTGATCCATCAAACCAGTGGAATATATTACTTTACTGACAACAAGTCAGTTCGGTTTTTTAAAATAAGGTTTTCTTTGGATTTGGCAAAATAAAGGACTGTAAGAATTATTGATTATTGGTTGTACTACTTTATCACAGTTATCATGGTTAGATGCAACCTACTTCCAAAATAAAATTTTAAAAAGCCTAACATCAGGTGCTGTTACTTCAATAAACATGATCATCAACAAATCTGAGCACTAGGAGGACAAGTTTTGACTGTTTGCAAGTCAGGAACATTCAGGTGTGTTTACTGAGAAAAAACATGACCAGCATTTTAGAAAGCAGTTCCTGTCATTCCACTAAGAGTTGTAAAGCCACTTCTAAACAATTTAAAGGGAATTACTGCTCAACCTGCTGCATCAGGATTTCAAACCCACCGAACCACTGTTGCCCCTCAAAATTCTTCTTCTTCAAAAGAAGTCAATTCAATATAAAATACAGAAATAGTAAATGCTGTTAAAAGTGGAACTACGAGCTACTAGATTGCAAAACACAATATGTTTAGTTTTTACACAATAGTTCTGACTTTAATTTAAGCTTTTGTTTCATAAAAAAACATAGCATACTTCGTCGTGCTTTTTCTCATCTGAGGTTGTGTTTACTAACTTTTGAGACCTTGCTAAAACAAAAAAGTTTTATTTATGCTCATTGTACAGAATGCACTTTGTAGAGCTGTAGACGAGTATCAGTAGAAAAAAAATTGACATATTTGTTTTGAAGCTGTATCAAATTAGGACCATTCATTGACTTCTATTTATTTCCAGTAAATTCTACAGCCTAACCCTGACCCCTGACCCTAAACCTAGACTTAACTCAATTCACACCTTAGTCCTAAACCACACCCCCAGCCCAAAAATGGAATCCCACCATATTAGGACCGGTCTTTGGTCCCCATAAGGACTACATGTCTTGACAAGGTGTGTATATCAGATATTTGTAGAGATATTCTAGAAATGTGAATTATGATCAAGATAAAATTGGTAGATTATGAATTTGGTGGTTTTGATAAGTGATGACATGAGAAATTTTGCTTTTCGGTCACTTTTAAAGTACTCTGAGTGTTTAGCAAAAAAATTCCATAAGCTGTCCTCCATAAATCAACCGGATCTCTGCAGTGCTGACTCCGTCACGCACGCTGTTGCATCAGAATACAAAGAGTCTGCTACTATATTGTAAAAAAATGACATAATTATTTGGCCAAGGCAGGGGGAAATCAATTTCTGGCGGAACCTTGACGTTGTACAGGAGGGCAGAAGTGCACTTGCCAAGCACTGTCAGTTCAATCTGTCCCCAGAGTGGCCGCCAATGGGTCTGTGCACGGTCCCGCCTGCCTATCCAAGTGTCAGAATGCTGCTCACGGCCCAGGCTAATCACAACACCTGTTTAGGAGAGATTACAGCAGGATCCGCCAGAGTACTGAAAGGCCTTTGCGTTATTAAAAGTGAAGTGTCTGTCCAGGGCCGTGACAGCCACATACACACGAATGTGTGCGAGGCAGAAGAAGAATGAGCCACATGTCCGTTTATGGTGTGTGTGTATGTGTGTTTGTGTGCTGCTGGTGCTGTTTGAGTAATAATAACTCTTTGACTTATAGAGCTTCAAAGAGAAAGAGATGTTAATGTTATTTCATCCCCCTACATGGGAAATAAATGACACAGCCAGCCCCATTCCTCCCTCGGTTTTTCTTCTACTCCGCCAGTGAATGAATTTAAAACAGCTCGAGAACTGAGCGAGACCCTGCATCCTCCTCCCTCATCCTCTGGCAGCCTTTATTGGCAAATCAAAGAATTGTCAGTTGGATATTTATAGTCGAAGTGCCTTTGGGCGAGAAAAGCAAACATCTCTCTCTTATTTTCTCTGTCGGCCCACTGATGGTGACTCTGTTGGACTTCAGAAACCTTAGGCCTGGTGTAAAAATGGCAGTAAGCTGTGAGTCAGCCCAATCCTGGGTGACCACCTCAGCGTTTGTTGGTGGTCCGTGCTGAGCGGGCCGAGTGCCGCAGGTGCAGTTTGACAACAGGGTGGCCTGTCTGGGTAGGAGTAAGGGCAAATGTCCTGTCGCTGCTGCGCAGACAGATCTTTGTGGTGTTAAGACCAGCATAAAGCCAGACGATGAATAAGATATGACTGCAAGCACTGCAGAATACTAAAAAACACTGGTTTACCTCATTAGAATAACATATATATTGGCACAATAATTCTTCCGTGAGTTGTTGACAGTTGAACTATTATATTTACAAAATTTGACAGAATCAGTGAATAGAATATCACCCAGAGGGCATGTTAGTTCGATGTGGTGTAGATTCTGGGAGGAACTCTGCAAAGTAAAGAGGGGTTTTAAAGTTTCTGCAGAGATTGTTTTAGGGGAAAAAGCAGGAGGTAACAAAAACCCACTAATTCTGCAGAGAAGAGAAAAATGGTAGCTGAAGGGGATTCATTCATTATATATAAGCCTTACTCAGGTCTGTGTAAGCCTTTTTATTCCAAAAACACACCCACAACACTACCGTGCACACACACTCTTCTGCTCACTCCAATACACACAAGAAGATTTTGCTGCTATGTAGTTAAAAGGATACTTCAGATCTTTTGAAGTGGAGTTCTGTAGAAGAGGTTATAAACAATTAATATTTTACCTGTTGTAGATAGCTCTTTGAGCGCTTAGAGATGGAGTTTAATTCTGACCAGACTGATAACAGCAAGTTAAAGTGTGGCCAAGACCAGCGAGAATTCCTGCTATCCTAAAAAAAACTTCTGAGCCCAAAGATATTTTATGGTTCACATAAAAAAAACTGTACTACTGTATAAACATTTTGCTTTACATTGCCATTGTGGCAGAAATAGTGTGACATTGGTGCTGGAAGTGCCCAGGCTGCACTAGAAGTGATTCAGCTAGCTGCTGCCTGTATCTGTTCTTGCAAATAAACATAAAATGTTGTTTTAATAACAGTATAATGTAAAACTGACACTAGATCAAAGGTTTATAAAACAGGGTTTGAATACATAAGTATGATATTTTTAGATTGAAGATGTTTTCAGAGACAGCAGAACTTATTTTAGTTTGTCTTCACTCAAATGAACCATTAGCTCCAACATTCTGACCAGTGGTGGGCCGTCAGGGCCTGCAAGGCCTTCTCTGCTGGCCTAAAAATATCTGAATCACAGACTGATGTTAA
>JAVKLF010000100.1:12434415-12444572 GCA_034783495.1 Millerichthys robustus
ATATCCATTCATGCGTACTATGTTTTCTTTCTTGTGACTTCATATGACCTGCTTATGTTTCTCTTTTATTGTACAAAAAATGAACACAATTTTGTATTTTTCTCTGAAGAAATGGTGCCGCACCTTTTTGAAACAACCTAAAAGTCTCACTCACTTCACAGTAGACAGAAAACACATCAAACCAGCAGCACGAGGCTGTTGTGGATTCTAAACATGTCTTCAAAGCCTAGCAAAGACCCCCCCTCCAGGTTCCTCAAAGATTAGTTTGTATTTATCTTCAAGAAAAATAGTGCCTCGGTTACGTGACTTGAATTTAATTATTAGTGTGAGCCCAAAACCCTCAATCAGACCACAAGAGGGGCACAATAGTGTAAGGAGAGGACTGTCCTCTTTCTGTTTTCTGCTCTTTAAATATTACTGAAGTCTGTGTCAGAAGGAGTGACCGTTAGGAGACAAGGGTTAAACCTAACTACTTCTGCTAAACCCCCTTATCAGGCTTCATAAGAGGCCCCAAATCTCTCTTCCAGTGTCTGCCTTCATTTGAACATAATCTGTGCCTGTAGGCAATGTGCACAGTAAAGTGCTAGCGATTAATGGATAAAATAACCCTGAAATAAATTTAATCTGATTTTACCTCATTTGTTGAGGTATGAAGGGAAAGATTCCAAATGGCTAAAGGCACACAAGTGTCTGCATCAATCAGTAACATTTACTAAAATGAAGGAAGAAAAAAAAATCTTGTCTTTCAGCAGCTCATCCCAAACTAAGCACCAGTACAATGCAAAAAGAGACTGAGCTTCTGTTTTCAGTTTCCGCATCTTCCACAATACCTTTTTCCTGTAATGAGAGCGGATCTAAAAGAAGCAGACGAGTAGAGGAAATGCAGTGTGAAATGCCCGGAGCTGAATGAAAGCTAATGAAACCATGATGCGAATGCTACGTTGCATCTCAGCCAATTTCTTACACCACCACAGTCCAGCAGAGCTGAAAAAAACACCCCAGGAGCAAACTTCACATCTCCAAAATTAACTTACTGTCTCTCGTTTTCTTAATCTCCTCCCTCTCTCTCTCTTTTCTCTATCTGTGCAGCCATACCTGTGAATCATCTTTATTTGTGCATTCTCTTAATTTTTCCCTTTTATACTTTTCTGTTTAATCCTGCCAATCCGTCTTTCCAGCTGGGTGAAAGTGTGTATCTGATCCATGTCATCTCACACCCAGTTTAATCAGGCCAGTTAGTCAAGTCAGTACTTTTCATCTTGCTTTTCTCTCTTTGCCCTGGTGCCCACAGACTAGCCTGCAGCTCCAGCAGCACTTAGCATACGCCGCTAAATCACACACAGCTACACTCCTGTCCCAGGGAATTAGTGTCAGATTCAACCAACAGGAGAAGCTTATACTTACTTTTTTACTTTTATTATTATTTTTTTAAGATTAGCATCAGAGCTAACATAACCGGGAGCCAGCATGTGCCGGGTCACAGTTTGAGGAAAATGGTCAATGCAGCTCAAGACCAAGTGTTTCCACAGTCTGTTGGAATTTGCATTTGTGGTTAACATCATACCGATTGCATTAAGAAGTGGGATTAAACTTTAAAAGGAGATGTCATGAGGATTAAGTTTTCCTTTTCCCCTAGTGTTTATGCTCAACAAAAATGCAGGAGTGATATTCAGCAGGGCATTTTCTGACAACACTCCTCAAAAAAGGTTCAGATCTTTGGAAGTGAGGTTTTGTGGGAGAAGTATGAACAAATAATATTTAACTTGTTGTAAATAGAGCATTTAATAGCCTCAGTTTGGAGAAACAGGATTTAATTCTGAACAGATTGAAGAGCTCATAAACTGAACAGCTCCGTCAACATTTTCTAATCAGTTCCATTTTACATCGTCTTCATGTTTACATTACAAGGTTATTCACATCAAATACTTTTAGTTTTTTGCAAGTGCAACAAGTAGCAACAGTTGTAGAACTTCTGGTGCAACTTGGATTAGGTCTGATGGAAAAATCATGTTATTTCTGGCAGAATACTTGTGAAGAGTTAAAAGCACATATGTTCTTTTAGTTGAAAGACGGAATCATATGCAGAGAACCAGTTCTGTTTTCTTTTAAAACTTTATTGCATCTAAAGACACCATATCTCTACCGGAGCCGGTGTTGCTTCTCCTGAGTCTAATCAACACTCTCAATGTCATGTACACGTGCTCATTTAAAAGCTAGTCTCTTTAATACGTCAGCATTGATGACAATATAAACAAGGAAATACATTTTCTTTAAGTGTCTATCTGAAGCTCAGTTCAAATATGTAACACTTATGTAATACAAAGTTGATAGTGATAAACATGTTTATAAAAGAGCTTTAAAATGGAACCACTATGAAGTTATTAAGAATGTGGTTGTTTTAAGATGGCAAATACTGTTGTTAACTCCTGAGAAAGATAGGTAGCAACTGGCTGTTCTAAAAGTCACTATTCATTTATCAATCCATCTATCCTTCCAGCCAGCCAGCCAGCCATTATGTTTAACAGCTTCTTCCTTTCAGAGTCACAAGGGTCACTAGTGCCCATATCCAGCAGTCACAGTGTGAGGGGCGGGGAGATACCCTCTATATTGGAGAAATGAAACAACCTTTCCACAGATGCATGGCTCAACACGAGAGCTACGTCTTCAGGACAAGACTCAGCTGTCCACCTACACCTCAAGGATAAAGGACACTCTAGGACCAAAATATTCATATTTTGGGCAAAGAAGACAGATGTTAAAGCTATAGTTGGTAATCCTGTTCAGAGAGACTTTTTGTTAGACTGGGTGAAATGGTCCTTCCATCCTGAGAATAGTCAGTCAAGTCAGCCATCAAATGTATTCAGAAAAAAAGAACGAAAAAAAAACCACCTCTGTGAGAGTTGCAATACTGTAAAAACTCTGACCAATCCCTGTCATGGACTGGTCAGATGTCTTCACGTCTCGTCCTGCCCGCGCCCCCTCTCTCCCTCCTCCCCATGCACACTCATCACGTTTCACCGATGCCAGAAATAGTCAAACCTTTCAGCAGTGGAGACAATTTAAGCATCAAAAGGGCCTGAAAAGTGATGTGGAGTTTGCTGTTTTTCTGTAGGACAGGTAATTATCTGTTTTGCTTTGGGGGGATTTGATATTTTCATGAAATAAGTCACGTTGTCACATCGGCTCTCCTCTGCTGAGTTTTGTTCAGATGCGCGGTCCAGTTTGTGGTGGGGGCGTGGCTTTGAACAGAGCATTGAAGGGAAGGGGGAGGAGGGTTGGAGCTTGCCTCTTTCAAATCTTGCTAGCTCTCTAAAATCACCAACCCTAGCTTTAAGAGGGGAGTGAAGATCAAACAAGAAAAAACAACTTTAAACAGAGGAGGAGGGCTCAGGTTTCAACTTTCAAAAACTCACAACACAGCAACAGGTTTGACTCCTGCTAAGTTTCAATCCCAATTCACACCTCCGCGCAGGTGATGAAGACTTTTCTCCTATGAGCAGCTAAACAAAGAATCTCAGGACTTCCCCTAGGTGAGGAGTGAGTAGTTCCACCTGCAGCCACTCACCCTTGATGGGCAGAGCTGCCTTATAAGCTCCATCTGTGGACAGAGACAACACTGGATAATTGTTCACCAACCTATAATTAAACGGCACTTCAGTGTACCTCATGCCTGAGTCATACTAACTTTGTATTGTATTCTATGTAAGTATTTCTACCCTAGCTGTGTTTCAACATTTGACTGCAATTTAATATTTTACTCTGATCCTGGTAAACCATTTGGTGATGCATTCTCTCTTTGATATGCGTGGCTCTAACCCAAGCCACGAGGTCAACCCTCGGACTGATTGCATTTTTCTCTTCCTTGCATTTCTTCAACTTCTGAGTGTAAACTGATTCATATTTACGATTGTGCCCCCAAGGAGAGTTGGGGGAAGTGACAGGACAAGGTCTGTGCCATAAAAGAAATGCATAGATACGAACAGGATGACACCAGAAGCCTGCTTTGTATCTGAGGAAGGACACCTCTCTCCTCAAAAGTATAAATGAGTACTGTGTCATTTGTTCCGGGCTCTGTTTCTTTGACTTCGGTCTGAGAAGCAGAGACTTCAAATGCTTCATACCTTTATATAAATTTAAAAAGACAAAGATCGATCTTTGTCTGTTTTACTGAGTGGTGTTCTCTCTCTTCCTTGGCAAAGAAAAATTCTACAACAGTATCTCTTGTCTTCAGAAGTCTCTCATCGCTTCCCATGGATTTACTCACCTGCCCGTGTCACTTGTTGCTGCTGTGCCTCAACCGATTACTCATTGAACCTCACTGGATGGACATACTCACTTGGATCTTCACCTTCGCAGTCCTGCACAACTGCCTTGTAATTACACCAGCACACTTTGCAAATACTCACCTGGACCTGTGCCTCCTCCTTGCTCCTCCACCTTAAGCCCTGCACCGTCTCCTTTGTACATATTGATTTCCCATTCCATGTCCCCAAACTAACCTGCCCTCTTTCCCTTCTTACAGATTCCGTTCCTTCATGCTTTGCACATTTTTTATTACTGTAAATAAAACTTCACTTATGTTTTTCCTGGTATTGGTCCTGTTTCTTGATTGCCCTGGTTTAAGACATTATCATGCAATCCTGATAGAGGTTAATCTACATGTGAATCTAAACACTAATGAGGCCTATCTAGTGGGTCTGTAAGACTTGGAACTTCACACTACTGCAGACATTTTGAATCAAGAAGGCTTCATGGATGGGAAGCAAAACATCCTGTTTCAGAATAGAAGTCCAGTTGGTTATGTTTTTGTTGTTGTTTTTAACACATCTTGAATAGAATTATAAATAAGCTATGATTGTTGTTTTTAGTTATTGTCACAACTTTTATTGTAATTTTCGTCCAAGCCTGGTACAGGAAAAAGTGACCCAAAAAGCTATTTTAGTGTTAGGACTTTTTTCCCACCCATTATCTGTTACCTGCATCTTCCTTTCAGGGTCATGGGGGTCATTGGTGCCCATATCAAGCAGTCACAGTGCGAGGGGCGGGGTACACCCTGGACAGGTCGCAAGTCCATCACAGATCACAGGGACACATAGAGACAAACGAGACAAACAACCATTCACTCTCTCACTCACACCTAGGGACAATTAAGAATTCCCAACTAGCCTAACAGTCATGTTTTTGGACTGGGGAGGAAACCGGAATACCTGGAGAAAACCTATGCAAGCACAGAGAGAACATGCAAACTCTATCCAAAAATCCGCGGCCGGGATTCAATTTCTTGCTGGGAGGCAACAGCACTACCAATTGAGCCACCATGCCACTTTTTGTTTTTATAAAGCAAATTTTGCATTTACATCTTATTTTTTGACACCAGTGGTTTTGTGCATGATTGATTAATTTGCAGTCTAGACAAATAGGGGTGAACATCTGTTCTTACTGCAGCTGGAGGGAACCTCTGCTCAAGGACTAGGCTGCAAGTGAATGCTTTGTGATAATGAAGAGTAAGAACCAGACATGTTATTTCATCAAAGTCTCTGAAAACCTTCAAATACTCAAAACATCAATGTATTTATCACTAGTTGCTTTCTTTGTTACTTTATTTATTTTTTTTGAGTCACTAAAATTCTCAGAAAATAACAAAGCCTCTAAGTTGGAAACAGTGCAGCAGGGTTGCCAAATGTCCCACCTCAGCTGAGATTCAGCTCAGAGACTTCTTTACAGCAGACAACAGTCTTATCAACAGCATCATTCTGCATCTTAAGTGGCTTATATTTAAAACAAATTGAAAGTTTCCTAATACTCTTCTTTTGGCATCATTCAATTTAGCCCGAAACCAGCAAATTGATTTTGTCTGAAAGTGTTCTCGTATTTGTGGCTAAAATCAAATCTAAATCTGTGAAATAGGTGTCAAAGCCAGAGACAACTCAACAAATGCTCGAACGGATACTGCACTAAGAGGCCCTCAAACAGCGTCAGAGACAGTTATTATTAAGCGCGTGCCTTGGAGCGCTTTGTTAATCTAACCCAGAATAATTTCCCTTAAACACATAAGCATATCTTTTGCATCAACTACGTTATTCCTAACTCATAAACAAAGCTCGTGTGGGCGTAATTGCTTAAATTGATCAGCCCACAATTTCATTCTTCCGTTCACAGCAAATGAAGCATTTCTGTGCAGCGTCTCAAATTGACAGCACAAATTAGGATCTCAGTTAAGGAGGCATTGCAACAAAATGCTTTATTTTGAAAAATACTCCATCCCAGATGTCTTTGTATCTTTGTGAGCAGATTTTTATCGTCCACTGCCCGTGTCTGAGCGACATTTTTGTCTGAGCAAATGACTGTGTTTTTCTTTATTGTTTGTGAAATATCTTATGAACCACTAGAAAGGTGAGTATCTATACCCACTTAACTTTTGGAGTCAGCACCTTTCTTGATGGCTGCCAACAGCTATGTGGTGTTATCAAACACATAACTGTCTATAGCTCAGACCATTTTAGAGATATTGAACTCAAATTTACTGTGGTTGTAGATTGGACTCATCAACAACTTTGCAGTTAGTTATTGAAGTCAGTGCTGTCTTTTAGCAAAATATCTCACAATCCACTAAATGGATTCTAATGAAAATTCCAAATAATAATCAGTGGTTGTACATCTACAAGTGAAACGGCATTGATAAGTGATTTGCATTGTAGAGTTTGACTCAAACCACTGTGCCACCATTCACACAGTAATGCCAATGTAAGTGTGTTTTAATACACTGTAGGGTTTATGAGCTATAAGTCAGAAATTTATTTTTCCCCCAATAACCCAGTAAATGTGATAAAGCTCAGATTTCCCAGTTTTTCCTCCAGCTTTGAACACAGCATTACACATCTGAAAGTCTCAAAAGTCAGATTCCCAGGAGTGCAGATATGTACACTTGTGAGATAAACAAATCTCATTGCGTGCTCGAAAGTTGTTGCGCGCTCAAATCTTGTTGCTCGCGAGCTTGGATGTTGATGTGTTTTCTCAGATCTTGTTGCGCACCCTTAAATCCTGATGTGCTCAAGCTCAAATCTTGTTTTGCGTGCACACTCCCATTGTGAGACCCATTAAACTATAAAACGTCTGGTGCTTGAGTGAATGTGTAACCATTACAATAGTTTGTAGTCCTCTTTCTGTAAAGCCTTTCTGGATGTTACTCAAAGTCTGTTTGTATTAAAAGGTATTTTACTTGTTTGATTTAATTTTTAAAGTGTCTCTTTTTATTCATCGAACAATGATAAAATGTAACAAATCAGGTGTTGAACATTTAACTTTTTGATCAAACTTTTGGAAATTCCTTTATTTTGCTTATAAAGGCAATAAAAATAATGACTGCGGGGCAAAAATTTTTGCAGTGGTTAGCTTCTTAGGTGGAAAAAACGGAAACTACAAAATAGCAAATCAGTAAAACAACTCCAATAACCTCTTGTGCTCCTCTTCATCATACTGTGGTTCCAGCATTGTTCCCCTTACGTCATGGTCTGTGGATTTTCTTAGCTTTTTATCTTTTTCATTTAAATTGATATTAGATATGTTTCTTCCTCCTGGTTTGTTTAATCTTGGTTATGTTGTTTGTTACTGCCTATTTCCCACTGGTTTAATTTGTGTTTTTTTTTTCCTTTTTTTGGTTCCGTTTGCCCTTTCCTGTTGTGTGCTAATTTGAGTTTTTATAAAATATTCAGTTTGCACTGCTACTGTCTGTCAGGTACTCTTGATGTCCTCAGTTAGGCCTTCACCTATTCTTGTGAACACCTGCACACTTCTCCCCTCCCTGTAGTTATCATCATTTTGTCAGATTCATTAATGGCCTGTCAATCCAGCTTTAAAACAGTCATTCTTGTTTTTGTCTTTCTTTCTGTTTTCTAATTTGTTATGTCTGATTTTCTTTTATGGGGTTATCTGCTTTGGGAGAAACCATGGTTTGTAGTTTGGATTGTGACAAACTCAGAAATTATGGCATTAATCCATCCATCCATCCATTATCCGCTTCTTCCTTTCAGGGTCTTGGGGGTCACTGGTGCCCATATCCAGCAGTCACAGTGCGAGGGTCAGGGTACACCCTGGACAGGTCACAAGTCCATCACAGGGACACATAGAGACAAACAACCATTCATTCACTCACACCTAGGGACAATTTAGAGTTTCTAATTAGCTTTACAGTCATGTTTTTGGACAGTGGGAAGAAACCGGAGTACCCGGGGAAAACTCACACATGCACGGAGAGAATATGCAAACTCAACCCAGAAACGCCTCCGGCCGGGATTCGATCCGGCGACCTTCTCGCTGGGAGGCATCAGCTCTACCAACTGAGTCACCGTGCCGCCCATGATGGCATTAAAGTACTTTTAAAAAGATGTTCAAAAATTTTAAAACGTCTCCAGGTTGAACAATTTTGCATTATGAAACCGTACAGCTACTGTACACAATGCTACATATTGTAGTTTCCAAAGTGAGATTTTTTTTTATCCGTCTTTCTAATTGTAGTGCTTAGAACGTGTTTAATCATCAAATGTTTTTCCATTTTTCTTTTCATCAATGGTTTGCTTTGTCAATCACCATAATACCCATTTCCAAACTCAGAGTCAAAGAGACCAGATTTATGTACATATTTAAAGTGGTAATCTGCATGAAATTTGCGTCTGATCTACCAAAGCAGCAGCTAATTAACAGTATCTGGGACTGTCTATTAGGAGCATTCTGCAGAGAAACAAGATCTGCAAAACATGCATTTTCAGTCATAATATGAAGATGCAATGAGGTAGGAAATCAAGAAAAACAAGTCAAGACAAGAAAGCAATAAATCTAGTTTAGAGACATGAAAAGTGCCATTGGAATGATGTTTATTTACTGAAGTATTGATTAAATGATGAGAGATTTGATTCAGCGCAACTGTTTCTTAGGTTTGTAGAATTCATTTATCAAGTCAGATAATTAAATGCACGCCACAAAATCTGTGATCAAAATCAATATTATAATATTCTTCATAACATACGTTCTCTGAAGATGTCAAGCTTTGATTACAATGATCAAAAAGATGAAAGTTTCTGTACCATTTGTTGTGTTTGTCACTGAAGAAAATATGATTTGTGCTTACGAAGGTTTTTATTGTGCAAAAGATGGTGATTGTGTGATTTTTTTTTTGTCTACCTGTGTTTGTGTTCATTTGACTTTGTCTGTTAGCAAAGTATCTTATGTCTGTGTTTACTATCTAATGGACAGTTTTTAATAGAACTCCCCAATAGTAAATATTTTCTGTACATTTACAACTAAATAACTATTGGAGTCAAATCCATTCAAGATGGCCACCACAGCTTACACAGAAAAATGACTACAACTCATTCATTGCTGCAGCTATTGGACTGGAATTCAAAATAGTTGTATTTGAAAGCGATGTCAGTTTTAATACTCCAATTGCAAATTGATCACTAAAACTTTGGCATGCAAAGTTGGTGTGCAATATATGCTAGTTTTACCTAAAGGTGAACTTAATTTTTGTCTCCAACATCTAAACTTGTAACATACCACTTAAATTTTGTCACCCTAACATATTATTTATTCAGTTACATGCAATTACTTGATCACCCACCTTTTTTACAACAGCTCAGCAAATATGACAGTGGTAAATCAACACTAGTACAGTGACAGTAATAAATCAGCACTAAATAATGTTAATTTAACACTGATAGCATTAATTTATTTGCTATGAGGGATTAATCAATAAGGAAAGGGAGTTTTCTTCAATGGATGCATGCAAGGTGTGTATGCCAAATTGCTAGAAACCTGTGCTTCACCCTTATTGTAAATGTAAAAATATACCATCAAGTGTTATTTGCACATAATTTTAGAACCAACTGCAAATTTACATATTCTTACAAACAGTACATGTGTAATGTTGATGTGGCAACAATAAAATAGGTAATTTGTCTGGAAAAACTCTACATTTTTTTGTTTGTTTACTTATCCAATTTTTCTAACCAAGTTTGAATCATTTCAAATTTTCAGACACATCTATCATGTTCTTTTACACGTATGAAAAAGGACAGTGAGCTCTTTTTGTAGAGATAGCAGATATTTATGTCTGCTTGGAAAGATTTACAGTGTACAGAAGTTAAAAGGAGCTTGGCCAC
>JAVKLF010000100.1:12479062-12493286 GCA_034783495.1 Millerichthys robustus
TGTCCTTAAATGGGAAGAAGATCTACATATAAGAAGAGATGAAAATTTTTGGATAAAAATATGTTTAAATACCTTCACTTGTGATAACTTTAAAGGTGAATGTTCTGGCATTTGCACCAAATGCATCAAATCTCCAATTCTGCCATACAGGTTTATTCATATTCATTCATATTCTTTCATTAATTATTTCTGCATGTGTGCAATATGTGATGTCGTCAATATTTTTATTTTTATTTTAAAATCTTTGTTCTGTTTCCATACATCCTCTGTAATGATTGCCTAGTGGCCATTTCATCATTGGTGACATCAAAAATAGCAAATTATATCATTTTTTTGTGTCTAAACTGTTTGCTTTTCAAATGATTTTAAGTGATTTTTATTTATTTTATTTCACGTATTTCTTTGGAGTGTATTAAATGAATTAAATCTTATGCAGGGATTATAAGGGACTTTTTCTTCCCCTCTCCCTAGATGTTTGCTCTCATTCTGGGTAAATGCTTCTTTTCTTATTCACACTAAGAATATGTGCAGCGTTTAAACAAGTCAGTTAGCTTGAATTCACAGGTGACACAGCAACATATGCCGAACTGTATATGGGTGATGAGCGGACAAGTGAATGTGTCGTACCCCAAATCAAGTGAACTGACTCCAGCTGTTTCCTGCTCCTATCACTGACTTTTTCCAGCTGTTCCTAGAGGCAACACCTAATCAGTTTTACCTTTCTCACAAAGGTTGTGGGAGATGGGGAGAGTTTATACTGCTTTAGCACCACATTTATACTTGTCAACTTTGCGCAAATGTATTTTTCCTCTTCCTTTTATTGCAACATTTGTTATCTGTGTGTTCCCTCATCTAGTAACAACTCTCTTCAGTGGGTGGACTGACCACCATGAGTGGTCAGTACAGACCCTCAGGCCAACAAAGAGCTGAACATCCTGCTCATCCTGTAGAGAGATACAGATAGTGAAGTGTGGGTGTATGGTGTGTGTGTGTGTGTGTGTGTGGGTGTGTGTGTGTGTGTGTGTGTGTGTGGGGGGGGGGCATTTGATCACTTGTCTCATTTTCAACTATTATTTAGTTGCTGAAAATAGGAAAGAATAGATAAGTAATGAATATGAAAAGCAAAGCAGTAAGTAAGCAGTTTAATTGAAGTGGGATCAGAGTCTGTGGTATGGCGGTGTTAGCTTGTCAGTAGTCTTGTGTTTTATGATTATCAGCTTTATTTATGTTGTGTGATTCCTGTGTTTACTTGTGCTTTCATTGTATCAAATCCCACCACTGCTCCTCAGTCAGTTCCCGCTCCCTCATTCAACCTGCCACACCGGGTCACACCTGTTCTTGGTTTCATTAGTCCCAGCTGCAGCCATTTTTCAGCCCTTATCCTTCACTCATCAGTTGAGCGTTTTTAGCTTTTCATGCCACATCTGGTCCTCTTTGTGCCTCCATGTATTCCTCTGTGAAATTTCCTTCCCTGTGGAAGTTATTTGTTGCCTTTTTGTTTTCTTTTAAAATAAAGTTATTAATGTATGAAAAAGTTATTAATGAGCAAATGAAGTCAGTCTGCGTTGCTGGGTTAAAACCTCTACACACAGTAACAAATGGCATTCTGTAGAAAGGTTTAAAGCAAATAATATCTTAACATGAGAGTAAAGTACATAAAAGCCAGAATTAGATGGTCCAAGGGCTGCTTCAGACTATCCATCAGTTCTGGACTAGCCATTTCAGTCTCATTTCCTGTCTTTAGCTGCCTGGATGCATTTTTACCTTTGAACTCTGTTAGTTTTCTGACTTCTGGCTGTCTACCTGATCCCCTCTAGTCTCCATTGCCTTTTCTGCCTGTCGATCTGTTTCTAATCAACAGCATATCACGCTGCATAATGACTCCATTTCTCTCCCTTAACCAATCCTGCCTCACTCCTATTACAGTACTCTGATTTTAAGACTCCTAAACTTACAGACAGAAATAAAATGAATGGTACCAGTAATGTAGACTAATAAAGTTGATCTAATCAGAGTGTACTTTCATCTGTCTGTCTAATGTGGTGACAGCAGGCAACAACAAAAAAATGTTAGCCTAGACACATCTGTCTCTGCAGCCTGCATCTCTCCTGCTCCTCCTGAGGATTGATTTTCCATCTTTATTTAACCTTTAACTGTCACAGACTACCAATGGAAAACAATATCTGTTGGCTAATAATTTATTTAAGGCAATATATAAAATGTATTACCTTATTGTATATTGAAAGGTTTTGGTTTCAAGTCTTTCCCAAATAAAATGTTACTCGCTGAAGTGGAAGCCAAAGAGCATTAGGGAATAAAATTTCCCATTCGTTGGGGTCATTTAAAATGCATAATGGACATATTTTGCATTAAATAGATTGCTCCACGATGTTTAGCTTTATACAAAATGGATTATAATGAGAAAACTGAAGTCTGAAGTCAGCTATTCTGTCTTCAGAGCTGCTCAGCAAAACAGTGAGGGTATTTATTTTTTGTAATTTACAGTAATAAATCTTCTTTGTATATTGTGAATTTGAATTTGTAGTGAAGAAATTCCAAGCAACAAGTCTGGCAGGTCTGAAGCCACAGGTGTCCTATCTGCCACATGTCTCTGTCACATCTAAATAAGAAACTCTGGGTGAACAGCCCATTCTCTGCTAAAAAGATCTGAAACTGTAATATGGCTTCATATAATAGACTTATGTGATAGATCAGCTTCCATGTAAATTTTATATCTGTGCTTTTTTTGTGCCAAAACAGGTGTTATCTTTACTCTACAGCATCAGCATGAAAGCCTGAGCTTGGATCCAAATGGTTCCTGATGATCAAATAATCACCTGCTGAGCAGAAAACACACAATAATTTCATCTGTTGCCCTTTTGCTTTCATTTACTCTTCAGGGGTATAGATCTAAGACTGAGGAAAATGTAAAATCTGTTAAAAGTTTTGCTTTGAAAGCATCAGAAGGGAGAGATTTAATGGTGATTTTACAAATAATGAACTTCATAATTTGCACACTTTTAAAATCATAATCTGGTCCTCAAAAGAAATTTCCTCTTTTGTCCAACTCATGCTTCCAAGTTTGAAATTTGTGGTCTCTTGTAGGGGTTATGGAGTAAAGTTGTGAACTAATAATATCTAAGAAGTTGTAGATAGGGTTTTGGTTTACTACAGTTTGAAAGATAAGTTTATTTCTGATTGGTCAGAACTATTGGCAGGTACAAACTGGGCCAAGACCAAAGTGCTTGGATGTCATTTTAAACAACTCTCCAACATGTCACTGATTCTTGTGCCGTTTTTGGCAATTTTAACATTGTGTCACTTTTGCAATTATACTGTTAACTAGAACACAAAAATAACAAATGACAATGATAACAATATTGGCAAAAAAAGATGCTAAAGGCTCAAATCAACAAAACTGTAAAATTTTACCTAATACCAGCAACAAAATAGCTGAAAGCTAACATACACAAAACTGTATCAGTAAGCTAAATTCAGTAGAAAAAAGTAAAAGCTTAAAACCAAAAAATAATAAACTGTAAAGAAAAAAAATATTATTTTTCAGACAGTAAACATAAATATATTATATTAAATGTCAAAGATCCTGAGAGTATAACTTTTTCTAAAAACCAAACAAGTGTAGCTTGTTTGGAAGTGATGTTAGGAGGAAGCTCTACAAAATAAACCATGTCAGCCCAGCTTAGGGTTGTTGGAACAATATCATTTGAACAGACAAGAGCAAATTTATCAGCACAACCCCTCATGTCCGCACTATGGTGAAAAATGATGATTTGGGCTCGTTTTACAGCCACAGGACCAGAGCAGGTTCTCTTTATATCAAAGCAGTTTGTGCAACGGGACGATGACTCAAAGTAGCAAATGCACAATGAAAACGCTAAAAAAGAATTGAGATGACACAGTATAGATCTCAGGCTAATTAAAACGCTACAAAGAAACATTAAGAGAGCTGTGCACAAATATATACCTCAATGACTGACTGAGGCAAAGCTTTGGGTTATTTTCAGATTTGCAAAACCGCTAATGATTTATCCTTAGAAGCTTGATAAAGTTACCGCTCAAGATTTTAATGTAGAAGGTCAAACCAGTAAAAGGTAAAATAAATGTGTATGTTGATGGACGTTTGTGCTTGGAGGCAAGTCACAAAACCTTTGTTAACCATTGTTAACTGAAAGCAACAGCAACAGAAAACAAAATTGATCCCCTAATATAAATTTATCATTCAGCATATCATGTCCTTCTATCTTTATGAGGACTTTCCACTGACTTTGCATTTATTTCCCTTACCCTTACCATAACCTCGCAACACTAACCCCACTACACACCTTAGTCCTTAACCTAACCCCCTAGCCCCAAAATGGCATTTGGTCCCAGGCTTTGGGACCCATAAGGAGCAGTTGGTCCTCACAAGGTAATACATTTTGGAACACTAATCCTAACAATAAAATAGTGATACTTAAGCATAGACCCTTTTAAAAAATTGGTGTCACGCTAACACAGTTCTATTAGATTTATGAGAAAGTTCATCATCTTTTTAAAGTTAATGTGGTTCTTGTTTTCAAAATCAAAGCAAAACCAAATAAAAGTGAAAACTTTGACAGCAGACCAACTTATGGTGCACTCAAACGGTAATATCACAGAGGAGGATTTTACTCTGACCATCTTAAGGGGACAGGCTATGACAATAAATCTTAATATTAAAAAAAAAATCAGAGAGCGCTTGAGAAAGACCAATAATTTTAAGTGGGTGCAGCCGACATTATAAATGATTGCCCCGTGTCACTGTTTTACAGCACGACTCAGGCTCTGTGTGGCGTTTTACATACAAAGACTTCATGCATTCATGACACACATCCATCGAAGACTGCCCATCAACACCGACAGCCTACTGCTCCAAAAATGCAGATTTTTATTTTATTCAAGGCTATTTGTCACTGCTAACAATCTCATACCCCTCTCACACTCAAACATCCATCATGAACCGCATGTGAACGTGCTGCCAGTGACTCTGAGAAGGTTCTGTAGGTATGACCTTAGTCTGGTTGGAATGACCCACACTATGATGTGAGATGATCCAACACAGATGAATTCTTCCACAATTTCCTGGGATATTGACCCTGGTTTGTACAGGTGAAGCAGGTGTGTCATAAAGGATTTTACTTTGGCAATTTCTCTTCACTACTCAGACTTCTTGTGCCTGACGTTGCAGAAACAATCAACATATCTTGAACTCGAACAAAAATAAATGAGTAAATGAAATAGGCTCATATGGACAAAAGATTAGACCGAAAACGCAAAGTTGCTGCTCTTTTTCCAGAAAGGGACAGCATAAACACCATCTCTTTAGAAAGCTTGTGGTCCATGGTTGTTTCCAACTAGAAGCTACACGTTTTTTTATCAACCTTTGGGGGAAAATAATGCATTTCTTTGTAGCCATCTGTTAGAGCTTCAACATTTGAATCAGTCAAAAAAGGACTGAACTGTTGTATAAAAAGCTGTCACTGTGCAGGGCGCTACTTTTAAACCCTTAGAGCTGAAGAGGAACGTTTCACAAAGTGCTAAACATATTGGACAAAAATGCACAACCTCTCAAAATGATAGTTCAGAGCTTTTGAAGTGGGGAACATTTTAAACGGTTAAACTGTTTGAATGACAAAGGTTTGGCAAAATACAGTTTCATTCTGACTGGATTAATGATCTTGCTATCCTGTGACAACCCGTGAGTTGCACATAAATAAGCCCAAAACGGGCCTCTTTGTGAGTGACAGGAACAGATTCACTGAGGTTTGCCGTGGAACAGCAGTCGGGGGTGTCTCTGAACAGGAAGGGGGTTCAACATGTGAAACCTGGACACTTCAGCAGCAGCAGGGATTATTTGAAGCTAATGGACACACAGCAGGACTCCTGCTTCTCAGACAGCCTTGTTACCCTCAGCTAGACCACCTTTCCAGGTGGAGCCTCTGTTAAGTGGACGTGTGTATCCTGTTGGGTTTTTTTCTGCCTCCCCTCCTTCACTTCTGTCTCTCTCCTTCATTAACTTGTGGAAGAAAATTGTTCTTTTTTTTCCAACTGTCTTGCACACAAACCAAACAGACACATTTCCCCTTCCAGTCCCAATAAAAAGCTTTAAAAAGTCACTGTTTGACCTGCTACAGAGTCTGGGAATCTCAGAGCAGCTGTTTCAGCTCAAGACCCAGCTGACTCCCTCAGGAGAAAAACTTATGTCAGTGATCCACTCACTGCCCACTGTGCTGTGGCACAGACAGATGACTGAATTCATGTTCTCCTCATTGTCCTTGGATTTGCTCATAATTTGGCATACCTTACGTAAAGAAATGTATGTCACCCAGCACCTTTCATAAATTTTAGACTGAGATCATTTCATGTTGAACAATGATGTAGATTCCACCAAGTTTCATTTAAATTTGGCCCGTGGTTTATGAGGTATTTTATTAATAGGCAGACACTATCAGGCTCACAAGTAAAAATTAACATTTTATTAAATAAAAAGGTCGGTGTGGCAGCAACAAAGAATAAATAAATAAAAGGGAGCACCGTGAGACATGAAGGAGTAAGCAAGAGCAACCAATGGACAGAGAGGAAGTGAAAATGGACCTGTTAAATCCAACAGAGGAGAGAGGAAAATGAGCCACTGAGAGGCTGATTGAAGTCTTCGGGCAGGTGAGACTAATAAGCAGAGACAGTGATCTGAAGGAGAGGTGAGAGAGAACAGAGAAAAAGAAACATGAGGATCACAAAACGCAGAGAAAAAACACATCAGAACACAGACCCAGACAGACACATGAACCCAAGCAACATTATTCCCGTTTTGGATGCGGGTGATAAAAAATGTGCTAATTGCCTCTGACACCTAATTTGTTTTGTTTTTTTCTCAAAAAAATGACACATTTGTGACCCATCACATCAATCTGAGGATTAAATCAGACTTGGTCAGAATGATCTAAGCACATTTTCAGATTATTTTAAGCAACACTGAGGTGACCCTGATATCATGAGCAGTTCCAGAGACATGGCTTGATTTGTTTTCCTAATCAGGATAACCCATTGATATTTGGTCTGAATCCTATTTTTAGGTTATTCTAAGGAGGGATTTTTTTTACGCCACTTTAAAAAGGAAACCTCAAATAGTAGGCCTATTTGGATATTGAGATTTCCCAGCTGTAAAAAAACTAAAACTTTGCTGGTGTGCAGTGGAAATGACAAAAATCTAAGGCTTTTCTGCTCAAAATGTCTTTTTTACTGCTTAAAAAATGCTCCAAAGAATTCTTTAAGATTATCATATATTTCAGACAGTCATTCAAAGGACCCAGATATCATATTTATTTATTGTACTGTATTTTGATAAAAAGCTATGGTTTTGCTCAATTTAGATTTTTAGCAAATGTTTTGGTCATTTGAGATTGTAGCTATTCATTAATTTAGCAATTAAGTCTTGGGGGTGTAAATTTTGCTATAGCTTTTCACTAGCCTATGCTTTGTTGACTTTAGTTTTTGTACTGCTTGTTTAAACTTTTAACAAATCTGTTGATTTTGTTCCAACAGATTTCAGCAAGTTACTCGATGCTCAGCAATCACAATGCAAGATTTGCAGAAAATGACATTTATTTGAATTTTTAGCCTAGGCCTATAGCTACTTTTGCAGAGCTTCTCAAGACCCGTGATTCAGGACCCACTGAGGTCCAGACCACAACTTTGGAAACCACTAGATTAAGGATTTTATTAATGTAAATGTGTTCAAAAGATTGTTCCCACCACCCCAGTAGCCTATTGCCCTCAGACTGAACGCCTGTGTGATTTAAAAAAAGCGCAGCCTTTGCATCAGTGGATCTATTTTTGGACATTTTCAGGCGTTTTTTTGATCAGAAACCAATAAACGTGCAGTCCAGGTGACAGGCCGGACGGCTGAGCGCACTGACTGAGATTGGCGCTGACAGGTAGAAACATCACGCACGCGCTGTAGGCTGTTAATGTGTAAAACATGGTCCAGGTCTGTATAGTGTGGAAGTCACTGTTGCCTTAACGATTCTAAAAATAGCACAACTCGTAGCCAAAGGCTTGTTGCTTTCCCCAGAATCAGTCAGGTGTTGCTTCGCGGCTGGCCACAGCAGGTATGAAATCAAAGCCCCGAAATTGTTTGGATACGGTCGGCCAGCTGGTGATGCCGGGAGACGGCAAGGTCGTCTGGGTTATTGGATGGATCCGGCGGAGGTGTAGTTTGCGTCGCGCTGCCTCCGCGCTTTGTTTGTTGTCAAGTAGGTCCATCTGGCGGGCAACAGGAGGACTGCTCGTTTATGGTTTCCTGTTTTTTTTATTGTAACTCTCTTCATCTGCTATTCTACATTTATCCCCTGAGCCATCTCATGACATACTTCTTTCCTACCGTGTTCCGTCCGGATGAGAGGAAGTGTTAGTCTGAAAGGTAAAAAGTGCTGCTGCAGGGAGCTCATGCGATGAGCTAGTTTAAAAAAAAACCCTGCTAATTTACTAAGAATTTTAAATGATACTTCTAAAATAAATATGTAGGGCCTATTTAATGATAGCTATCTGGATACCCTCCCTTGTGTGTGTCTGTCCGTGTTTATGACCGGTAGTAATGCCCACCAGCGGAGCTCATCAACTCTCCCTGGACTGAGTGGAACTCAAGCCCCCGGTCGGCCACCGAAGAATAGCGGTCGTTAAATATTCATCCTCGGTTCCCGGTGGCACACTTCTCCCCGCAGACCGACCCCTGCTGCTCTCAGCTAAGGCCAGAAGAACAGGAAAAGGCGAGCTGCTTGTGGGGTGAGAGATTAGGATTAAGAACATGCAAAAGGAGTTTTATTTAAGCCTATTTTTGTTCTTTTTTATTTCAGTTTTTTTTTTTTTTACAATTATTCTTATTATTATTCCCTTTTGTTAACTTGAAAGAGGATGGGGAAACGTTATGGAGCACCAGTAGGATTTCTAGAGGTAAGTTCTGATAAGCAGTCTTTTTTTTTATTTTTTAATCAACACACACCTACAGACTAAAGTTGGTCTGTGCTAAGTAGATTGTGCTTCCCTGCAAAATAAATGTTTACCTCGCTCGTCACTATTTACTGAAATGCTGAAAAGTAACCAGTAGGTCTAGTGTGTTGCAGAAGATTCTTGCAGCAGCAGGCCTTGCATTCTTACCTGATAACCAGTTCCAACCTATCAGCTCTCCTGCAGGTGTTTCGCTGCTCCACTAGATAGCAGCAGATTGCTGTGTGTATGTGTGCATTTGCGTGCGTGTCAGTTTTGTGTGTTAACTGACAAATATGATCTCTTGCCCCACCCCCTCCTCCTCCCCAAGAATCTGAATGCTTTTGATGAACCTCATCAAGTGCACCTCTGCCATAATTCTGCTTTATTCTCCCAGGCACGCATCCCAGTCTCTCTGTGTTGTTTACTTCCTTACAAATTCCCATCAAAAGATAGAGGACCACCTGCCAACAGTGATTGCTTTTGGGAAAGAGGGAGACTGGCTTCAGCTCAGAGCTTCTCACATTTGATGGGGTCTTTTCATACTCTGTCAGATGTCTGGCAGATGTGCAGTTAGACACAAACTGTTGGAAAATAAAATATCTCTGGTCTTACGTTCTCTGTCTCTTTAGGTGCACACTTGCATTCACATTCACTACATGTGCTCTTTGCTGGTTCGTAATGATAAGATAGACTTACATACCAAAAGATCTGGATCTGGCAACCCAACACCTGTACTCTGCTGTAGCAGGACGGATCCGGCAATCTGACCCCCTTCCCTCTGGAAGAGGGATAATTTGGTTGATGGCACTAATAATCACAGCCCTGTTACCGATCCTTCTCTGGCTGCTACTCTGTGAGTATGTGTGTTTGTGAGACTCGTTCTTCTGTCATTGATACCTCAAAGGAATACATCATACTTTCAACACATGGGTGTCACCACTGGTTCTGCTCCTATTTCTGATGTTACATACATGTATATAAGTCTACATGTATGTATGCAAACCCATTGACATTCACACCTGCCAATAGTTGTCTCTCTGGAAAAAGTGGAAAAACAGATTTCAGAACAGCTGGCAGCCAGGTTTTAACAAGCAACTTCTCTGATGCACACAAAATATATTTAAGGTTGTTAGTCATAGGCTAAGTGATGGCATCATACTGCCAGTCAGGCTTTTCTTCATGTCTATCTGTCTTTCTCTCCGTGTCTCTTTCTGGACCTTTTGTATTATTTATGCCCCACCCCATCAGCCACTCTGAGATCTCATATTGCACCTGTGGAACCAGATGAAGACTCCTTCTACGACGTGACACTAGGAACTGTCCACGCGCACATTCTTACACACATTCAAGTGCAACTCATCTGCCCTTTTGTTCCCCTTCCTGTCACACGTTTACTCTCTCAAACACACACACACGCATACTAGGTATCACTCATTCTGAGAAGGGCAGGGTGAACAAAATGCTGTGTTGAGTGAGGAAAAGTGTTGTAGTGAGCAGCAGTGGACATAGTAGGTCAAAGGAAGAAGCTCACTGTGACATTAACACAACCCAGAGGATTGTTTTTGTGTTTTGTTTTGTTTTTTCATTTTTGAAACTTTTTATGTTTAAACCCTAAAGAAAGAATCTTCGACACAAGATTTTCGAAGATTACAGATCCCAACCACAAAAGCAGCAGTTTTTCTTCAGTGCTGTTTGTTATGAAGCAGAGGGGACTGTGAGGAAAAGCTGTCTTCGGAAATTAGTTTGGATTCACCGTCACAAGAAATTGACTTTGACCCCAAACCTGCAGAAGAAAGACTGAACCACAGACAGGGTAGAGTTTGGGCTGGAGTAATATAGCCATATTTTTGGTGTTACCGTGTTGAATCCGTTTTTTGCTGGAGTCAAATACCATAAAGATTCTACAGAAAAGAATTTAGTAAAACCTACACAGTATTAATTTCTCTCTCAAAATGTGCAGCTGTGTTTGAACAGACAAAGCTACTTATGTACTAGCAGATTTCTTTTTTTCTTTTTTTGGTAAGTATTTCAAGCTCTGACTCATTCAGCGTGCTAAAATTAAAGCTTGCAGTAGGGCTGGATAAGAATGAGAAGGATTGTGTATGTCAGTGTACCTTTTGGCACTCATTAGAGATTGCTGGAAAGAAATTTGAGAGTTTGACGTAATGTACACCCATCTTGAGAGAGATGGTTGAAGACCTAACAGAACTGTGAACAGATTTTAAAACTAGAAAGTGAGGTTTATAGAAGTGAAGTGGTCAAGAGTATAAAGTTAACATTAACACTAAAGTGTAAACAGTTTACTATTGTTCCTGAGCGAGTTATTTGTCTAAAGTGAAATTTATCAATGTTTTTATGTATGTGTTTTTATAAATTTGTGACATTACCCTTCGTATATCTGGGCAGGAGCCTTCATGGGGACCAAATTTGAGCAGTGTAGAGCTGCTTGGACCAGATGGACTTCTCAGTCTAATATTGAACCTTCCTATAGTGCCGGAGCAAAATCATATAGGCATATCAAAAACAAACACTTTTTTTAAAGGTTTGTTACCTTTTTTTACCATTTTTAACTAAGATGCTAAAGAAACAACTTGCATAGTTGCTTTACAAACATGATATAAGTTATTTTCTGTGTTCAAAGGTCAGCTGTGTTGCATGCTGTACAAGGAACATGGTGTGCTTCTAGCCACTTGTCAAAATGCCTGGCAAGAAAGACACTAAAAAAGACACAAAGAAAGGTGGTAAAGCTGAACCAGAAAAAAAGAAAGAAGAGGAAAAGAAAGGGAAGGATGACAAAAAGGGAGGAAAGGATGACAAAAAAGCAGGAAAGGATGACAAGAAAGGAGGAAAGGATGATAAGAAAGGAGGAAAGGATGACAAAAAAGGTGGAAAAGATGATAAGAAAGGAGGGAAGAAAGGAAAGGAGGAGCCACCTAAAGGAAAGGATGATGGGAAAAAAGGCAAAGGGAAAGGTAAGAAAGTGGAATCTGAGGAGGAAGAGGAGGAGCCCCTGAGTGATGAAGAAGAGGAGGAAGAGTTTAGTGACGAAGAGGAAGACTCTGAAGATGACAGGAGGGGGAGAGGAGGAAAGGAGGGTAAAGGAAAAAAAGGGGGAAAGTCTAAAAGAGAGGATTCTGAAGAGGATGAGGAAGATGAGGATGAGGAGGATGAGGATGAAGATGGTTATGGTAAATCAAAAAAAAAATCTAAAGATGATCAACACCACAAAGGTGGGAAATCTGATGATGCAAAAAAGAAAAAAGGCAAAAAGAAAGAGGAAACGCCACTGGTTCCAAAAAGAGAAATACCTAAAAAAGGTCTGAAGAACATGTCTAGAATGTTCATGAAATTTTCTGGCTTCAAAAGGCGAAGAAGGAGTGTCAAGAAGCTAAAAAGTACATCACGTTTGTTCCTTGGCTTGGGGAGAAGAAAGAGTCGGGTTGCTAAAAAAAAGCGCCGCAAATCTGTAATGAAAAATGCTTCTCGGTTCATGATGAGGTTTAAGTCCAGCCAGAAGAAAAAAAAGGAGAAGGAGGCCAAAGAGAAGGCAGCAGCAAATAATGGGAAAAAACCAACGTACATGTTACTCCGTTTGGGAGGAGGAGACTCAAAGAAAAAAGGGGGCTTCTTCAAAGGTTTGTTTAAAAGGAAAGATAGCTCTGGACCTGCTGATGACTTCAAGAACAGTAGTATGTTGTTGGGCAAGGTTGCAGCAGTGACTAATTGGCTGACCAAACGTTTTCTTTCCACCAAAATGCAAGAACGTCATGGCTTGGGGCATCGTAGATCAAACATACGACAGTCCAGCTCTAGACGGTTTCTCCACGGTTACCATAACAATGGCTATGAATTTGGGGAAGATGTGTATGGATATGACCACAAGGGTTATGGAGGGTATGATGATGGTTATGATGTTTATGGAGTTGAGGGAGCATATGGAAGCCAGGGTCAGTTTGGTTACAGTTTGGAGAATGGGATAGGAGGTGCAGACTATCAAGATCTAGGGTACTATGAGGAAGACGGATTCTTTGATCCAAATCTAGAATATTATGAGGATGAGTTTTATGACCCAAATAACCCTTACTCTTCTGCCCAGGGGTACTATGATAACCAGGAAGCTAATTATTTGGGGTACCAGCAACAACAAGCAATGTATGGTGATGAGGCTCTGGACTACTATGCACTAATGAGTGAGGGACAGATGTATGGAGGAGAGACAGATCGATTCCTTGACCCTCAAAGTCAGGTTTATTATGATGAAAATGCTCAGGGACTTTACTTTGGAGATGGTCAGATGGGTTATTCTGACAATGGACAATCAGGTTATTATGAGACTCCTTATACAGCAACCATGGGAATGCATGGCATTCTTCCACCAGACATTCAACTTGGCCATAGTAATGCTGGAATGCCCTATCAAGACTTAAGCTCCCAGCAAACAATTGGATTCCCACCTGGAAGCCAACAAGTCTTTGGGTTTGGAGGGCAAGGACTAGATCAGGTCGAGGGGCTGAATGGGAACCAATACGCAAATCTGATTAATCAAAATGGGGGTGATACTGGTAGATTTCAGCAAGGGGACATTACATTCAGAGTTCCTAGACCTCAAGTGCGCCTATTTGGGAAAGAGCGTCTAGATGTTCCTTTGCCTCCTCCACCAACATTACCACCTGATCCAGAATTTGAAGACATGTCAGACATTCAGTATGAAGACCAGACTCCTCTTGCACCATTTCTGCCTGGAGACACTATGTCACTCCAGCAGCAAATGCCAATGTTATCACAACAACAAATGATGATGTCTTCTCAACCATCTCCAGTGATGTCACCTCAACAACAGTTTATGTCTCCACAACATCAGATAATGTCATCACAGCAGCAAATTATGTCATCACCACAACAAATGATGTTTCAACAAGAAAACAGTTTGTCTCCCCAGATGATGTCAGCACAGATGTCAACACAGCAACAGCTTATGCCCCAACAAATGATGTCTCCAGAGCAACAGTTTATACCCCAGCAAATGATGACCCCAGAGCAGCCATTTATGCCCCAACAAATGATGGCCCCAGAGCAGCAATTTATGCCCCAACAAATGATGTCTCCAGAGCAGCAATTTATGCCCCAACAAATGATGGCCCCAGAGCAGCAATTTATGTCCCAACAAATGATGGCCCCAGAGCAGCAATTTATGCCCCAA
>JAVKLF010000100.1:12545452-12560182 GCA_034783495.1 Millerichthys robustus
GATTATATTTTTGCAAAACAAATGACGTTCTCTTTTACAGTTTCCACTATTGAACATTTTGTGGTGTGAAATAAAATGTTTATGTTTATCAAGTGTTTGTGTGAGTTTTCTTCAGATTCTCCACATTAGGTTATTTTGGTAAGTTTTATTTCTGCTAAGGGGTGTACACGATTGTTTTCTTATGTGGCTCTGTGAGGTTGTTCCCCCACCTCATGTTTTCCTCAAAGACATGCTCGTGCAGTGCAAGTAATGGTCAAATATACACAAACTTGTACTTTTGCTTGTAACAAACTGATCCGAGTGTGTCTGCTTCAGGCCGAGAGTTCTGGAGATGGATAAAGAGGAGAACAGACGTCCTTCACTCTCCCGTCATCCTCGTCACAGCGTCAGCTCTGAGAACAACTGGAAACGTGACGGAGACGACGACAAACACCAGGAAAGTTCAGGGCGCAAAATCAAAATGAGACGCCACTGAGTTTCATTTTTCTGTCACGCACGTATGCATATGAATATTCCTGCTCTTTTCTGTATGTCAGTATTGTAACTTTGTTTATTAAGTCATCATTTTCTTAGTCCAGTTTCATTTTGGCTCGAGGAGCTCCGTTATGTTTGTTTTATTTTGATTCTAAATCAGCTTGAGTGTACATTTGTTTTTGACAGGAAGAAAACAAACTGGCATTTTTGCTGCTTGTTGCAGAACCTTAACTTGCTCACTGCAGTTAGACTCTGTTATTATTCTGTTAGTTTAAGTTAAACCTTTGTGTTTATAGATACCTAAAAATGGCATGTATTTTTTCTACCTTAGGAACTGAAAGAAAAATGTATGTATAGACTTGTACAAAAGCAAAACCCGAGCTGTAATCTAACTTGTTATCATGTACAATATGTTTGTATAGTCTTTATTTGGGGAACTTTCATAGAGAATGATTTTTTTCCGCTGCATCCACATTTCAGATTCATGCATTTGCTGTGCCATTTAGGCTCTTCACAGTTTGTTCACTTTAACCTCCAGATTGTTGTTTTAAGTTGCAGCAGCTGGCACATTAGCAGCTTTTGCCCTCTGGTTTGATTTAACCCATCATGATGGAGGGCAGAGTCTGGTTAAATAAATGATTTTATAGTTTTTCGGAGTGTTGAAAACTCAGGACTTGTTTTAGGCTCCTGTTTCAGTCTAAGGTTGCTTTATACCTTACTACAATATGACGTGAACCGTGTTGTTCCTGTTCTGTAATAAATCAATTTTTTTTCCTCCTTTAAGTTAGTTTGAGCTTAATTCAATGAAAACCACTTATGGGAACTGGTGGGAAAACTCAACTAAGAAGATGTTAAACTTTCACAAGGTCTTTTACTTGTAGTTTACTGTGTAAACAGTTGTAGCTTACTTTCCGATGTCCTTGTGTGGGATAGTGGTTCTTAGCTGACAGCTAGGTTAGTCTGGGGTTACATATGAGTAAAAATAACTCCAGTTCAGAGGAGAAATTGTTTTCTAAAAACAGGATAAGTGAAATCCAGTATGCTTCAGATCAAAACCTGAACAAAGGTTATCTGTGGAAAGCAAGCACAAGATCCCGTAGAGAACCACCTTTTGTGATTAAGGGAGTGTGGAATTGTTGGGATCCAGTGAAATGTGTTCGGAAACGGTTTTGGTTCACTTAATAAAACCAGCCTAGACAAAATTGGCTCAATGGATTCACTCTAATTATCAATGGCAATATTTAGTTAGTATTTCACCCAAGCTATTATCTCTTTTACTGGAAAAAAGCTCAGTTTTCATATGTTTGCAAAAAGTTAATCTTTAACATTTGTGGGTCCACTGTAGGTCCACTGAATTTGTGCTATAGACCTGTGTGCAGAAATGTTCAGTACTTGTCAAACTGGTTTTCTAAAACTAATAAACTCACTCCTCTATGTTCTAAAGAGGTATTAAATTCTAATATAATGTTTTAGGATTATTTTTGAAGTGATATTTGGAAAAATGATTATTGATACTTTCTGTTTATTTGAATAATATGCATTTTGCTTATACAAATATATTTATAATTTAATCAAACAAAAGTTGTCTGTTTTTTCATTATATCGTAAAAGGTGACATGAACTTACAAGTTTGTCATGACAAAAGTTGACGAAGATATGGTCACTTCCCAATAATGTAAAATATTTTCAACAGAAAATTTGGAGTGTCACCAGGGGGCGCCATTTTCATTTCATAAGAAATACCGACGATAATAAAAAGAAGAAAAGCTAGCAGCTGATTACGAAGTAAGCTACATTAAGAAGGTGTTTTTGTAAAAAAAAAAAAAAAAAGGTCATAGTTTCACAAACATTAATGGTCTGGGTTCAGAGTATTGTACATCTGTCTGCAACAAGTGGTGAGTATTTTTAATAGAACAATAGCGTCGGTGTCATAATGTGGCTACATGCTAACTATTAAACTGACATGCAGCTGTTGTTGATTGTTAACCCTGGTTCAACAGACCTTTCTTTTGTTTCTGTTTGTCAATGTTTAAATCTGGAGTTAAGCTAGTTATTTATTAAAAATATAGTGAGTACTTGGAAAAGCCACGTTTGTCACAGCCAAGTTGCAAAAGGGAGAATTCATGTTTATTTAGATGGTTGCACTATACGAATAACTACATACGTCTAAAGTTGTGGTTGAGTTTTCTCAGCGGCATGAATAAGAATAATAAGTTGTTTAAAATATTTCATAATAACACAAAGATCAAGAATGAAGATCATTTATACACAAGTTAAATGAACGGACTTGATTTGTTCAAATCTGACTAGTAGATGAGCCCTGGTACAGTTACTTGAGAAGTATGTATCGGAGACAAGTATCTTTTCAATTATGACCATATAGTCAAGTAACTCACATAAAAACTAAAACACTGACTTCACAATATCTTGACTATGAAGCCAAAGTTGACCTCTGAATCTTAATACTATAAAGCAATTCTGAGATTGCACAAATTGATAAATAGACTGCCACAAAATTCGTCCTGCCAACAGCCATCAAAATAGTTGGAAATACTTGATAACCTATGAAGTAAAAAGGTTTTAATTAAAGAAAACATACTAGGTTTTCTTTAACAATTTCCTGGTTCCTAATGAAATATGTGGGACATCTTTAGTCAAAATGTAATAGGTTTGCAGGACCCAATCTTACTGTAGTTTTTATTCACAGGATGCTGGATCTGTAATTGTTTCCTGCATTTTTAGGTCCAGAATTGGTGACATAACCATTAGTTTTCAGGCTCCTGTCCTGTGGGACCATCTCAGTGTTTGAAATGCAAACTCACAACCTGCCTTTTGTTGTTTTAAATCAAACTTAACATGACTTGCACATTTGAATGTCCACTGTTTAGGTGAATGATAGCTTAGTTGTATTATTGTCCATTTGTTTTAGCTTTTTTTTTTACTTTTTAATCTGTGCACTTACTTGCAGTCTTTATGGGTATCTGTTTTTTTACAAATGACACCCACCCACTAAACCCTTAAAATAAATTATTGCCAAATGAAAAAACATACAGTATCACTTACATACAGCTTGAAATAGTATTGATCTCCTACTCCTCCTTACCTCAGCACATTTTGAAGTACAAGTGTTGATGGTATAAAGATAAAGATCATTTTCCCCTTTATTGGAGAATTTAGGCAACTTTTTACTGAACGTTTGAGCAGCTCACAGTCTTGGATTGTTTCCAATATGAGTGCTTCTAAAACTCCAAGTGCCATTTCTGTGTTTGTCTGTTTTGAAGTACCTGGTAGCTCTATTCTGGATACTGAGTTTTTGACCCAGCTAGCATGACCCAGTCAGTCGTGTGTCTGGTTTATAAATAGAGCATGCCTAAATTGTCTGTACCCAGAAATTCAGGCAGAGAGCGTTCATGTCGTTCACATAGTCAAAAAATGTTTTCCGTTGTTTGTCAATTTCTCAAGTGTCTGGAGCAGCAGAATATAGACCCAGACAGTGCACGTGATGAGTCTTTAATGTTAAATAATGTATTGAGAACATAATTCTGTTATGTGTCTGTGTACAAGAAATGGGAGAAACATTCTCTTGCTGTGGTAAATGATCTGTTGAACAAAAAGATGTATTGTTGTCAAATCTTTTGAAACATTGCTGCATTTAAATGTAATTTTCAATATTTAAATTGGTTGACTTCTGTCTGGTTCATTGCAACAATCATTTCTATTATTAAATCATTCATTATTCGTGTTATTACTTCTGTGGAGGTGATGTGCGTGGGAAAACCAAACATTTTAGACTTTTTACATTTATTTTGAACTAGAAAACTGAATTTCAGCTTAAATCAACCATCTCTTAAAAACATTCCAGGCTTTTCTGTGAAGACAAGTCCAGATCAGCACTTAAAACCATCTTTTACAGGCCAACAGGCTGCACAGTTCTTTGTTTGTAACTTAGACAAACTCGCCATGTGTGCGTAAAGAAACTTTGACATTAGGAGTGGTGTTGATAAGATCAATCTTTCAGCCTCCTAATTGATGATTGCTCTTCTTTCTGAGCCGCAGCTGTTTTAATGCAGTTACATGATTAAAAGACAAATAAGTTTAACTGTAATCAGTTAGATTTGCTGAGGGGGCGGGGGGACTATGCAATATGTGCTAATCACAATGTATATGATTAAAACTGGGTCACTGTGCATCTGAATATATGCATAAACAACCCTGCATTGTTTATATATTTAACACTACGTGCTTAAATTTAGTTTGTAGTTAAATGTGTGACCTTTCACCACAGCTGCCAGCCGGAGAAATCAATGCATTTAGCACAATTTATGTAAACAGTCAGACTGATGTATCTGCGACAAGTTGCCTAAGTCAATAAAAAGCTTCAATGTGGGAAATTTCATGTTACCACAGTGTGATAGTACCGTCAACCCTGAAAAACACATCTTAAAAAGCATCTACCGGTTATTAAAAATGTAACTCCATGCCCTATTTTGAAGCACTTTCTAAAAAAGTGGTCACAAATAATACAGAGATAACATAATAATAATAATAATAATAACATCAATGTTATTCTAATTTTTTAAGTAATTAGTTGCTTTTTCACGTTGTTCACTGTACACCCATTAATCAAATGAATCAAGACTTAATCAGGACCGACCCGAACATTTACTGAACTCTGAAGAGCAGCTGCTATCTTTTAGAGTTTTTTTTTAGACAGTAACTCCGGTAACGTCGGCTAACTTCAGCTCCCATATTTAAAGAAGTCGTCTGGGTTAGGGTTAGAAGTTTGAAAGCAGTTATATTATGTGCTTCTTTCTATTCGCTTTCTTTCACCCACAAGACAGAAGCGATGAACTTCCAGAGCAGTCGGAGGAGAGGGGAAGATGGAGTTGCCATGGTGATTGACTTCCTGCTGTCTAACGCTCGGTTGGTTCTGGGAGTTGGAGGAGCTGCTCTGCTGGGCATCGCCACAATGGCGGTGAAACGGGTGAGTATTTATAAGGTTGTTAGTACCACAGCAGTACTTTTTTTTTACCAATATAAAGCTGCATATGTATCGAGAGGTGTGGAAATAAAATACTGTTCCTGAATCTGGTACTTTTCAAACCCTAACTACAATTTTAAACTAATTCTAGTCATTAGCCAACAAAATGATAACTAGCCCTGACATCTGACAGTTACGCTATTTTAAGTTCAGCAAAATTCCTCCTCACTGCTCACCATCTGGGGTGTTTTTTTCTGTGTCCTTATATATATTTTAATCTGTAAAGCACAGATGTGGTGCAACCTATAGAGGTCAGAGTCAGAATAATTAAAAAAGCAGTGATCTAAAGACTCCTCAGGGTGTTGCTATCCATCTAAAATAGTTTGCCTCTACATATGTACTTTATACATTTGTCCGTTTTTCTTTAGCTGATAGAGCGAGCCGGCCGTGCAGCGGAAGATGAAAAGGTGGAGCAGAAGATGGTGGAGAGCTGGGAGGAGCTGAGCTTAGTTTCTGCTTCTCCGACCGTCATCAGAAAGGGCATAGAGGGTGTGGTCATGAAGCATGTTGCCAAAGCAACCAGACAGCAGAAAGGTATGACATTTGATCAATAAAGTAGCAATATGAAATCATGCTATTTCATTTACCAATACACAAGACAACCGTTCTTTTTTTATTCAGATGACCTCTGCCAAAAGGTAGAGACGTCCTCTCCTGAGGCGCAGCTGGAACCTGAGTCTAAGAGACAGCAGCTGTGTGTGCTCACTTTGCAGGTAATCCCTGACACTTCACCTTTTGACCTATTGGTTCAGATGAACGTATTCACTTCTAACAGCTGCTCACGAATGAATCCTTTACAGTGTAATACTCAGTAGAAACTGTATGAAGGATAGAATGCACAAAGATATGGTTTTGCACTCACATCATTCAGCCAATAACATTGTAAACACTGACCGTTAAAGTGACATGCAACAAAACAATCTGCTGAGAAAACTGTATTGTGGCATTCATATCATGTTACTTTGACACTTTCAGTCGGACTAAATGTTTAGACAGAAATGTCTTTACATTACACTCTAAGTGAGACACCATATACCGTAGTTATGCCTGTAAAAATAACTCCTACAAGTAGCTCCTTGTGGAGCAAAGGGCTGCAGCCACACCTCACTAGTGGACTCAGTTCTGGGCATCCATCTTCAGCTGGACCCACATCCATCTGGCTTTCTTTGTTTTGTTATCTACTAAGACAAGGCTTTGTTTGTGTCTTCATGTTGCACACAAATGGACATAGCACTCTGCTTATTTACCTAAATAATGACAACCTTAGCGTGCTCTTTGTGTTCTGTATTGTTTGTCTAAAATTGTGTCAAAAGCCTGTTTTTAATCTGATTAACCTTCTTTAGGTGCGTCTGGAGCAGTACTATCGTACCAGGGTGGCCCTTGCTCCCAGTGAGGTCCAGTGGGCTCAGTCTCTGGCTCTGGATATCTGCACAGAGATCCAGGGGTTTCTTCACAGCAGTCACCCCGACATGCCTCTGGGAGAAATGAGCCTCGGGGGTTCTCTACTGGATGGATTGCAGGTAACTTGGGCGTGTTGTGGTACAAGTGGATGTTGCACAAATCCCATCTTAGTTTGATTTTCATATGAATGTGTGTTTATAGGTGGTGAGTGCAGACCACGTGTCCCTGCTGGTGCCTCTGCAGCTGGATCCTTCTCTGTGGCGCCTCATCCCTGGGGAGGAAACGCTGCTCACACACCCTCTGCACTGGATGGTCCGGCGGGTCAATTTGGAGTACTTCCCCCGAGGACGCAGTTACTGGGACAGGTACCCAAGAGACAGATTATAAACTAAATCAAGAAGTGTTGAAGTCTTTTTATATTATCACTTTTTTGCGTGATTAAATCAAAATGACTCAGATTCAGCTTCTGGTTTAGTTTTACGTCGTCATGAAGTATTAAACTCAGAATTGTAGCAGGAAAGAGTTAAACTCCCCAGGAAAACATTATGTTTACATTCAACACATTATTGGTCCTGTGTGTTGTAGGTATCTGGTGGGCGGTTACCTGTCAGCAGAAGCTGTAGTGAACATGTTCATCAAGGCAGTGATGGAAACGGTGAACTGGCTGTCTATCAGCAGCACTTTGGACTGCCTCGTCAGGCCTGTGCTGGGAGGTGCGGACCTGAAGATAGAGATTAGGTGTGTGTTGGCTTTTTGAATGCTGTTTGTATGTACTTTTACTGCTTTTTACAGAGCTTGTACTACAGCAGTTGAGACTTTTTACACTCATGCTGATGAGTTCAGTACAGATTAGACCAGTTCCTCTAAAATACCAGTGTCGAGCATTGATTTGTTTTGTTGTTCTGTATGTAGATGTGAATGTTATTTTTACCTTGTTAAATTGAAGTTTTTCTGTATTGCATGTTTTAAACACTCCTTCTTTGTGTAATGCGTTAGGCCGAATGGTGAAAAAGACGGAATAGAGTGCAGCGATCAGCTGCTGTTTGTCTCCATGTTGCCCATCCTGAGCGAGGGAGACGTGGTTCTGACCGCTCAGCCTGAGCTCACCTCTCCTTGGGTGAACGCCTGGCACCTCTCGCTCTACCCCTGGGAGACTCTGCGTTTGTCTCAACTTGACTCCGCTGACAGCGGCTGCCGCAGACACACTCTCAAAGTCCTCAAAGCGGTGTGCCGACTGAGCCCCGCTCTGCGACCTCTAAAGGCCGCCCCGTTGGCCAATCTCATCCTGCACCTCAGCGACGGTGAGCTCGACTGGTCCGAGAGCAGCCTGGACGTCAGATTCCAGCAGTGCATCACTGAGCTGATCGGCCACCTCGAACAAGGCGTCTTACACAGTTACTTTAAACCTGCTGTCAATCTGCTGAGCGGCTTGTCGGAGGATCAGGTGGACCAGATGGGCTTCATGCTCTACTGTGCTGTGTCAGAGCCTGAAATACTGTTCATCTAAGTTTGTCCAGCACTTCACATGTTACTCTGATGCAAAGAAGAGAGGGACAGAAATGTGCCAAGAAAAAAACCCACACATTTTAAGGGTTTCAGGATGCCTCTGTGCTGCTGGTTGTGCATTTCACGTTGAGTTATTGTCTTTTACTTGTTAATGGTTCATATTATTTTTCCCACCTAATTATTTGTCAGTGTGCCATCTGTGTTTTCATCATACTGTATTTTGTTAAATATTGAACGTATATGCACAAAAACAGAGACAACCTGCTGTGAAGCACCTCAAATTGCTGTACTTACTGTATCGAATGGCTCTGATTCTAACTTATTTAATTTATTATACAGAGAGTTTAGGTCTTTGTATAATCCTTTCAATCCTCCAGTTAGTTATTATAAATAATGTGAGAATATTTCAGATGAGTTTTTAGGTGGCTGGAAGAAACTTTTTGTGTGAAAGTGAATGAGCAGAACTACCAATAAAAAAAAACTAAGTGCTTTAATTTGATACTCTAATGCAATAAACAGATGTCTTGTTTCAGAAGCTAACCAAGTAACTTCAGTTAACCAGAAAAAATAGATTGCTAAAAATAAATAATTTTGATTGATGATTACATCTATCTGTAATGGACTTGCAACCTGTCCAGGGTGTACCCCGCACCTTGCACAGTGACTGTGATAATGTCATTGATGACCCCGTGACCCTGAAAGGAAGAAGTGGGTATAGATGATGGATGGATGATGTCAAAGGTTCTGCTATTACATCTACATTTTTTTATTCCAACTTTTGGAAACACATTTTACTGCAATGCCAATGTGATAAGTCTGTGAGTCAAATACAAGTTGTTATATTTAAGTGTAAAATGGGTGTCAGGTTCAGATTATGGATGTTAATCAATAATCACTCAGACCCAATTGATTCACAACAGAGACAGGAATAAAATTTTCTACTTCAGTAGGAGAGAGCCCAGATCAGCTGCTTAACCACCGGTCTCACGCAACTCTCTGAAGCGTCAACTCCTCAGTAGTTATTTATTAGAAAGTATGGGAGGGTAGGATCATGCATAGCAACAAAGAAAACTGAGATAAGCGTGTTTCACATTCTTGTGTGGGAAAGTGTACAGAAAACCTGGTTCCACTAAACTTATCAAAACTGCCAGCTACTATCTCTGCAAGCACAGAAAGTTACAACCACAGAATTAATACATCTGATGATTAAAGATACAATAAAAGAATGCTTTTGACTTTACAATGGGGATTATTCTGAAACTAAATTTCCCGTTCCTTGTCCTTCCCTAAATTTATTTAATAATTACCGTAGTGTAGACTTTGGAGGACAATTAAGATGAAAGAAAAATATAAAATACCAAGGACAATTCAAAAAAGTAGCAGTGGAGATTATATAAAAATAAAATGACAAAAATATTTGATATAGAAAATAATTTAACATTGATTTCTGAAAAAATAGAAAGACGTAAAGTGCGACATAATTGTCATTGTATGTTGGTCGTGTTAGTTGCCTACA
Source organism: Millerichthys robustus (assembly GCA_034783495.1). Lineage (NCBI taxonomy): Eukaryota > Metazoa > Chordata > Actinopteri > Cyprinodontiformes > Rivulidae > Millerichthys > Millerichthys robustus. The sequence continues at coordinate 12,555,391 of JAVKLF010000100.1, forward strand.
GGGGGCGGAATTACGCATTACAAAGTCAAACCTGCCAGAAATATCTAAAGTGAAGAAAACTCACTTCCGGTGAAGTTTTTAAGAATTTGGCTCGCGCGTAAATATTTGTTTTGGTCATTTAGACATTTAAAGGTAAGTGTACCTTTTTGTTCTCTCATTTGAAGAATGCATTAAATGCTTTGCATTTTCTTTACTTTAAACGCTACATTTCCTAGTAAGATGCGGAAAAATCTTGAGTTTTATTGCTTCGAAGAAAGCAAACGCTAGCTAGCTGGTTTCCTTGAACAGTCTTAAGATGTCCTAAAACAGGTATACATAAATCTTCCAGGTAAAATGTTTGTCCTCAAACTCGTTAACTAAAAGTTAGATTTTCACTGAAAAACAAAACACGCAAAATGATTCATTCGAGGCAGGGCAGTGGCTGAAACTGATTATTGTTTTTTGTAACTTTGTCAGAGATGAGTTATGTGCACTGCAGGGAACAGTGAGGCTATAATCATCCTCAGCGATGAAGATGATGAAGACGACAAAGAAAATGACTTTTCATGTCTCATCGTAGATGTGAATGATGGGAAGACGCCTGGTAACAACACTTTTAATCTACACCTCTGCTTTTTGAGCAAGTATACAGAAGTTGTTAACATCTGTATGTGTTTCAGACCGTGTCTCATCTTCAAGCGTTCCGGACGAAGATGTGGTTGTAACGTTTTCTCGTGGTGCTGATGTGCTGCCTCATGCTCGGCACGACTGTCCTGTACATCCATTCGTGTAAGAAACTGGTTGCACATCCTTTGCAACAGCAAGCAAGTTACTTCAACATCACGACATGTCTGAAAATCACACTTCTACTCTTCTGTCTCTTCAGGGCTACAGAACGTGAGACCAGTGCTCCGGTGGCCAATAATCAACTTATTTGTGATCAGTGCTTCTGCTTCATCTGTGACAAACTGGCGTCATTGGTGCGTTTAGTTTGCCATCTTCCAAAACTAAAGGCATATTGTAATTCTCTGTTTATGGGCTTCTTGTAGTTTAACCAAACAATGTCATTTGGGATGTGGACACTCTTAAAAGCCTGCATCACTTCCACAAAATCCATCAGACCCAAATCAGTCCCATCTGACATGTAATTTTGTTGCAATTAAAAAGAGAAATGTTAGCTTGAAGATGTTATAATCTATGCATATCTAAGAATACATTTTCTGTTGTTATGACAGATGTATCCTGAGCTTATGTCTCTTTATGGCTTTCTGACTCTTTATGATGCAAGTGCCTGAACCACTTGAAAAACTAGCAAAATATCCTAGAGATATTGCACATTTCTCTCAGAACTTGATTTGAATTCAAATTATTGTTACCTTTGTTTTTCTTTTTGAATGACTTGTTTGCACCAGCATGTTTAGATATATTTAAATAGTAGCCAGAGTTTCAGGTTGTAGAATTGTTGCTTTTTTAAAAAATTTCACTAAGAAGTAGTGATGAGTATAGTTTTTCATATTGATTTTACAGTGTGTTGTGTGGTGTCACAGTGGTGTGTGTCACTGCAACAGCCACATAAGAAGTGACTTCTGGAGCAAAGTCCGACAATGTCACCTGATGGGTGATCTGGCAGCGTTCAACCTGTCTCTGCGCGAGATCGACTCTCATCTCCGACGTGCAGGTACAGCTTTCACCTTCTCAGTTAAAGAGTGTCAGGTTAAATTCTTAGGAAGGTGATCTGCATTATTTGTCTGTTTCTTCAGCCCACGAACACGTTTGTTCCTCTCATTTCAGCCGCAATGCTGCAGTACTACAAAGAGCAACTTTCTAAACTGTTCTCATGCTATAGTTTGACACACAACCAGAAGTCTGACCAGAGCGAACTGAGCCCTGTCCAAGAGTGAGCCATTTTGATACTCTTTCTGTCAGTCCTTTTTAACATGAGCCTACGGAGAAAAAAAGGTTTTGATCAACATAGAGCAATGATTTGGAGTAAAGATGGGCAGCAGAGACATTGTACTGGTTACAAAATAAAACCTGTTCTGTACAAACTTACAGCAAACAGCTGATCAGAAAATTGTTCAGTAAGGTTTATGAAAAACATCAGGTAATTTATTTTTCCCCCTCCAGTTATACGTCTGTGTTTGAGTTTGTATCGTCGTTCCTGAACAAAGCGGACGAACAGGACTGCAGAGCTGCAGCCATCATACATCTTGGAGCTGCTGAGCAGTTTTTCAAATATTTCCAAGTAATGGGGTACATACAGACACAGCATCTACTTTTAGATTAAGTGCAAACTTCAAAGTCACGTTTCTTCTATTAATCCACTTTATAAAAATGCTTTCTGCAGTCATACAGGACCATCACCAACATCTAAAGTGTCTGAAGCTAAGATGATGTTGCTGCAGAGGTGAAAACTCACACAGACTCCCGATTCATGTTGTCAAATTTATACCCATTACTTGAAGATATTAACTTTATTCTTCACATGTTTTGGTTTGCAGAGTCATCAAAACAGTCCAGAATCTCATAGTGATGGCTGATTTTCATCCAGAGTTTATTTACAAGTTGCAGGATTTTTACCTGAAAAAAATTCCTTTCCCAGTTGAGATGAAGAGCCTAAAGAACAGGTGTTTGCATATCATTTATTCCTTTTTACGATTCTTCAAAGTCACATATTAAAAGCCATTTGTATACTTTGAGCTCAGCTCTGTGCCGATGTTTTCTAGCCTTTGTATTCGTCTCTGGGATGATGTCCTGCTGGTGTCGGTGCTGAGAGGACAGAACGTGACGGGTGACCGGAAGGACCGAGGAAGGAAGGACATCCTAGTTGAACAAATTTCTGTGGTTCTACTGAGAACTGAGCTTCTTCAGCGTCAGCATAGGTTAACATATTTACACACACATTTAAGTTTTTTTTGTGTGTCTCTGAATTAACTGCCTACCATGAACGGAGTGGAAACGCGTGTGTTCTGACCTTTTACAGATACAGAGAGCTGTGTCGATATCTGCGAGTTGTCCAGACTGACAATTTCACACTGTGAGTTTTAAAAAAAAGTACTGTCTGTTCAGTTGATTTTTAAAATTAATTTTAAATTGCAGCACATTGCACAACATCTTTGCTAAAAAGGTTTAGCAGTAACTGATGGATTTATTGCTGTTAGTCTGTTTACATAATATGTCATTAACAACAAAAATAGTATTTGTTTGTACTGTACATCTACAACTGAATAACTTTTGGGAGTCTGCTAAGTTCAACATAGTCGCTGCAGCTAATAAACCTCAACTAACACAAAAAGTTATGATACTTCTGTGAATTTTACACACATGGAGCTGTAAATTGGTGCTGAGGGTCACTCAGAACCTGCACTACAAGGTTTTGCAAAACCGCACAGAATAGCACATAATGTTACTTATAAGATTTACACAAATTGGGTAGAAATTACTTAATTCACATCATAAAATGAATTATATGACATGATGAAGACTCTGGGAAGAAAGGCCGCAGGTGATTTGCTTTCCTCCCAATAATGCTAGTCCTTTAAATTATCACCAACTTTCTTTTCTTCTTTCTGTCCAGTAGCTTCCAACGTGTACAGGACCTCATCCCGTATTTCATGTGCTTAAACGGGGACTTCATGTCGGCTCTGATAAGACTCTTCTCTTCAGTCAGGGCCCCCGCCTCCCGTTTGACCCCACCACTCTTCCTCTTTTACCTCCGGGTGTTTAAAACTGCAACAGCACCAAAGATGGTGGTCAATGAGCCCGAGCAGCTCTGCTGTTCTGATGCATTATGGGAGCCAATAAAAGGTCAGGCAGATTGAATTGTTTTAATCTTCTGAATGTGAGAACTTAGTTTTTGTAGTTCAGTGTGTTTGCTTCTGTAGAAACTGTGCCACTGAAGTGTGCTGAACTGGTTAAGTTTGCTCTGAAGGCTCAGAGATTTTCCTCATCTGTCTATGCTGATGTAAGTCTGTAACTCCTGTTTTTCTTCTTTTATTGAACTTTGAATCTGAGACTTTGCAAACAACTTGAAAAAATATAAACAGTTGCAGTTGTTCTGAATATTTTTATAGCTGTGATTTCTCTGCTTCATATTTTGTCTCTTACGCTTATCTAGTCTCAGTGTTGGACCAGTTTACTCGAAATCGTCAACTCTCCTCGTGACTCCTTCACCGCTCTACCTGCACCCAGTCCGCAGTTTTTACATGTGTGTTATTTATTTATATTTTTCAGAGCAGATTTTCTGGTGTCATAATTTTTCAGTTTTATGTTTGTATTAATCAAGTATTTTCTGTCCTTTGTGGGTAAAGGTAGCTCGACAACACGTAAATTCACTACTGCTGGTTCAGCAGGATTCCAACCTGCAGATCCCTCGATCCTTCCTGGAGGTCAGTGTGTAAAAATGGGCACATCAAAGTTCCAACCAATGTACAGGATTGTGCAAAAGTTTTAAAACACTGCATAATATCACCTGGCATCAAAAGACTAAGGCGGACAGTAATGTTTGTCTGTGTTTGTGTTAGTAAAATATTTCATAGACAAATTTCAATGAAACTATCAAAATAATCATAATCTTGCAATCTTTTAAAGGGGTCTTGTTCACCAATTTTAAGGCTTTCTGTAGATCTTTTCTTTTTTTCACTTTTTTTTACTCTTTTTCTGTTCATTCCTTCAAAAATGAGGGGCAGACTTGTTCGTTTCAATTCTTTTGCCTGATTTATTCACAGGTCAGAGGTACAATGATTTAACAAACATGCCTACTATATGATCCTGGACTCAAAATGAGTGAAAATCAGCCCAAAAAAAAAAAAAA